>CAIGQV010018106.1:3734286-3777704 GCA_903798115.1 Danio jaintianensis | reverse complement strand
AAAAATGTATTTTCTTAACAGAATAAAAACCATGACCGGTCATTCAAAAGTAGAATTTTCAAATCATCAAACCACTGTCAAATCTGATTTTAAAATGTTAAACCAAAATATCCAACTGTCAGAATTTCCTCTTCAGTTTGTGTGCAATGTCTTCCTTAGGTGTCTACTAGCTAAAATCTAGTACTGTCAAAGTTAGTTTGTACACATTCGTTTAGCTCTCACTCTGTATAAAGCTTTCGATGTATAATTTTTTTTCATTTGTGAACAAATATTTGATAATATGTGACAAAAACACATGTTGAATATATTTGTTTAATGCGCTACAGTCATTTATTTTGCAATTGAAAAAAAAACAACAATTGGGAACAAAGTGCTTTTGGTTACATTTTGAAAGTAATGTGTTCATTGCAGGCGGAAAAGGAAAGCAAACAAAAATGTTTTATTTCGACAGATACTCTGGGCTCCACATCCATTAAGAGACTTTTACAGTTTCCTCTGAACAGCGGACTAAAAGGACAATCCCACTCTGTTTGGAATATTTTCCGGATGTTATTCTGGAATTGTGACAGACCTACAGTAATTTAACGGCGTGGCCAGAGTCTTGTCATGAAACTGTACAGCGTGGGCGACGGTGAGGTGGTCTGTTGTGCATCCGTCCCCTCCCTCTGAGCGCCTCTCACGACAAAACCCCACTTTAATATATGAAAAGAGTTCACAGATCTGGTCCCTCACCTCTCGCTGCCAGCAGGCGTACACCAGAGGATTGATAAGAGAGTTTGCGGTTCCCAGCAACCACAGATGGTTCTCCAAAAAGTGATAAAGTTGACAGTCTGGACATGAGACCTGCACAATACTGACCATGAAAAATGGACACCAGAAGAGGGTGAAGCATCCAACCAGCACAGCTACAGTCCGCAGGGCTTTTACGTGACCCCAATAACGGCTAGACGTCAAAAAGCGTGAACTTGCTTGCTGAGCACGGATGCGCTTCTGGTGGCTGCATGCGATTTTTAGGATATCCATGTAGAAATAGATGAAGACTGAGAGCAGCGGGAAGAAAAACATGCAGAAGACCACAACAATGCTTTTGGGCTCGATGACGGAGAAGAAGGTGCAGACCTTGCGATAGTTTTCCTGCTGCATCGGTTTTAAAATCCCCGGAGAAAATCCCACCAATAATGAGAGAATCCAAGTGAAGACCAGAGCCCCTGCTATCATCTTCTCATTCATTAACTCCGAATAGCGGAGTGGCAATTTTATGGCCATGTAGCGATCCAGTGAAATCATGAACATTGTTAGGATGGAGGCGGCAGTCGGTGCCATGATGAAAATCATCCGGAACAAACAAATGCCCTTCTCCATAGAGGCTGTTGTTCCTTGGAGAGCATCAGTGGCAATGCCTGTTATCGCCACACCAACGAGAATGTCCGCAATGGACAGGTTTAAAACAAAACACCAGCTCTGATAGCCTCTTTTGCGGATGAGCATGATCAGGGAAATGGCGACTAGAAGGTTGGTGGAGATGATCAATATGGATCCCACACTGAGAATACAGCCAGTGGTCACCACAACTCTTTCCATAACAGCAGGAGTTGTGACCTCTGGACTGGGTGATGTCACTCTGAAGTTCTCCTTCATAGTTTGCAAGGAAGTCATGTTAAAAGCGATCATTGTTGCATTAAAGGATTGGTAAAATGACCCTAGATGATTTTAAGAAGAGGAAATGACACAAGGATGTCGATTTTTCTTTGTTCCCATTGGGAAAAGCAAAACATCTTCCTTTTTCTGCTGTTGTACTTTCATTTATCTGACCCCTGTTCTGTCTGGCTGTCATCCAGGTCCCATCAGAGCATACTTCCTACTGTGAAGAGAATTTATCCATGTGAATTTGATTATGATGAAATTGCAACCTAACCTTATTGAAGTACAAAGACAGCTCTTATGAAATCCTTATCGTTGGCCCTTCGTTAAGAAATATCCTCGGGTTACATCTCGATTTCCAGATGTACAAGAGTGTTCCCTGCCTGAAGCTGTGACCAGAAGTTGACAAACTCCTTTCCCCATTCTTCTCATTGTAGAAAAGCCCAATGGATTCAACAGAGAACACGATCCAACTTCAGAAATGGTGTCCAGAACAAGGATTCCAAACCTCTTTTCATCGTCTCTTGGGGCATCTTTTAGATTTCCCGGCCTTAGGATGAAGACAAAAGATCAGAACTTTCATTCAAATAGAGGCGATGCGACAGTGTACATTTTGTCTGCCGCATATCTGAGATATCGGTCTTCAAACTAAAAAGGGGAAGAAAAACTGATGAACATGGACAGAGGGTTGGGTTTGAAGAGTGGGATGGGAGGTGGGTGGACACTAACAGCGTGACTGTGATTACTCATGAGTGAACTCTGAATAAACAGAATCACTCATGGGTGAATAAACATTTACCATATCCAAACCCATTCACACTTTATCATAGGAACCAGGGTCAGAAGACAGATATGGATATACATATTTTAGGGGCAGGATGAATCAGTAACGATAATTCCATAATAATGCTGTGACCTCTTTAAACTTTCCTCTGGAGTCATGTGAATAAGGCATTGAGTACAATGGACTTAAAACAACACAACTGGTTTTTAACAATCTGAACAGAGTCATCCATAACACGGAAAGATCTTTTTATGTCAATGCTACACAATAAAGCCTGGCTCTCACCCGCTCAACAATGTGATGATGTTATTCACCCCTACTAGACTGTTCACTGCTATTGAAAGCGTGAAAAGTGTCAGCACTTGTTGCTACACTCTGGCCACAGAAAGCTCTTGGACACGGTTTGGGCAAACTGTGCCCTGCCCTCACCTACAAATCACAGCCCATCTTTACCCTCAGCTGGCTTAATAAGGTACATCTTGGGCTTTTCGAAAGGACCACTTAAGATCCTTTAGAGCAGTGGGCAGAAGATGTCTTTAAAGCGAAGACTGCTTTCCATGTTTTTGTGCTGTGCGTACTGTTTGACTTCACTCTTCTGCCTTCACCCAGACAGAAACAACTGTGTCTCCAATGGTGCCAGGTGAGTTTTTGATCATTTTAATATATTTATGTAGGCATTTAGGGTATGGTGTATATCAGAAATGACAAGAAATGTTTGTGCCTAACGCAATCTACTGAAACAGCTCAGACCAGTATTATGTTTCTGATTTTTTTTTACCAGGACATCAGATCACCTTGTTTGTGTAAAGTTAGACAGGAGCGTGAACGAGGTCAAGGTGTCTCATGGTACATTTACATGTCAAAATGATCCATTCACAATGATCTGTAAATAATAACTAGAAATGCTATATTATGCATGCCAGGCCAGTAGTTGGCGATGTCACCTTGGACATATACCATTATTGTTCTGGTTGCCAGGTATTCATCCATGCCTGTTCACTGAACATGTAATATCCATTGTGTCACTGTTTTTGCAGATTTCCATTGTTGTAGTTTACGCAAAATTGCTAAACAAAAAAAGTCATTTTTAAAAGTCTGCATTTCAAGCCTCCAAGATGCTGTTGTCGTGTACAAGAAAAAACATTTTTTGTGTAACTGTAGACATTCTTATGAATGACATTCATGAAAACTATAAGCTATCAAAGAACCTAAATTTAATGTCAATGATTTAAAGAGAAAGTCTGCACAAAAATTAAATAAGGATGTTTCAATAATTGGAGCAAGAATGTTTCAAATTTTGGATTGAATGGGCTATACACACAGGGACTTTTAGGTGCTTTTTCATGTGCTTCCGGTTAATGCCATTAATAAAATTAAGATCTGATTTGTTTCAAATCAATGATCTTCACTTACTGATTGAGATATGATATAAAGTAGGTATCACACCGGACAAGAAGCACTGCATTAAATTGCATCGTTTCATGCCATGTCTAAAATATGGAAATTTATTTTACCACAGTATTTTTTAATAAAGTTTCTACTCTAGATTTCACTTGTTTAAATGGCACTTCATCTCGCTTGCACAACTAAAGTAATTCTAAAGTCTATTTAACGGATTATATTTGAATTAAATTACATTATTAATGATGTAAAAGGAACCTTGTGAAATTGAAAGTAGCCACATAAACCTTTCACCGGAAGTTTATCGGTGGCTGAAAAACAATTGCCGTGCATATAGCCCATTGATTATTATGGTGAAGACTCAGTTGGTTATCAGTTGTTGTTTTTTTCAGAAGTAAAACTAATATAGGAGAGGAGACTCAAGAGTTAGTAATGATAGATAAAAATGTTTAAAAATGATGTTTAAAAGGATCAATTATCCTCAGTTTCTTGCTCATGGGATTCATGGGACTTGCTCATGAGGGTGGAAGAAAGTGTTGTTTATTCACTACCCCATCTCTGGTGCCAGGAATTGAGGATCACAAGTCCAACTTTTTGACCTTTAGACCACGTCTGCCTCCATTATACAATACATCCTGTGTATGACTGCCTAACTCTAACCAGTGTTGGGTGAAAAAAAGTATAATTTCAAGCCTATGTTACTCTAAAAAGAAAAAAAGAACATACTTAAACATTACTTTGCTTTAAAAGTAACACATTTAGTGACTTTATTTTAAGTGACTTAAGATTGTATATATAATTTTTTAAACACTGACTGTAACTCTTCTGTGTTGCAGGAATCTGGTATCGGTTGTTCAGCAGCTCTACCAGCGTGTGATGAGGCTCCTACGCACAACTCTGTGACATCACACTCTGTGACATCACAACACACGCAGCAAACTAGAGGGAAGGTGAAACCACAATGACTATCTACAGAATACTTATCATCAGATCGGCATTATTGATATAAACTGTGGACATTTGAGTGTGAGAACTTAAAAAAAGATTTCTCAGCATCATTTAAAGGTTTAACTCCTTTTACAGTTACTCTGTGTGTTCATGGTCTATAAAGGTGCATTAAAATGCTGTAAGAGAGATTTACAATGGGAGGTTAATGACACTTTACGTGATCTCTTTGCAAGATGAGGTGTTCATTGAATATGATGATGGTGTGTATTTGTGGAAGCACTGCAGTCCTGTTAAAAATGGACAGATTTTACATCATGTGATATGCCATATAAACACTGATGATGTTTATATTTATAAAGAGTAATGCGCAGATAGAGTAGAAAGTGTCAAAAGAAGATTTTTGGCTGAACAATGAGATGCTATTATAACTATAACTATTGTATAACATCCAGAATTAGGTTTCGAGAGGACTGACTGGTGAGTTCAGAGTTTTCAATCAAATGTTAACAATTATAAGGCCTGCTGTAATAAGTTATATGCTTATATGTTACATTCTATCTTATTGGGAATATGCAGACTAACGATTAATACTGAGTGATAAAAATGTGTAAAGATGAAAATGGAATAAACTTGCTAAATGTTGTTTACAATTTTGGATGTCTGATTTTTATTTTATTTTTGTTCCATTCTTTGTATTTTGCTTAATACATCTGAATTAAGTTGGCAGATGATAATGTAACTCTCGCTAATTTGTTTTTTCAAACGAGTTTGTGAACCTGAATAAAACATTAACATAAAACAAACAGCTATCCTGTCCCTAGCCTTAACACAGTTGCATAAAATCAGGCTAAAATAACACAAATTATTGTTCATATGTGAGCCTGGATAACAAAATCATTTATTGTCTGAATAAATAAGCTTTCCAGTGATGTATGGTTTGTTAGGATTGGACAATATTTGGCTAAGATACAATATTTGAGAACGACACGATGACTCATTGCTTAGCATCGTTGGATCACAGAAAGGCTGGGCCACTTGGCATTTCTGTATGGAGTTTGCATGTTCTCCCCATGTTTGCGTGGGTTTCCTCCGGGTGCTCTGGTTTTCACCACAGTCCAAAGACATGCGCTATAGGTGAATTGGATGAACTAAATTGGCCGTAGTGTATGGTTGTGTGTGAATGTGAGAGTGTATGTGTGTTTCCCAGTACTGGGTTTCGGCTGGATGGCCATCCGCTGCGTAAAACATATGCTGGAATAATTGGCAGTCCATTCCGCTGTGGCGATCCCTGATAATCAGAGACTAAGCCAAAGGAAAATGAATGAATGAATGAATGAACAACTATTTGAAAACCTGAAATCTGAGTGTTCAAAACAATATAAATATTGAGAAAATCAAAAAAAGTTGTCCAGATAAAGTGCTTAGCAATGCATATTACTAACAAAATAAATCTGTTTTTATATATCTACAGTAGAAATCTTACAAAATATCTTCATGGAACATAATCTTTACTTAATATCCTAATAATTTTTTGGAATAAAAGAAAAATCCATAATTTTGATGAAGACATACAGTGGGTACGGAAAGTATTCAGACCCACTTCAATGTTTCACTCTTTGTTATATTGCAGCCATTTGCTAAAATCATTTAAGTAATTTTTGTCCTCATTAGGAATGGCTGAGGATCCCCAAATCCAGGTGTGAAAAACTTGTTGCACCTTTCCCCAAAAGACTTGTGGCTGTATTAGATCAAAAGGGTGCTTCTACTAAATACTGAGCAAAGGGTCTGAATACTTAGGAGCATGTGATATTTCAGCTTTTCTTTTTTTAATAAATCTGCAAATATGTCAACAATTCTGTGTTTTTCTGTCAGAATGGAGTGCTGTGTGTACATTAATGAGGAAAAACTTAAATGATTTAGCAAATGACTGCAATATAACAAAGAGTGTTAAGGGAGTCTGAATACTTTCCGTACCCACTGTATATTATTGCAGTTGTTGAAAACACAAAATTGCTGATTAAGTTGCAAAGGTTATGTTTTTGAGAATATGGTTTAGGCCTAACATTACATAGGCTAAAGTCAAATTCAGGCATTTTCTCTTCATGATTGGATGCTTTTTGTTTAGTGATGCAGATGAGGAAGTGTTAATACTCAAATAAGCATTCAGGCATGAGAGAGTCTCCCAGGACAGGTCAGACCCGTTGGCTTTTGCTGACGAGTATCTGACTATCAAGTGATGGCATCTGATATTTGTGTAGGCTGCTAGGTCCAAAGATAAACCATGCTCTCACTGTCCTACGCTGTAAAAAATATTTGTAAAAAACACTTTTCTGTATTTGGTTCATATTTTTTTCACTTTATTTGTTCTTTTGGATTGCATTATGGGATCTTGATCTTTCCTCCTAAATCTTTTGATGTGGACAAGTTTGTAAAAGTGACTCTTGTTGACATTTTTAATAGTTTGAAGTCACATATTGTCTGTGTTTGTGTTGTAAATCATGGTATAAAAACCTGGTAACAAACTGCCAGTACTTTTTCTGTTATTTTACAGACTTAATTCTCTTTATATTATTTCTTAAACCATATCTTCTCCCAAACTAGTAAAAGTCACTTTGTTAATCTGCAGTATTGAATTTTCAACATCAAAAGTCGACAGAGCAGAGATAAAACTCCCATAATGCACAATCCACAATTCACAATCGTTAATAAACAGAAAACACCATGTGAACCACAAAATACGGAACGTTCTTTTTTTTACAGTGTACATATGGTTTGTGTAGCGCTGCGATTCTTAGCAAATGACCTGCTCCTGTTCTGTTGGAGATGCTGAGAACCTCAATAAAGCCAGTTTACAAGAAGTGTTGTCTACTGAAATCACCTGCACACATATTCACCTTCTCTAAACACAGAAGATCCTTCCATATTAATAAGGAGTTCTACAAGATTGCAGGTAACACACATTACAGAACACAACTGTTAATGGCACAATCACAGTAGGACACTCATTATTTTATGTTACAGCTTTTCTTAATGCTGTATTTGTATCAAACGCCCATCAGGGGCACATTAGGGAAATTATTTTAACAGAAATCCTTCCATAATATCAATGTTCACATAAGAATGGTTTATGGTTATTATGAGCTACATAAAATGACTTTAAATGTTTCTCAAAGATTCATAATATTCTGATTAAACCCCTCCTTTTTTGTTACCTTTCAGGACGTTGAACAAATTGGGAACATTGCTGTCTATGGAGGATGAGGGAGCTCTCAGATTTCATCCAAAATATCTTAATTTGTGTTTCGAAGAGCTCAGCGGATTGGAACGACATGGGGGTGATAAATTAATAACAGAATTTTCATTTTTAGGTGAACTAACCGTTTAACAGGCTACATGTTATTGTTACACATAGATATATACACTAGATATCGCATACGGACCCTCAGCATGCGTCAATAGCGCCGCCACATTGGTACAGGGCTCCCAGTACAAACATCATTCAACAGCACTAGTCAAGACAGTGTGCCAATGTGAAGATGCTGGACTTTAGCGCTGCTTACGGGTGTAGTAACGAGAAAACAAAGAAAACAAAGCACAAAGGCAGAACATTTCATAGGTAAGATTACGTTTTTTACATGTTACAAACTTTTGTGCTCAACAAGTAACGTTATTGATGATAATACAGTCTCTTACTGCACTGATCATAAGGCCAAGCAGCATCAACCTGCACTTAATTCTAGGCTTATGCTAGTTTTGTTGAATAAAATCAGCAAACAATGAAAAAGAAATATGACAACGAGACGCTGCAGTGCCAGAAACTTGTATTATTGTCGGCTAAGTGAACGAGTCGTTCCTAACGGAGATTCATTCCCAAACAAATCGCTCCCTCCGTTAGAATGAGAAGTGAAAGCAAGAGAGAGGCTGTGTTTCAGGACACGGATTAGATCAAATTTAACAGGGAGGGAGGATAATACATTTCCATGCACACAAACACACTCTTTATCGGCAATGCCTGTGCGGTCACTCATCCATCGATGTAGAAAAGTGCTGTAAAATTATAATTTTCGTAATTTAAGTAAAATATTTGCATACTGACACCGGGGAAACTCCCGATCATAGATATATGTATATATGTGTATATCTCTGGCTCTGGATGGCCACAGTCCTCCACTGCACCTTGGTCCCGCATTCATTTCAAAGGAGCGCTACCCTGTACTAAAATGGCGGCTCTATTGACGCATTCCTTGCAATAGACAACAATAGGCCAGGCGACATCTAGTATATCTATGATTGTTACAGATGATCTGAGATGCAGATCGCCTTTTTACAAAATTTAGAGCCAAAGTGGCCTGGCTCTGTACCTGACTCTAGAGATTTTGGGGCCAGCAGAATCTACCAAAGACTCTCACTAAGCCACAACAATTTTTAGGCACAGCACTTGCTATGATAGAGCTTCGAAAAACCAAACGATTCTGTATCATGTCAAACAGTCAACAATAAAATCCAGTTAACTGAGTAATCCACATCAGAATCCATGAATGGGCCCCTGGATAGGCATGGGCCGGTATAAGATTCTGACGGTATGATAACCTTGGATAAAAATATCACGGTTTCACGGTTTTACGGTATTGTGATTACTGCTCCAAAATATATTCATTTTAGATGTCTGGGTAAAAAACAAAGGGAAAAAAGGTTTTGAACACAATATATTTTATTTTGAGAAACGTAAAATATTTTGGAACCGTAAACATGTCAGGCTAAATAATTCAAATGAATCATTAACTTCTGCTGTCTTTATTAATTTCAAAAACACAGATTTCTTTACAATTTAAAACGGCATCTTTGGATGTCTTTTCTGCTGGAGATACTATTGTCCTAAAAAAAAAACTTAAAACAAAATGTAAAAAAAACAAAAAACCTTACATATACCATAGGAACGGTATAGCAGAAATTTTTGGCGGTTTTAAAACCTTGACTTTTCCAAACCGCGGTATACCTTGAAAACGGTTATCGTCCCATGCCTACCCCTGGATGCTAAATGGGGGGTGGGGTGGTTCGTGATGATGGTTGAGGATTAAAAGTAGTGATGTAATAAATAATGCTAATTTTCTTCCACAGACCAGTCACTTTGCTTCATAAGACCTCAGTGTATATTTTGTCAGGAGCCGTGGGTATTCATTTGTTTGGCCTGTGAATGTTTTTCCGACTCTAAAAGTGCATTAACTTGTTGTTTACCTACTTTTTTATGGAACACCTTTTTTTCTCCTTCAAATTTCTACTGAATAAAAAGCCACCTACATCTGAAGATGTCTTGAGGGTGAGTAAATTATTATTATTTTTTTTTTTAACTGCATAAATGAAATAAATTAAAACACATAGCAAAAATAGTTTACTGTCATTATATGAAGCGCAACTCACATCTCAGGTGTTTTCTTCTAAATAAATTCGTTGAATTCAAGCCTCACTGATTTCTCCCTTTTTACGGACAGGCTGACATTGAAAAAAGGGGGTGGCGGGGCGTCTCGTTTCATTCAAACTTCCGGGCGGGAACTTCCGGTCGCGGTGAGTTGAGTTCCTGTTAGAGAGGCACATGATGGGAAACTGAAAGCCATTTGTGCGCTCCTGTTGGAGTTTGACTGCGAAAAGTACAACAATCCTACATGTGGTCGAGACGATGGAGTCCAAAATAAAATAACAGAGTCGACCGAAGCACCGAGTCTCAGGTATGTGAGCTCACGAGGCGATTTTGACTAAAATGTCGCGAATACTCAGTTTTGTACTTTATAATAGTGCGAGTAGTTCTGCTCCACCTGGCTAACACTTACAAGCCGTTAGATGCCCGTTATGAAGCCAACTAGAGCGACCTTCACACTACGCTCTCAAGACATATAGATTTTTAAATTTATAAATTTTATTTACACTAATGCATCTGTATGTAATACGCTGCTGTTTTTAATACAAAACGGTGACCTTAAAAAGCTCGGCGTTGCATGGTTTGAACAAAATAGGCGAGCGGTTGCTTGCTGTCACTCAATCTCCTTGGTTTCGGAAGTAGGTGGAACATCACGTCATTTCGACCAATCGGGATCGCCGAGAAAAATATTGACAGACGCCGCAGCCAATAGGATGTCTGTAAATTTCCTATGGCGCTTGCAATGAATCTTTAATGCGGCTCGTCTTATTCCGGTGCACATATGTCTTTGCATCTGGGGAGACGGGTTGTGACACAGACGGGTAGCGCTATGTTGTACAATGTGAGGTTAAAAGAGCTGGTTTGCTCATATTTTGGGTTTCTGCTGTTTTTAGTGGGACTCCATCAAGCCGAAGGGGCCGCGACAGAAATGGCAAACCTGAACTGGAAGCCGTTTGTCTATGGGGGAATGGCCTCAATTGTCGCAGAATTCGGTGAGTCTGTGCACCTGCTGTTTTTACATCATCCTCGTTATAATCTATTGCAGATCACCTCTTCAAGTTTGCACATCATATTCCCGTAATACATGTTAATATATAAAACGAAAGTGTCAATGCAAATTAGTATTTGAGATGAATATGTGGTTATATTGAATGTTTTTATTTTGTTACACCGGTAACTGCTTGTTTACATGTGCAATAATAAGTGATATATATATATATATATATATATATATATATATATATATATATAAAACAAGATTTATTATTTCTGTTTCTAACAATTATATGTAAATAATCTTTAAATATCAACAATAAAAAAAAGTTAAATGTAATTATTACTTTGTTACATCATTATTACTACCGTCTATTACAACTGTTAGTTGCCTTACTGAAATATACTGTCATATAGGTTTATACGAGTATTACCTTTAGTATCTCTTTAGTTGGAGGAACTGTAAAACGATCCCTTGTTAGTGCATGAATAATGCTCATCGGTGGAACATGAAAAACAACATTCCCCAACACACTGATTGAGCTATTTATGAAGCTGGTGTTTAAAACAGGGTGGGACATAAGATGAGGCAATGTACATACTGAAGTTTATTCTGTAATTAAATCTTTCAGGTACGTTCCCCATTGATCTCACAAAAACGCGGCTTCAGGTTCAAGGGCAGACGCATTGTATGGAGGTCCGATATCGTGGGATGTTCCATGCTTTGTTAAGGATTGGACGAGAGGAAGGCGTCCGGGCATTGTACTCCGGGTGAGTGCTGCTTATTTGATTATTCTGAATGGCAACAAATGCTTTGCTTGCACAGTGGATCGTGTTTACTTTAGTGTCAGTGGTGTTCAGTGTGCCACTCGGGACTTTTGCACAGGGTAGTTACAGGAACACATTTTTAGATAATAGCCTCCCTGAGAACTACAATTTCCCCTCAGGCCATTTTCCTGGTGTTTGCTTTGTTCCTATGAATTCTGAAGTGACTTATGCAGGCTATCTTAGCTCAACTGTTTTTGTTGTTGTTGTGTGTTTCATGATAACAGAGATTCAATGTAGATATACAAGTTATGAGTAAAAAGAACATTGTCTATTTTGTTATTGAGGTTAAGAAAAAAAACCCTCACAGCCAGAGTTAGACCCTGCTATGATTTAGTCCTTTTAAAAGGGTTCCTATAACTAAAATCACTTCCACGTCCTGCAGTGTGAACAGGTTAAAAAGTGTGTTTTTCAGCCTATAGTTTTATGGAGCTGTGAAAAAGAGTATATGTATACTTCCTGATGCTCTCTTTCCCTTTTAAAGGCATATTTGCGTCCCCTACCATGGTTTAAAGTTTAAATACAGCTGATAGCTGTAATAAACTCTAAATATAGATGATATTCAGTTCACGAGGTCTGTAGAGGAGCTGAGTCAAGTGAAACGGGCCCACCGCTTTGGCATGAGCAGACTGCAGTCATTCATGCTGGTCTTGTTTTTCATGTCGCAGCGCATCTTGTTTTTCAAAACATCATCTCGTGTATTAATGTGCTGTTTCTTTTTCTGGCCAGAAGTTTATGGTTCATATGTTGCTGTCGTTTTTCCACGCTGTTCTGAAGGTTTATGAATTAATTCATAACATTACTTTTCTTAGAGAGATTTTATTTTTATTTTGTGTATTTTTGCATCTCGCCATAAATTTGGTGAAAAAAAATTGAAATGATTTAATAAAGGATCGAATTCATTTCTTACATTTTATTTTGGGAATATTTATTCTTTTACTGTTTAGATTAGGATAAAAGTAAAACAAATAAGAGCACCTTATGATCAATGACAAAACTGAACTTTTACTGGGCCATATTTGGGGTAATGGTGTGAAATCTTTTTTTATTTTTTTCATTTTAAAATTTTCTTTTAAGGTTTAAATATATCTGTATGCTGAAAAATGATTTTCAATCCTTAATTGACCATCTTTCTGCCATGATCTGTTTTTTAAGGTTGGGTACTTTTAAGGCTTGTCACAGTAGCAACAGTGTTTTGACAGCATTATCCATATAAAACAGCATTATGATAATGTTTACTTAAAGCTCAATGACTTCTTTGCAATCTCTCTATTCCCTTGTTTATACAACAGTCTGAAATCTATTTAAATCCGATGTGTCAGTTCTTTTACTTTTCCAGTTTGTCAGCAAACTCAAGTGAACAAATTAAACAATTTTTAAATGACAAGGACATCCTCCTTAATCGCACAATAGGACTTTTGCAAGCAGCAGGAACAAGTATACTACATAGAAATGTCCTGTTGGTGCATTCTTTAGGAGACTTTGTTTTTCTGGTGAACATATGCGGCTTATGTATAGTTAAGTATGCAGGTGCATGAGTGAAATATCTGTAGAGCAGAATATTGAGCTATTTTGAATTTGACCTCGGTCCACGTTAGTGTTGCATGATATACCGGTACTAAAAAGGTATTGCGATACCCTGGCTCTCAAAACAATACGATTCCACATTTTTTTAGTACCGGTACTTTTGAGTGACATAAAGGTATGTCTTTTTAACAAAAATACGCATTTTTGTTTGTATATGACATCAAGGACAGGTAAAAATGCATGTCACTTCGTTCACCCATATATTAATAAATATGTAATTATATTTGAGTATGACAGGATCACCGTGTCATGAACAGTGAAGACCAAGCAACATCTCTAGGTTCTTTGACAACCAGATCAAAAAAGTTATATGCACTTCTGTCTTTTTTTTTTTTTTTAAACAAAGCTGCAACAATTTTATTTGTTAAATCGGCTCGGTTGGAGTGCTGACAAAATTAGTTTTATCTCTATTTTCTTACCTTTAAAAAAAATTGTTCTACTCCGTTTCAGCTGACAGCAAACACTGAGTGTTTAATAATAAATAATATTTCTAAATAAAAAAAATGCTCTAGTATCGAATTAGTATTGGTATTGTGACATTTAGTTTAGGTATCGTATCGAAGTCAAAATTTTGGTATCGTTACAACAGTAATGGTGCACTCCGTTCTTGCGCTTTGGTCTGCGCAGCAACAATCCACTTTTGCACAGCACAAGCCATTGAAATGAATGAGTGTAATAGCTCATTGCTGTCCGTACCCGGTGTGAAAGCCACTTTACACCATGCCCTGACGATAGCTTGAGGGGGAGTAAAACCAGTGAGCTGAATACTGCTGGCCAGTGCGATGCAGCATAGCCTTTTTTGGCTCATATATCGGATAAAAATGTTGCCTGAAACTTCAATGCATCCCTATTTTTAATGGTTTAAAAATCTACATTTAGATATCTTTAAAGTAATCCACATGAATCCAGGGTCTTTTCTAGAGAAATGATCAGTAATTTTCAGGGAAAAAAAGAAGTTTGTAAGTAACTGCTAATGCTTACCTTGTTTTACAATCTTTATTTTACAACCTCTCAGGAGACCACATGGGTCACTCGTGATAGTGCTCATTCTCTTGAATTGTAAACAATCTGTCCAAAAGTTGAATGGTTGTTGGTTGATATTAATATTTGTTAAGGCTTTAAATGATTTTAAATGTAGCTTAGGACTTATTTCAGAACAAAATGCTGCTGCTGTAAATGGACAAGCTGTGTTGTATGAAATGTTAGGTTGTGGGCGTGTCCATATTTGCATGTCAGTCAATACGGTGTAATCAATTTGTAAATAATGTTAAAATCTTATTTAGTGTAATTGCCCTTGCAGTAACAATTAAGACATATTAATAGAACTACTATGTTTGTGTATAACATCAACATGCTTCACCAGTACTTTTTTACTTTAAAATCTTAAGTACATAAAATGCATTTAAAATAAAATGGTCATGTTTGTTTTATCACCACTTGAATGCAAAGAGGAGCACACATTTTTACATGTGTTCTGACTTTCTCTGATCGTCTTATATTTCATTCTCAGAAGTCTGGTACATTATTATTATTTTTTTTAAATATTGATTTGAAGCAGGAGTGTCAAACTCCTTTCCTGGAGGGACACATCCCTGCAGAGTTTAGTTCCAACCCTGCTTTAACACACTTGCCTCTAGGTTTCAAAAAAGCCTGAAGCTTGTAACTATAAGGGGAGATGAAAATATCTGTATTATTGGTCACTGGAAAACCTGTAGAGCTAACTTGGTCAAGTGAAGCATGTCTTGGCCAATCACGACTTTTCGTCTCCTTCCCTGCGTGCTGCCATAGAGGCAGCGTTAGCATTAGCTGTTATGTTTTTTAGGGTAATCATTTCAGGCTTGCCTTGAATAGGATTTGCCTGAAGGACTCCATTAGTTTGATCAGGTGTGTTTAATCATGGGGAAAACTACACTGTGCAGGGTTTGACACCCGGCTGCTCTATAGGAATGAAGAAAATCTTAATGTAAATTTATAAAATGCTTTAAATTTGTGGATTTTGTGACTGTTAAAAGTTAATCTGCAGGATGTTTATTTGTTGAAGTCTCAGTTCTGAAATGATATGAAACTGCAGTTTTCTAAAGAGTGTTTTTCTTTAACTTGTTTATTTATTATTATTATTATTTTTTTTACTATTTTTGTTTGAACTCATTTGCAGAACACTTTGCATACATGCTTTGCATGATGTTGTTATTGTCTTTGTCTTTTCAACATCTTGTGAACATTAGACAAAGTTTGATATTGTGCAAACTTTAATCTTTTTAAGAATACTCAAAACAGTAATGGCCAATTAGGCTACTCACTGGAACTTTTTAAATGTTAATCTCTATATAATGGTGGTTTAGTCATTGGTTCATTTTGTGATGTATTTAGGCCTGTCATTGAAACCCAACTCTGTTTAGATTGCCAGTAACCTCATTTTGGAAATAAAGCAATGACCCAAAATTGTGTATTTCCCCTTTGTAGAATTTCACCTGCCCTTCTCCGACAAGCTTCTTATGGCACAATCAAGATCGGTACATACAACACACTGAAGAAACTGTTTGTCAGCCATCCAGAAGGTAAACTTACAGAAAACTATCATCATACTGTTCTTTTTATGCAAGATATTTTCTTTTCAACACATTTCTCTTGTGTGTAGGGCCATTAAAATTTCACCCTCCTCCACTTTTTCTGATTGATTTGGACTCTATTTTGATGGATAATAATATTTCAATATTTCAAATTAATTGAAATGATGAAACTGGAATAATGTAACAATGTCTGATTAAACAATATCTGGGTGATGGGTTGGGTGGTGTCCTGTAGCTACACACACACAATGATAACAAATAGGTCTAAATACATTTTAACTTTTTAACTCTTTATTGAGCATGTCATTCTTAAGAAAATCATGAAATTATCAATTAATTAATTGACAATGTAAAGCTTTGACTACCAGCAACTGTTTGATTGACTAAATATAAGTTTACCTTTTTATTTACAACGTTTTGTTTACCTTATGTGGCCCAACTACATGAGCTTTTTATGTAAACTGAAATAATATCAGAAAGAATATCTTACAATCAGATTAAATCAACAAAATTCCTCTTGACACAACAAAGATGGCAAAGAAAAAAAGTTAGCATTTAGATAAATTTACTGTTTATTTATAAATTGATGGTTTAACAAGGCGTAGGAGGTAGCTTGAATGCAATAAAATGAATAATAAAAATATCATGAGATTTGAAACTAAAACCGCCAGTAGATGGAGTCAAGTCTCCGTCTTTGTCACTGAATGATTCATTTAATTGAGTTGTTCGAACACCTGATTCATTCACAAATGTCTTTCTGAATGGATGATTGAATCATATCAAAGCTCAAGATTCATTCATAAACAACGTGGGATGGAGATGTGATGCATCGCATCATTTGCATTCTGATTTTAGGGATAATAATAATGGTTCATTTTAGAAACGGAACCTATAATCTGCTGTAACTTAATGGCGAAACTTGGGTCGCTAAAGTAAATGTAAGCAAGCCCTGTTAACTGTTTTACAGTGAATATAGAACAGCTTAAGTTACACTCGCATCAAGCTGCCTAAATTGTTCTGAAATGCAGTTATGCACGGCAGGTACAGCATACATATGTAATATTAAAAAACTAAACATCATACCTTCTGTTCACTTCATTTTAAAGAATGCAAAAATTGCATCTGAACTGCTTTCTTAGACATTTTGAAAATCATGCGAAATGACACCGTGAACTATATTGCGCTTGTGCGTGGTGCCTTATTACAATACTGAGTTCTGATTGGTCAATCGTCGTTGTTTATAAGTCATTTTCTTAAAATGATACTGAGCTTTTACGTTTATCAAAATCAGTTACTCAACTTCAGTTTTTAATAAACCTATTGGATTTCAAATCTTTGATCTTTGAAATTGATGTGAACCAGAACTTCCTATGTTGTTTACTTTAATCTAATTTTGAATGGAAGCAAGTATTATTATTTTTTAACTTTGATTAAAGTTAACCAAGACCTTTTTTTCTCATCAAGAATCATCAAGAATTGCAATGTGGATTAGCAAAGTTTCATTATTATGATCAATTTAAAGAGATCAGAAGGTGATTAAGCCATAGTAATTCATGTGGTTTAATGAACATGCCTTCTGAACATGAAGATATGAACACTTATACATGATGGAAAGATTTAAGTTAAGTTTATTTTATTTATTTATTTTTCTCATATGAACACTGATAATGCACAAACATAAGTTGCGATTGTATCATTGCGGTGCAACAAAGGTTGTCTCGATTCCAAGACTCCTTCAGTTGCAGCCTCAAATTGTATTCTTCATTTCTCTTATAATGAAACATACACGGCAAGATTCTTTGTGCTCTGATGACAGCAATACATTTTTTTTTAAGATTTAGTTTTTGGTGTTTTTAGTTTTTATTTGACAGAGCAGCTGAATGACAGGAAGTGATTTGTGAGAGATGGGGGATAGGATCAGGAAAGGTCCGTGAGCTGGGGTTTGAACTCGGGACACCTGGAGCACTGTTGCGCTATATGTTGGCTTACGAACTACTGGGCTATCACGCCAACAGCAATACAATTAAAAAAAAAGAAAAAAAAGAATCCGTATTATTGCACTTTTAAATGTGCATTTGGCTTCTGCTGGTATCAAATTTCCTTATTAACAGTCACAGAATTTTCCAAATTGTATGCCAGATTATTATGTGAACATGTTAATATTTGAAAATAAATGAGTCTTCAGTCATTTGGTGTTTTGATGGACAACCTGTGCTGATAAAAAAATTTGTATATTCGTAAAAGACACTCCAAAAGTTTAAATTTGGAATGCCCACGATATCAATATTGTTCATGGTCATGTTCACTACCCCGATACATTTAATTTTTAAATATCGGCATATGTCAAATGTGTATTGTTTGGAAACTCAAACACAACTTCAGATTTATGGCTCAATTTTCTACTGTTGCAACCATTATGCTGCATTCTCGGCTCTACTAATACTGAACTGCAAAACATGGTGTATCCACCATCACTAATGTGCGGCCCAAACAAAAGGTGCTGAAGCGGCAGACAGATAGACACGTCTCTAGCATTACCTTATCTGGTGCTGGCGCCAGCGCATTTCCATCTGACATGGTACAGAATCATCTCTTCTCTGCAAACAGAATTTGTATTACTTGAATCCTTTCCATAAGCACTCAAAGAAAGGTCACAGCCTGGCCAACAGTGGCTTTTTTTTGTATGTTTAACAGGCTGAATTAATCAGATTCTTTAATGTGCTGAAGAATATTCTGAATCTAATGGCTGTTTTTGTCTTTTTTTTGTTTTTTAGAAGAGACGATGGTGATAAATGTGTTTTGTGGTGTGGTGTCAGGAGTTTTGTCTTCCTCTTTGGCAAATCCAACTGATGTGCTGAAGGTAAGTATCATACACTGTAAAAATGCTCTTCTTAAAGTTTTCGTCTTGTTACTAGTCCAGATGTCAAAAAAGTCTTCAACCAAGAAGCATTTTTTAGACAAATATTGTATTGTTTTCAGAAGTAATAAGGCAAAATTAAGTGAGTTTTTCCTTGAAACAAGCAAAATAATCTTGTTTTTGGTTTGCAATTAGAATATTTTACTTTCCCCCCTGACAGATAATGTAGCTTGTTTTAAGTGGAAAAAAAATAATTTTGACATGTTTTATTTCTAAAAAAAACTAAACTGTCTAGAAAATGCATCTTAATTTAAGAACTTTAGGACTAGAAACAAGACAAAAGGATAACTCTAATGTAAAATAAGATGATGTTCATACCAGTTTCTTAAACGCACAAAAAGCTACATCTATGGTTTAAAAGCAGCAGTTCTGGTTGGCATGACTGTTTACAGTAGATTTGCAGTATAAAAAAAGCTGTTTTATTTACTGATATAATTTTAATACAACAACCTATTGAAGGATTAGTATCTATTTATAGAAAGGCAACCACCAAAAGCAGGTGGTGATGAGTCAACTGGTAAATATTGTGACGTAAAATATGCCCGGCGTCATTTCCCCAAATAAAAACAACACTACCATGGTAACTAATGGCACTAAAAATAATGTAGTAAACATTCATTTAACTAAAGACATAGTAAAAATGCCCTGTGTACTTTATCAATAAGATCAAAAACGTGGTTATTTTGACAAACAATTTAAGGAACTTTCGTAATTTTTTTATTCTAAAATGACGATAACATTGCATTTTACATGGTCATAAGTAAATAAATACAAAAAAATGGATCTTACCACAAAATTCCACAAATTATCCAAATGTAGTGAAAAATGCTAAATATATTTACAATTTTAAATATCAGATTTCTATTTTAATATATTGAATGGGTGGGTGATAAAATGATATCAGTATTTATTGGCCATACACCATTGTCAATGACGATTTAAAAAATGTTCGGTATGAGGTGCTATAGTTTTGTTAAAATGTGGCTGGCTGAGTGTGTGCCTTGGAAGGAATGTCAATAAGCTTTGGGGACCGTGCAAGTTTGTTATTTCCAATGGAGCGCGCCAGGTGCGTGTTGCTCCCTATGTACTTGCATTTTCCATGTATTTGAATAATGATGGTTGGTTCCTTTAATTGAAAGCTCAGATTTGATTATCATAATTTGTTTTGTTTACAGAGTTTGAGTTTACTGTATCATTATTATTGACTATATTTATTATTGGTTATCTTACAGATATTGATATACCTTAAAGTTTGCTTTGATTGTTCAGGGTTTACACTTTACCATTGTAACATTTTATTTATCATGTTTAAGAGTCTCTTTAACACTTATGTTTATTTTATTATAAGACATAAGAGACAAGATATTTTTGTAATATCTTTTGTTTTTGACTATTAAAACTATTTGCCTTAGTAATGTTAGTAAATGAACATAATGTGGTTGAATAAAAAAAAGACATTATACTGGACTTTATTTCTAAATGGATTGTTAAAAAATATTCAATAGTTATCGATACTGAATGATATGAAACATTATATCGTGATAATTTTTTTTGCTGTATAGCCCAGCCCAATGATTGATATTCAGCAGCTATTCATTCTTCATGCGCATTGTTTGCTTCAATCAAAATCTTCCTGATTGATTGAACTCAACTGTAGTGTTTACATGAATACTAAATGTGCTCATTTATGCGTCACAAGCTTCAAATCATATTTGATCTTTTGACAAGCACATACTGTATTCATATACATGGTTGTCTGCTGTTTATCTGTACTGTCGCCCCTACCGTCACTTATTTTCTTGGTTTTAAGGAGCAGACTTAGTATTTGTATATTTCAGGTTCTAATTAGGAGACCATGAGGTCATGAAGCTTTGTGCCATCCTGCTTGTGGCCAGAACAGGCTGTCTGTGCTAAGTGTTAAGTAGGTTCTGCTCCACTTCACAAATGGAATTTTAGAATAACATTACGGTCATTTATGACACTTCATTCTGCAAAAACAATCGCCAGTCCATGCGTCATACACACCATCTCTTCGTCAATGCACATGCGCAGTTCATACCAGTTAGGGTTTTCAGTCCAATTGGGAGTCCTCTAGGGATAGGGGACACCATTTTTTTTTCTCTCAATATGATACAAAAATTTCAAGTTTTTTATCTAATTTTTAAATCTGCTATATTTGATTTTGTTCAAAATAATGTAAAAATATTATTATACATAAATGAAAATCTAGTGTATGCCAAATTATGACAACATTTGCTTCCAAAACTTGCAGTTCTTCACTTCTGCCAATATGGATTGACATTCTTTCAAGTTAAACTCTTTATTTGTATGCTGACACTGACATTTATTTGGACACTGACATTGATTACAATATATATTTTAAAGTCATAAATCTTCTCAAAGTCTCATAATAACTTTTAGTAACACTCCAGGTTTTTCTTTTCTTGTCAGTGAGTATTTCAATGAGTGGCTCACACAAGGTTAAAGGCACATTTTATAGAAACAAGTTTTAGAAACCAGGCACAATTTATTTAACTTTTATCTTAGCTTTTTTTCTTTATTATAATTGTACAAAATGAATATATAAAATTAACAATTCATGCACTATTCGCTCTTCTACAGAATCATCTCCATCAGTCTAAAGTGAGGGCTATGCGACCACACGTAGGCTGCACCGGAGCGTACGCGTGCATTTGACGCAGAAGTATAAATTAGCCATAAATTAGGGGTGTCCACACTCGGTCCTGGAGGGCTGGTGTCCCGGTGAGAGTTTAGCTCCAACCCTAATCAAACACACCTGAACCAGCTAATTAAGCTCTTACTAGGTATACTAGAAACATCCAGGCAGGTGTGTTGAAGCAAGTTGGACCTAAGCTCAGCAGGACACCGGCCCTCCAGGACCGACTTTGGACACCCCTGGTCTAAATCAATGAATTCTTTCCAAATAGAGCTATTCAAGTAATCTGGTGAAATTGCTTTCATATCGCAATATAAACATAAAAAATGAAATATTGTGCAGTGCTACTACACGCATGTCAAATAAACTTAGTTCAATGCGCTGCTGTTTAGTTCTGCTTTGGAATATAAACATTATATGGAACATTTATCATGTGTTATTGTTTTTAGAGGTCTTAATTGTTAACTTATACATTCATTATCATTTTATTGTCCAGTCCTAGTTCACGTATTTAAAAAGTTAGGTTTTTTTCAGCCTTATTGAACACAAATATTTTTGGCCACAACCTTGTTTCATCTGAGATTGTTCTGTTTTGCACAGATTCGCATGCAGGCTCAAGGCAGTCTGTTACAGGGCAGTATGATGTCCAACTTCATGAACATCTACCAGACGGAGGGCACACGAGGCCTGTGGAGGGTGAGTACTGACATTGGCTTGTCTTTCACATCGGCTGTTGAAACATTCCAGGATCCTTTAGTGTAACCTTTATACTCTTTGCATTGATACAGTGATGTTTTGATCCTCCTTAGGGTGTCATTCCTACTGCACAGAGGGCAGCCATCGTGGTTGGTGTGGAGCTGCCAGTCTATGACATCACCAAGAAACATCTGATCCATTCGGGCCTCATGGGAGACACGGTGTTAACTCATTTCATGTGAGAATCTCTATTGTTGTTCATTCAATATTAGATTTTCTGGTTGATCACGTGATGAACTTCTACTCTGTTTGTACAGTTCCAGTTTCACATGTGGCCTGGCAGGCGCTCTGGCCTCTAATCCTGTGGATGTGGTGAGGACGCGGATGATGAATCAGCGTGTGCTCGCCGGTAACCCTCTGTACAAGGGCACGCTAGACGGACTCATGCAGACCTGGAGAAACGAAGGCTTTTTTGCTCTCTATAAAGGCTTCTGGCCTAACTGGCTGCGTCTGGGGCCGTGGAACATCATCGTATCCTTTTTTAAAAAATAACGTGTTTTTAAAGTGTTATGAAGCAAATTAGCTCAAGGAGAAATATTAATAATATTATTAGTTATAATTAAATATAATATTTAGATCAACTGTACATTTTTACACAAAGAACATTAAATTTCAGGTTAAAAGAAATAACATTCTTACCATCCAATAATCGTGATCCAATACGAGCATGTACAGTAGCAAACATGCTCCAGTTATGAGCAAAACAGTGAACAACTTTAAAGTATGACACAAGTAGGGCTTTATTATCTACATTAACCCTTGTGTACTGTTCAAATTGACTACCCTTTCGTTATGTTGGTGGCTGTTTTTGCCCCATTGAATTTCATTATCATGACATTTTTTGATTGCAAAGCCATGACAGAATATAATCATGCATTCTTGATTGTTGGTGGTTTTCCCTTTTGGGAAGAGGTGAAATGTGTAATTTTTACTGTTGATCATCATTTGGCAGCATTAACCCTTTAGATAGGCCTGTGCAAAATAGGTTCTGGCTTTTATATGGAGTTCTGTGGGGTAAAACAGCAGATTATAATTTGTGTGCATAAATGTGCTTATTTTGGTCTCACACACACACACACACACACACACACACACACACACACACACACACACACACACACACACGCACTTTACTCCATATAAAAGGCAGAAACTACGCTTTTTTTTTTTAGACTGCAACTGATGATCAACAGTAAAAATTTAAAATTGTACCTCTTCCCAACAGGAAAAACCAGCAACAGTCAAGAATGCATCATTATATGGTGTCATGGCTTTGCAATCAAAAATGTCATTATAATGGAAGTCAATAAGGGCAAAAACAGCCACCAACATAACAAAAGGGTAGTAAATTTGCCAGGAGTGTATTGTTGAACTTTAAAAAAAAAAATCAAAGCATTTTCACAAAATATGATTTGTCTCCAAAAATCATTCCATTTGCTGAAATAGAGAAAGTTGTGGCCAAATTAAGACTCAAAATCATCCCTAACAGCACACAAGGGTTAAACACTTAAACTAATCTAACATGCGCACACATTCAGTTGGTATAACCAGACAGTGAAGCTGCAGTAAAGCATAAAATCATGAGCAGTATTTGATATTCGTCAGTTCTACAGCCTGAAGGCCGTAAAAAGGTGTAAAATTTACTTAATCTGTCTGTTAAAGAAAATAAGTTTGATACTTGCACGTCTCGCCTGTTTGACATAGTGTTTGTTGAGGCTCCTGTTGATCATCGCTAAAGTTGGAGAACCAGTTTGAGTCTTGGATCTTGGATGAATGGAAAGATAAGGTCACAAGCTAGGGCGTGGTTGGAGAAGACTGTTAGGTCAGCATCTTCTCTTGTAACGCGTGGTTGCCAGCAGTGGGTGTTATCTTTTTTTTTTTTATAGGGGATGGAGATTGGTAAGCTGAGATAACCAATGAGAAAGTTAACTATCAAAGGGAAATTTTTGACTCTTGGGCTGCGTTCCAGTCCAGTTTTTTTTTATGGCTGAAGATCTGAAAGGGTTTAAATTGAATCCCATAGGTCTCAAACTCAATTCCTGGAGGGCCGCAGCTCTGGACCAGATAATCAATAAACACTTGCTTGCACAGAGAGAGGGAATACATGATTGTATGAATCACAACTGAATATATAAAAAGGGCATAATCTTAAGTTGCGCTAAATAGGACCCTGTACATTTGTCTGTTTGGTATGGAATGAGCACATTTCCTTTAGGTCCTAAATGATTAGACACTTGGGTGTTGTGGTGAGGGCATTTTTGTATTGTTTGTTAAATGTAATGTAAATGACTCTGCTTTGTCTCATGCCTGTTACAGTTAGTTCACTCAAAAAACTAAATTCTGTTATTAATTACTATGTTCATCTTTAGAAAACAAAGATATTTTAGAGAGCAATGATCCTGAGATGTTCAAACTTAAGAAAAGGAACCAAAAACGTTGTCAAAGCATTCCAGTGGTTCAACTGTAACCATACAAAAAAACCCTGTAAAAAAACAAAACAAGTACCAAATAACCTGTAAAAATGACTTTGTTTGCACAAAATTGTTCTTGGAGCTTTGTATGCTTACAGTTGAACCACTGAAGTTACATGGGATGTTTTGACAATGTTGCTTTTCTGCTAAATATAACATGTCTTCATTTGTGTTCTATAGATTAACTAAGGTTGAGGTTAAGTAATTAATAACAGAACTTTCATTCATTCAACACTAATGTGTTTGTGGTGTTTACATAGCTCAAACACTAGAGGTCAGCACATTGCAATATAAGGTCTGACCCATAGCCATCCAAGCTGAGATACTTTTTTTACTGCACTAGGTTGGTACATTGATTTTGCATTTATTTGATCTAAAATACAGTAAAACTGCAATTATTACAAATTTAAATACACTTTTCAATTTTTTTTGTGCAGCCAAAACACCAGTCTAGTGTTACAATATCCTTTAGAAATTATTCTAATATGGTTAAATTATTTGTTTAATGTGTGGAATACATAAGTTTTATCTTCTCAGTCTTATTTAAAATAACACAAATACATTCATCTTAATTTTATTTTATTATTATTGTTATTTTTTTAAAAGCCCATTTGGTCAAAAGTAACTTTCTCTTTTGTTTTCAAATACTCTGTACATTGGAGCCTTCAGGAATGAAGAAAGTGGTCAACATTATTCATATTCAAAATGGTGAACAAGCACAGCTTTGTTTACAACTAATCTGCACTCAAAAAATGATGTTTGCAGTTTGTTGAAACTACTTATTTAAAATCAGCTAAAACAACACAGTTCTTGATTTTTGGCAGATGACAGCTTAATTGATTTATGTTCAATCCACTTAAATTTGTAAAAACTAATAAGTTAACTTAATTTCTTCATGTTATCCCAACACAAATCAATTGTGTGGAACCCAGTATTTTTACAGTGTGTTGTCATAGTTTCAATTTCCTTTTGGATAGAATAATATAGACTATACTACACCTAATATAGTGTTTGCATCCATACACACACAAACGCATGCAGAACATGCATGATAGTTTGCAGTTCCTTGTGGCTCACGCTTTCTGATTTGGTTTACTAAAAAGATCCAGTTCAAATATGACCTTCAGAAGACACTGACTATTGCATGTTTGTTATTTTTTTTGCGTGCAGTTCAACACATTCACTACGCAGGTGGTGAAGTCACATTCATTACTCAGATGAACATGATTTATGAGCACCTTTGCTGAAAAGCAGTGCACGAAACACTGAACTTTAAATTCAAAGCATAATTCACATTGTGTCACGAACGCAATATATCTGTGTGCATGCGTGTGTGTGTTCGTGTATACTAACATGCATGCAATAGAGTAATTAATTGATTACAGTGTGTTCTGATCTTCCTGTGATCCTTGACTGACGTTTCAGTTCTTCATGACCTTCGAGCAGCTGAAGAAGCTTCCCTTGTAGCCGAATCTACAACTTTGCTGAACTGTATGTATGTGTGTGTTTGTGTGTGTATGGGGCTTCTGTCTCTCAGCATTCACCATCCCTTCTCCATCTACGAGTATGTTTATTTAAGAACTTGTTTTATTCTGTTCTCATTTGTGTTGTACATACTTGACGCATTTAAACGCTCACCTTTTTTGCACCTAAATGCTTTATTTTTGACTCCTGGCAGCTACCGCATCTCTTCCGTCAGCGCCGTTTCGCAGGCCTGGTGGCGTTATAATATATGCTTGGTCAGCTAGGAGCCGCACTGGTGAATATTTGAGGTAAAGGGCTTTAGCTTCAACTGGAAAACCACCAGGCTTAGTTTTCTCCACACTGGCTTGAGAGTCTGGTTTAATAGCATAGTTGTCAAAGTTACTGAAGACACGTCCATTAGGTAGAGATATAAAGCAATAGTTTGGGGTTTACCTCCATGCAAGCAGATGTTTTACGTCAGATCCCTGGGTCAGAGGGGCAGAGGTCGGCAGACTCTAAATTAGACTTTTTGCTTCATGAGGAATGTTGTTTTACTGTATACATAAACTGTTGATGTGATGGGAATCGTCAATGTTACAAAGTTGTATACAGCCAAAATTATTACCAAAGGTAATAAAGTAATAAATGATGTGACCTCATATCCTGGGATTTTGCGCTCAGTGGACCTTTTTTTATAAAACAGGAGGAAATTTCAGTGTCATTAAAATTATTAGTTCAACCAAATATGACAATTAGTTGCAAATGTACTGACCTTCTTTAGTAGATTTGATGGTGATTCATATGTTGAAAGTCAACTGCTAACTGCACTTACAGAGTCCAAACATATACAGGCCTAATGAAGGGAAACAATTGGCACTATTTACAACAATATAACCTTTAATCCACAGCCTCAGCAAAAACAGCTAAACTCATTCATAACTCTATAGAGTGCCAGATTTTTGTCATGTAAAGACGTATGCAGGTATGTGGGCATGAATTCTGTATGTTTACTACAGAGAGGGAGGATATGTGCATTGTATTGATCACCAAAATGGTACTTATTTGTAAAATTCCAGCATTTAATAAACGCTGCACTAGGATGTTCATGCTCCAGAATCAAACACAAATGAAGAATTAAGAATTTGGAAAAAGGTAAACCATTGACTTCCATAGTATTTTTGTAATTCTGTATTTTTTACTATGCAAGTCAATGGTTACAGGTTTCCAACGTTCTTCATTTGTGTTCAACAGAACAAAGAAACTCAAACTAGTTTGGAACAAATGATGAGGGATGTGAGAAAATTATGACAGTATATCCATTTGTATATGAACTATCCCTTTAAAGGCATAATTTGTCCCAAAAATGAAACTTTCCTCACCATTTACTCAAGTGGTTCTAATCTTTTATGAATTTGCCTGCTGTTGAACACAAAGGAAGATATATTAAAGAATGTCACAAACCAGTGGTCATTGACATCCATAGTAGGAAAAACAAATACTATGGAGGTCAATGGCTTCTGCTTTTCAAAAATTTTCAGTATATTTTCCTTTGTGTTTAACAGAAGATAGAAGGTCAACTAGGTTTGGAATAAGTGAAGGGCAAGTAAATTATTGCGTTTTATTTGACATTTTTGTGTAAACTAACCCTTTAAGATTTTGCCAATACTGTATATTGTAAATAATATTCAGTTTATTGCACAGAACAATCCATTTGTTTTGTAAGTCCTCAGTAATGTTGTCAGAAGCCATGGTTATTAATGTTGATTTATCTGTATATGCGTTTTGACTCTTGAAGTGCTTTGTGTGTTGACTTCAACAAGGACCCAGTATCAACTAAGAATCTTAATGTTCTGCTGAAGAAAAAGTGTCACCTACACACCTTTGGTGAACTGGGTAAATAGGGTGAACTTAATCCCTTGAAATCATTATCAGACTGTTAAAAAATATATATATATTATTTCTAGCTACGTATGCTTCTTAAGGCTCAGTGTATCGCAAGGCCCATATTATGTTTAAAGTGTTATTTCTCCCAAAAACGAAAATTATGTTATTTATTACCTCCATGTCTTTTCAATCCCCCTTTTTTTTTTTTCTTTTTTTTTTTGTAATGAAATGTGAAAGCTTTCCCTGGAAGACATAGCCAGCAACAGTCCAGAGTTGTTCAAATGCCAGAAAAATAGCAAAAAACCAAAACATCCTCAAAACAGCCTGTGTGCCTTCAGTTCTTCAATTGTGATATTAATAAGCTGTTATGATACTTTTGTGTGCACGTGAAACAAAAGTAATGTCTTCAGTTTTTTTTTTTTCCTCAGTGTCAGTATAGGGTGCGCAGCATGTGAACGTGCACCCTATACTGACACTGAGAAGAAGAAATGGTTTAATAAAGTCATTATTTTTGTTTTATGTGCACACAATTATTTTTGTAGCTTAAGAATATTCCAACTGAAGGCATATCATCTGTTTTGAGGATGTTTTGGGGTATTTTTCTGGATTTTGAACGAGTCTGGAATCTTGCTGTCTATGGAGGATAAGGGATCTGGAATATGTTAATTTGTGTTGTGAAGAGCAACGTGAATGTTTCTGGGAATGGAACAACATGAAGATGATTAGTAACAATTTAAATTGAGTGAACTAACCCTTTAAGACCTGGGTCAGGAGTTTTTTCATCTTTATTTGCTTGAACATGCACTGAATTGAAAGCATTTGTGATTATTGCACAAGCTCTGTACTGTTTTTTTTTTTCTCTCTTTTTGTTGCAGCGAGGTCTTTATTGCCATTTGCATTTATGGTCTCTGTGTGTGTGTGTTAAAGTGTGTTTTGAGAAGCACATGAAAAATGTCAAATATTTTGGCAGCCGTGTGTAAATACAGCTTCTGTACGATAGAATAAAATATTAGCATATAGTTTTTTTGTTTGTTTGTTTGTTTTAAATCAGATTTTGTGGAAAAGGGGGTTCAGTGTAGTATTTTGGGTGCTTGCCTCTTTGCCAAAGTGTACATGTATTGAACCAGAGCTGCACTGTTGATTCTGAGTTTTTAAAAGTGACACTTTTTGTTATTATTATTATTATTATTGTTATGATCGGAAAGTACTGTTACATATTTATCACTGCATGTCGTCAACATATTTCAAGCCTTACCACTTCCTGCTTTATGTATGCCTTTGCCTGATTGTTTCATGCCTCTCGGTGTGCAAGCCAAACATGAAGTTTGCAACTTCTGCTATGATTTTACTGTGCTCTGTTGTTCTTTAACATGCTCGTAAGCAAATTTAATTGTACCATAAACCTTTAAGCAAACATTCTCGCTTAAGTTCTATCATGACTGAAGGGGGACATGTTTAAAAGGTTTAATGTACTGTATGTAATGCGTGGGTTATTCAGGGGGATTTTCCCGTTTGATGCACTTCCTTCCAGACTTTCTCAGACTTTGGCTTTTGCTAGATTGGTGAATTCAGCATGGTGCATGGTATATTCTTCTGAAAATGCTTATTTCATTACGTGTAGCAAAGACCAAGAACCACATTAACCCCCCATATGCCAGTGTTTTTACTTAAGTTTCGCACACAAATCTTTTTTTGTTTGTTTTATTATTTGTTTAGGGAATATTTTATTTATGCTGTTGTTGTTGTTATTATTATTTTTTAATAGAGGTACTTTGGATTTGTTGTTCATTTAGATGCTAAATATTATGATGAATGTTTCATGCATTGAGGGAAGTTATAAAGGTAATGCTTAATGCCTAATGCTGTTTTGACTTTTTTTATAATTATTTTCCTTTTCAGAATGCAGCAATACCCACATTTGATTGCCATTGCCAAATTTAATTGTTATCCACAATTTGGTTAAGTGTCTCTGGTAAACACGGACATTATTTATGATCTGTTGCTTGAATACACAATGAATTGTATTAAGAATGCCTGTTTTTTTTTGTTTTTTTGTGATTGGTTTGATTTTTCTCTTTGTCTGATATAACTGCACCCTGACAATAAATACAATGTTCACTGAATGTTGGTTGTATATGTCATTTAGTCCCCTTGAAGCACAGTAGTTAACAAACATTCAGCTGATTAAACAACTACGTCATATGGGTTTAAGTACTAATCGTTTTATATATCTCTATAATACATAAACTATTTATACGTTTTATAATACATAGGTTTAGTCATTGCAATAAAGATGGGGGTGGGGGTGTTTTGAGGAAAAAGCTAAAAAAAAAAAAAAAAGTTAATATTGTAATAAACATTTAATAACAAACACATTTGATCAATTCCATGCAAAAGTCAACATTGAACGTGAAAAAGAAAGTTTTCATCAAAAAAGCGAAAACCTTTAGATGTTTTTGTAGGCTTAAATTATACAGTACTAATAAAATAGTTAGAGAAAATTGAGTCACACAATCCCAATTTCACATCTGTCACATCCATAATGAAACTTCATAATACAACAATGTTTAAATAAATAAAAAAATCTTTAGAAAACCTATACTCACTTTGATTAGTATTATTTCTTTGACAGTGCAGTTTATTTCACAGAATTTCTACAAAGTTTGTTCTATACTGTATACTCATCTTTTTGGCCGTAGCCATAATGCAGGTTCATTTCTCTCATTTAAAATATAAAACACATTTACAGATAGATAATTTTCAGATCTTACAAAACTGATATTACTTTCAATATGATGTTAAGGCTACATTCTCTGTGAATTTAAGCTTTTACTGCAAATATATCACATCCATTATGCTGGAATCGCTCATTTGTATATAAAATACACTTAACAACAACTAAAAAATGGAATAATTATTTTACATAAATGTGATGAAATAAAAAAATGGAGTTTAATTTTAAAAGGTAAAGACAAAATTGATTAAAAAGAAAGCCGTAAATAAAGAATAAAGAAAATAAGTAATTCAACTACAAATTGTGCTGATATATTGTGAATGGATAAAAACAAGCAAACAAAAAACACCTAAAACATTGCTTAGTATTTTGTTTGTGTAGAGAATTTAAGAAAAAAGTGTATTTCTAACACTTGAATAAAATATAGCCTGCAGTAATCAACATTTGAAGTCAATCAAAAATGTTTTCTAAAATTGTCAATAAACAAGAATGGGTGTTCAGTAGTTTTAAAGTAAGGTAATGATCCACTTCAAATGTTGACTAGTCCTATTAATGCTTGATCACATTAAGGTTTTAGTTGAAAATATTAAAAGAATGCTAAAGTGTGGGGATTTTGAATGCATTAAGTAAAAAAAAAAAAACATTTTATGCAATAATCTGGAAGGAATCTTTCTATTTTATGTCCCTAAATGTATGTAAACTTTGACAGACAGGTGGAAACGACAGCTCTTCGTCACCTCCATTCTGGGACATTTGATCTGAGGGAGGAGAGATTGAGAAAACACGCCTCTCCTCATTTATACAACTTCACCGGAGAGACGTCAGGAGTAGTCGGGCAGCGGCGCACCGGGGCTTCGCGAACTTCACAACACCAACCGAATGTTATTTCTCGTTTAAACCTCTGGCCTCACACAGCTCGCAGAAATGACTCTTCCGTTCAACCAAAGCATAAGCACCCTGAAGACCGTGACCGTGGCGGAGCCGAGCCCGTCGACCATCCTGTCGTCTCACGTAGGGTTAAGCGAAGGTTCGACGACTTACCGGACGGTGAACCTCTCGGGAGAACACTTTCAGCCGGTCCAGTACATGAACAGTCAGGTGGAGGGCAACTTGATGTACGGGGGCGCTCGGTACCTGGTGCCCGTTCAGCAGCAGCCCGCCGGGTCCTACATGTACGTGCGTCAGGCGCCGCGCTTCGTGCAGCCGGTTTACATACAGAACGTTCAGCCAGTGAGCGTCAGCAGCATCGACGAGACCGACGTCAGACAAGTGGTGAGTGTTTGATACTTCAGCGTACTTTTCCTATTGCTGTACATCCTTATCCAAATGATTGAGTGTTCATATAATTCATTAATACACTCAAAAAAATGACGTGAGCTGTTTGTTCAAACTACTTATTTAAAATGAACTGAAATAACACAATTCTTGTGGTGTTTTCTGACCCAACTTAATTATTTTATGTTTAATCCACTTAAATTTATATAAAGTAGGATAGTAAGTTCCTTCAAGTTGTTCCAACACAAATACATAAATTCTTGCTGCCTTAATTTTTTTTGTTGAATCAAATAAATTTTCTAGTCATTTTAACTTAGCCTATATCAATAATTTTCTAGTCATTTTAACTTAGCCTATATCAATAAAACTGGCAAAAAATATTAAGGTAAACTTTGCATTAACTTAAAAAAATGTAGTTGAAACCTTATTAACTTAAAACATAAAACATTTGTAGTCATGAATTTGTCATATATATTTTTTACACTGTATCAGTAATTGTTATGCAACTAATTATAATGGACAAAAAAGAAAAAAGAAAATCGAGAAAATGTCTAAAATAAGATGCTGCTGATCCTGACGTTTCAGTTCAGATGTGTTGGAGATAAAGGGATAGTTCACCCAAAACTGAAAACTCTGTCATCATTTACTCACCCTTCACTTGTCTCAAACTTTTGTATGTTTTTTTTTCCTTCTGAACACTAAAGAAGTTTTTTTCAAGAATGTTGTAAACCTGTAACCACTGACTTCCATATTTGTTTTTCCTTCTATGGAAGTCAATTTTTGCTGGTTTGAACATTCTTCAAAATATCTTCTTTTATGTTCAACAGAATACAGAAATTCATAAAGGTTTTTAACCGCTTGAAGGTGAGTAAATAGTTCATTTTTTGCGGGATCTGTCCCTTTAAATGTCAGCAATAGTTGAAAATATAATGCTCAAAAAAATAAAGGAAACACTTAAACACAATAACTCCAAGTGTTCCCTTTATTATTTGAGCAGTATATTTTGGTTTCTTTAGCAGATTATAAATTTAAATTTGACATGAGTGCCCCTTATCAATTTTTATGGGATTTGGTCTCAAGGTACAGATCAACTACTCATTATCTGCCACATCCACACATAATTTAAAGAGTCAGGTATGACTATTGGATGCATGCAGCTACTAAATAATTCAGATGAATGATTCATTTGTTCTTGCCTTTATCTTTATCTAATTACAGCTATTATTTTCAGCACAATTGGGAAAACAACTTTCAGATATCAAGCATGTATGTGCTAAATTTGATAATGATCAGCCCTTACACAATTTATTATATGCTGAGTTGTGTGGGGATTTGAACAATTCATAGTTTATATCGTATATAATATATATTTTAGAGTATATTAACACTTTATGTTTTTTTAAGGCTCAAACATAATTTTTGTTTAAAAATATTAGCAAGATTTAAATAATGAGTACATTTATAAATCCATATTCCAGTGCCATACCCTGAGTGAATCACTGTTGGAAGTCTGTGTTATTAATAATTAATATTTTAGGCCTGTCGGAACAGATTTTCAGAAAAACTTCATTGTTCTGTCATTCGTTTGGGCGTGTTTACATCATATCTATAATAAATGAAAGTCAGGCGACGATGAGCACATTCACACACTTAAACACAGCTAAATTTGGTTTTCAGTTCACCTTTTAGTGCATATTAATACTGTTCGCACACATTTCAGTCTTTCACATGATGACAACCAACAATTAAATTGTGTAATTACATATTCAAAAAATCTATTTCTTAATTCTAAGTCTGCTAATAACATATTTAAATGTGTATCAGAGTTTACTTGTTCTACTGTATGCCTGGTGCAGGAATTCACTGGGAATGAGGTGTGTCTTGACTTAGTGTTGCCAGATCTTCCTAAAAAAGAAAACAGCAAATAAGAACAAAGCAACAAGCAAATCCAAACTTTTTGTTTTACCAAAGCATCACAACTTACTTCAATAAACAGGTTTGTTTAAGCCTAAAGATGTTTCATAAATATCACTTAAAATAAGTGGGCATGGCAACACTTCAAGCGTAAACATAAACCTTCTATGTAAACTGTGCTTTTGCCTAAACTGCCAAACATAACAAGTTTGTGCTTGCTTTTACTGAAGTAGAAATAAAGAAAAAGCTAAATGTGCAAGATGCCAGAGTGTTGCTATGGTAACCAATGTGTCAATCATAGTTGCAGTAATTCACGTTCTCTAGACACATGAATATTATGCATATTAATTAAATATGTATTTTAAATAATGTATATTATTAAAACCAGGCTTTCCCTCCTGAATATGTATTATATTTATATATTATATTTATTAAAAGCTTTGCAAAGTGGCAGTGCCTTAAAAAACACTTATCAATATTTAAAACATATTTAAAAAAATAATATGACAAAGAACAGGACATTTGCTATGTTGTTGAGTATTTGAGCTTTTGTTTGTGTGCTTAAAATGTCTGTTAAGTTTGGGCTTAACATGCAGAAAATACCAGTCTAATGGGTTCTGTTTTTTATTTTATTTTTGGTCAACAGTAGACATAATAATGCAAGGAAAGTGTTGGAGGGAGTTGCCCTGTATCGTAACAGTTGCTGTCAATCAGCCTGCAGGTGATAAGGTGACAGGTGTATATTGGAAGTGCTTACCACACACATAAACACATTGCTTTATGTGACAAAAAAAGTTCCCTCATCTAATTAAAGTTTTTTTTATATAATTTCACAGGCAATTTTACATTGTAGGCTAGTTATTTACTTGGATTTAAATCCTTTAAACTCCTTTATAGTTTAAAGCAATATTTCAAAAAATGTCATTGTTATGTCTGTCATTATTGGCAAACGTGTTATTTAAAGAGTAAAATATACGAGGACTTTGAGAGTTTCTAGTGTTGGACGATTACAATTCAAACATTTATAACTCAGTTTCAGGGCAGAAAACGAAAGGAAAATCAGAACAGAAACAAGAAAATTCATGCACATTTGGTGTTTGGAACTGCGTCATCACAAGTGATAATCAGGAAGATGTCCAGATTGAGGAAACGGGCCACAAACTGTTCACACTTTTCCCTCAGGCAGACACTGCAGATCTCTATGCACTAAAACATCTAAGCATAAAAACATTTTTTTCCCCTCAGGCCATATCCAACTTGAAAATCTAGCACCTCAGTTGCTACCTGTTTTTATGGGCATAAAAAATGCAGTTATATGATTGTGTTTTGCTTTCTATAACCTAAAAAAGCCACTTATTATGCAAGTACATACTTTTATTTCTTATTATTATACAGTTAAAACTAGGGCTGAACGATAGTGAAAAATATGCAATATTGTTGTTGAGTATTGCAATAACGATATAACATTTTCTCCTGAAAGAAATCTGTTTTTATTATTAGCTATCACTGTAGTTTTCCGTATTTTGTGATTCATGTTTTTATTTGTTATTTTCCCCATTTATTTATGCTTTTGAATTGCATTATGGGCCCTTGATCTTTCTTCCAACATCTTTTAACCTTAAAAAGTTTGAAAAGTGACTTTTATTAACATTTTTAATAGTTTAAAGTGATATATTGTCTAGGTTGGTGTTGTATATTATGGTACAAAAACTTGTGATATGTATGTAATAATGTAATATGTATGTACATAGTATGTACAATGTAATAAACTGCCAGCACATTTTCAGTTATTTTACATACATATTTCTCAACATATTATTTCTTATGCATTATTATTATTTCAAACTACTAAAATAAATAGAAAACATCTGTGAATCACAAAATATGGAAATTGTTAATTAACAGATATTTTTTTACAGTGTGTGTTTGTTTTTAAATCATTTATTTATTTAATGCTATTAAAATAAACAGGGGTGGCTCAGTGGTTAGCACTGTCGCCTCACAGCAAGAAGGTCGCTGGTTCGGGTCAGTTGGCATTTCTGTGTGGAGTTTGCATATTCTCCCCGTGTTGGCGTGGGTTTCCTCCGGGTTCTCCGGTTTCCCCCACAGTCCAAAGACATGCAGTATAGGTAAATTGAATAAACTAAATTGGCCGTAGTGTATGTGTGTGCATGTAAGAGTGTATGGATGTTTCCCAGTGATGGGTTGTGGCTGGAAGTGCATCCGCTGCATAGAACATATGCTGGAATAGTTCATTCTGCTGTGGCGACCCCTGATAAATAAGGGACTAAGCCGAAGGAAAATTAATGAATGAATCTTCTATTTTTGGTGTTTAACAGAAGAAAGTTTGTTTGTTCGTGTTTAACGCCATGCCAGCTTCTATGGCTGTTTTCATGGCAATAAATTATATGCCGAAGGAAGATTTATGAATGAATGAAAATAAACAGGTAAAATATATTTTTCAGATCTAATTATTTCTAATTCAGACAAAAAAACTGTATCAAGATGCAAACATTTATTCTTTAAAAACTATAAGTGAGTCAAAACCTCAGCAGGTATTCTGACTCTGATTGGCTGTTGTCATTTTCCCTTTTTTTGTCCTGACTTCAGACAAAATTGTGTGATGTTCAATAGCCAACTTTGATTAAAGGTTTTGATCCACTTCAAATGTTGACTACTATAATTTTATGCTTAGTTTATTTCTTATTTAAATGTTCTTTCTGTCCTCTTGTGTTATGTATGTACAGTATATACCCTCATGAGCTCCTGTAAGCCACACAAAATTCCTTGTGTGTTTGCGCAGTCTTGTCAGAATCATTCAGATTATGATCATATTAAATCAAATGTAGAAACACTGAAGTAAACAAACAGCAATAAGATCAATGTGTAAAGCCCACTTTTTTAAATCTTGCATAATAAATTAGTAGCAAACCTGTTAAACAGGTCAATGCAAGTCAGTTCTTGAACATTCAAGCGTTAAATTGTTGAAATGAATAGGAGAAGCTGGAGGAACATGACAATGGGCAGATGGGCTATGCTGTCTCACCAAATAAAGGCCAAATGAATATGTTTGTTATCTCTTGCAGCTGACATTACACATCCAGAACTGTCTTTCAAATTAACATTCCAATTTCAGAATAAAAGCACAATAAAACCACACAGACCGGTGTAGATTCAAACAAAAGTCAACTATATAATGAAACAAAATTTGGAATGACAGCTTGAACTTATTGGCCTGATCACAGAATAAATGTTCAGTCAATTATGGATTATTTCCGCTACCTGATGGACTTTATGATGTGACATGTTGTGTGCAGCAGACGCACACTTTAAAAGAGTTTTGGTAGAAGAAAGACAACAATGTATTGGCAGTGTTTTTCCCCATGAAAAAAAAGAGAACTTGCATATTTTTAAATGATTTTGAGAAAAAAAGATCTAAATGTTTCCTTGTTTTCTGCAGTTAAATAAAATCTGTTCACAGTATTTGTTTGTGCTGTTTTGCATTTATTATATTGATTATTCGCTTCCAAATGTAAATGGTTATCTGTATCTTTATATTTTGTGCAAATTGTTATCGGTACTTTTTTGTATAAATATAAATATTCATATTTATATATTTATATTTATAAATATAAATAGTTATAGTTTGTAGGGATGCATAATATATTGCTATCAGCAGATGAGTGCTTACTTTAATGTTATCGGTCTGAAAAGACAATTAGGTCATTATACTATAGTCGCTAAATTATGGATTAATTCCACCATTATTGCCCAAGCTGACAAAACCAAGCATGCTATTAAACAGCATATTAGAAAAAATGTTTAAATCTAATTTATAAAATTTAAACAAAGAATCAGGGATGCACTGATTTGAATTTTTTGACTGATACCGATATTTGACAACACTTTTTTTTAAAAATGCTAGTTTGTATTAACCTAACACTGGGACAAATATGAACAAATACAACAGTTGGGTTAAAAATTGTATTTAAGTGTAATGTAAAATAAATTGAGTTAATTTGAATTTAAATTTAAATTTGAACCCAACTGTTGAGTTTGTCCATATTTGACAACCAGCACACAAACCAGCATTTTTTAGAGCGTATATATTGGTTAACAGCATCCAATTTAAATAGTTGTCTAATATCAGTATCAGCCATGTTCATATCAGTGCATCCATAGTTCTTCAATTAATTGTTTTTTCTTTAGAAAATTTTTGTTTTGTCATCTTGGTCAATGGTGATGGAAATACTAAATTTTGAATCACTTATATATAATGTAACTTATAATGTTATATGTCCTAATGCATAGTGCCTTATTGACTTATTTTTTAATTGAATATGTCTGTAAATCTTAATAAAAAAATCTTGATCCATCTAAACCCTAATTCAAATCAAGGAAAAAAGACTTGTAAGACAGAATGTGCCCAATGCAACTCCTATTTATAGACCCCTGATACATTCATGTTTTCTTTTTGTTTTTAATATTCAGAGCATAAATGGACAAACATCAGTCATCAGCCAGTTGTCCAGTCCAGTCAAGAGCCCTGAACCATCTGAGGTAATGAAATAACATCTATTCTTTACTTTAACAAGCACATCTAATGAGCATCTAATGAGCAATTCCATGCAAATGTCAACCTTGCCTTGAAAAAAAAAAATCATAATAGCCAAACCCTTTTCTAAGTTGTTTGTGTAGGCTTGTATTTTACAGTACTGTAAAAATGCTCTAAAAATATCTGTCAATGTTCTTAAAAACTATTTGACTTACCAAAGTCACACAAGTACCAATTTTACATCTGTCACATGCGTAATGGACAGATGTCACATACATAACGCAGCTTTTAAAAGCAAAAATGTAAACTCAATAAACAATTTTTGTTCTAGAAAGAGCCAACTCTTATCCTTTTAAGCTGTATTATTCATTTTGGGTTGTGCAGTTTTAATTTACACAATTTCCAGAAAGTGCATTGCATACTGTAAACTCGCATACTTCTTTGGTCACATCCATAACGCATGTTTATTTCCCTCATTTAAAACATAAAACACGTTTACAGATTGATATTTTTCTGATCCCGTTACTCTGTGGTTAGTTGCTTTGGAAAATATCAACATACTGTTAACATATACAGTCGCTGTGAATTTAAGTTTCAAGTTTTTACCGCAAATGTCACATACATAATTGGAGTTGCTCAATGCTTTTTAAATGTATTCATATGGTCGACACACAAACATATACACACACACACACACACACATCTTAAGTCACCCTTGACCTGTTGACTTGACCTCATGCCTTTTTATGGAATACACAATCAATACGCACTGTTATGCACACACTTTCTCTCAGGTTTTTTTCATGGCTTCTGAGATGAGCCGGGAGGACAAGCTTTAGTGTAAGCCAGACTTTGGTGTGTGTGTAGTTGCACGCACATGCTAATATGACAACAATTTCAGCGTTTGAGCATAAGTGAAGTACCTGCAGGGTGTAGGGTGTGTCTCACTGAAAGAATGGACTCACTAATTTCCAGAGGAGACAGAGCGTTGACGCCCATTTAGATTGAACCCACAATAGTCATAATTTTGCGAGGAAAGTGTCGGAGGGAGTTGTCCTTTATTGTAACTGTTACTGTCAACCAACCTGCAGGTGATAAGATCATGACAGGTGTATATTGAAAGAACTTCACTGTGTACTACACTCAAACATGTTGATGAGTTTGACAAAATATGTATTTTTACACAGCAATGAGCTTTAAAGGTTTTCTGAGGTGACTTGTTTACTAAGGAAACAACGTTGGTGTTGGTGAAGACCATGCTTGAGATACAAAAGTTACATTTCACACGTAATAGAAAAAATTTCTATAGGATGCTTTACCATAATATATTTCTGAATATACATTAGATTAGTCAGTACTGAAGCCAAATCTGGACCTAATCTAACAAAATATTTTACGAATACAGTCCAAAAATGAGTACAACCAAATTTATATGTTAGGAAAAAATATTAAATAAAAATTTAAAAAGAGGAAAAATCAAGAGAAACCTCCTGGTTACGTCCGTAACCCACGTTCCCCGAATAGGGAACTTAGACGTGTGTCTGGAACCAGACAAATGGGAGTACGTCAGATGACCAATCACTATGAAGAGTAAGAAAACGGGCCAATGAATGCCAAAATGAATTGGCAGAGCTCAGCTCCACAGCTGACAGTGATTAGCCATTATTGCTATATAAGCTGCCAGCTGAGAAGCGAGCACTTAGAATTTGCCTGCTGAAGAGCCGATCACTCAGCTAACAGCTGGAGACTCAGGTGCTGTGGCAGTGGAGACACACGTCTCCGTTCCCTATTCGGGGAACGTGGGTTACGGACGTAACCAGGACGTTCCCCTTCATATGGGAACTTCAACGTGTGTCTGGAACCAGACAAATGGGAGAATGTATGGAAAACACCACAGCAGCTAAGCCCATCACGCTCCTGATGTGAAGTTTGCCAAGCATAGTGTGGGCGCACAAGCATCACCAAGAGCGCAACCTTCCAACGTCCCCTAGGCCCTTAATTACCATAACATGGGAATAATTTGAATTTAGGTCAGGGGTCGTAAATGTGCTTTTACCTAGCTGATATAGTCTAGGGATTTTAGAAATACGACAGTACGTGGGGAAAGCTTGCCAGTCCCCGAAGGGGGAGGACGCTGCGGAGATCACCTGCTATCCAAGAGGGGAGACTTGATGGCAATAAGAACATATGGACTAGCCCTATGGAGGGGGATTGCTACTTATGATAAGCTGGTTAGTGGGTAGGGAAGACACGGGTCCGCCTGGTCAGGGGGAACACTCCGTGGCTGAAAATAGGCATATGGGATCACCTTCGGGGACCGTGCATAGCTGGCACCGAACCTCAGCATGTGGGTAGACCATAACAGTTGGACTGTGCTGGGGTGGATTCTCCATTCTCCCAGAAACGTAACTGTTGTGAGAGCATGTAAGCTGGCACGGTAGAGCTCGTACGGGATATGAATGGCACGCAGCTATTAAGCCGCATGACTCTGGAGAAGCAGATGGCGAGCGAGCTGAGACATGCGGCGGTAGCGCACATCAGCCAAATGGTTGATGTGCGCTATTGCAGCCGTGCTGGCTGTCCTAACCAACACGTGTGTCCCCTCCCGTACCGGTAGGAACCGGCAGAGAGTGGAGAAACACTGCCAACAACTCCAGGCAATTGAATGTCAACGCAACCGAAGTCCTATTTACGAACCTGCAGCTGCATGCTCAATACACACAGCCCACCAGCCCGTACTGGAAGCATCCGTCAGAATGACAGCATGACTGGACACTTGTTCTAAGGGCACCCAGGCCCGTAGAAGGCAAGGTCCATTCAGGGGCTGAATGTGCGGAGACACAGCGTGGTGATGGACACCCAGTGCGTCTCCGCGCCATGCCCATCTGGGGACCCGATCGCGAAGCCAGCGCTGAAGTGGTCTCATTTGAACAATTGTGCGGCGTTATATCGGCTACAAATGTCATATGCCCCATGAGCCTCTGAAAACTTCAGTGAGACCACTATAACTGCTAAATTAAACAGACAGGGCAGCACTAGCCCGGCGCGCTAAAAGCGCACCGTGATGGAGATCAGGTCCAGCTCCAACCCGAGATGAGAGAAGCTCTGCCCGGAGGAGAGCTTGCTCATTCTCGGTTGACCCGAAACCCCAACAGGCCGAGGTGCCGGAGCACCAGGTCCCTATGCATAATTGACTAATTCAAAGGTCTGAAAAAATTAACCCAGTCAATGAATAATCAAAAATGCTGATGCGCATGTGCCGAAGAGGCACAGGGCATCCTCCACGCATGGAACAGGGAGAGCCCGAAGGGGAGGACCATTTATTGCCATGCTCGGCCCCCGTCGCACACTGGTAAAAACACGGTTATAAGGAAGGAGAGAGCGAGACATGGAGTGAGCGTTCTTCAGGTCTATAGCTGCAACCAATCCCGCGGACGGACGCACTGGGGGATGCGTTTCTGCATGAGCATCTTAATCGGCATCCTGAACAGATGGCAGATCAAAACGCACAGATAGGATTGGTATAACCCACCGCTCTCTGGGTACGATGAAGTGGGGGCGTAAACCCGGGCGTAAATCCGCGGGCTCGGAGGCGACGGATAAACCCCCACTGTAATCCTCAGATCTGCCCGCGTGCTAACCGCTTTCACGGGGAGCAACGGGGGTGGCTGGAAGCCGCGATCTCAGCTGTGCAACAGCCATGCCCTCACAGTGAGAGCATAAGCTGTCCGCGAGCACCACATCGACATGCTGGACCCCCAGACCTGTGATGCGATACCCGTGCCCATCATCCGGAGATAGGAACCACCGCATCCAGAAACGCACAGTCAGAACAGTGTCTTGAAAAAGACGTGTTGATTGACTGTGTTGAAATTAGTGAAAGCTAAATTCTAAGTGCTCGCTTCTCAGCTGGCAGCTTGTATAGCACTAATGGCTAATCACTGTCAGCTGTGGAGCTGAGCTCTGCCAATTCATTTTGGCATTCATTGGCCCGTTTTCTTACTCTTCAGAGTGATTGGTCGTCTGACGTACTCCCATTTGTCTGGTTCCAGACACACGTTGAAGTTCCCATATGAAGGGGAACAAAAAATATATGAAGTTTAGTTAATATTTTGAAGTTTGTAATTTGCAATATTTTGCTCGGATTTAAATGTATTATCTTTCTATTTCTAAAGATTTTAGAATACTAAAATATATGACCTATATTCACTGAGAAATTGATAAAAATATTCATTTTTAAAAATATGGTGTACTCATTTATGCTGAGCACTGTATATTAAAATATAGTTATTTTAAAATAAATATATTTAAATAGATAAATATTTAAATTATTAAGGTATAGGGTATAGTGTAGTATGCCAAAATAGTTCTAAAAACATTCTAAGTATAAAAGAATAGGCCTATTACAGTAATGACTATTACAGTAATGACTATTACAATAATGACGCAGATGAGCAATATTTCTTTCAGATTGATTTTTTTCATGATTATAAACACATTTTTCAAGTAAAAGTTCCAGCTTATGAACACTAAAACTTCAGCATGTACAATATAATATAATATAATATAATATAATATAATATAATATAATATAATATAATATAATATA
>CAIGQV010018106.1:3705490-3719309 GCA_903798115.1 Danio jaintianensis | reverse complement strand
CCCCCCCCCCCCCCCCCCCCCCCCAACCCCCGCCCCACAAACTAGTAGTTCTAGTACGTCTTGTGAGGCAACTCTTCAAAAACATAATGAGATTATTGATTAAGAATAATGGGTCTTATTCACTAACCACAAATCTATGTGTGAAATGTGCGTACAGATGTTTTTACGAATAAGTCATGATTCTTCAAAGCTTTTGTACTAAAATAGATTCTGAATGATATATGAAAAATTCAAGGATAACTCATTCCACATGTACGCAATAGTCATGTACTTTACGCCTGGGCTTTCTGAACATGTATAATGAACCCTACATATAATTAGATATGTTATTTATAGGATAAATGAAATGTAATAGATATATGTATATGTGTTCAGGACCCGATCAATCAGAATGCGTTGTTCATGTGCCCCTCATGCATTTCGCATTCGTCTTCTGAGCCTTGGATTTTGACTGTATGTCTGTGTGCCTGCAGTTGGGAAAAGTCAACTTTGTGCAGAAAAAGCACCTGAGCATCAAAACCGTTGATACTAGGACATCATAAAATGTGCAGCATGTTTTGAAAATGCTCTTTTGAAAAGTGCATTTTTTTAAGTCAACAAAAATGCAGTGCGTTTTACCTTGCGTTTTCAGAACTGAAAGCATGTCCCACATCCAACATCAAATCCTTCATTACAGTTAAAACTGTTTTTCTTTTGGTTTTGTGCCATAATTGTCTCCTCTTAATTTATAATTTGTCTTCTTATAATTTTCTCTGGACAAGTGCCGCTTTGCGGAAAACCCTTAAATGGAGCTGGCTTTGGCATGTATTATGCAAATTACTAATTTAGAACAGAGCCAAACACTTCAAACTAAACAAATGAAACACTTCAAACAGAAGAACGAGTTTAAGTACAAACTTGTACATGCGTATGCACGTGTTGTGAATTAGTTTTTGTGAAAAAAGTTTTTGTGAGAAGTTTAAATGTGCATTTAAATATTAAAAATGTATGCAATTATTAGTGAATGAGACTCAGTGACCTATATTGTGCATGTTGATAATTTTCATTATAAACCAGCTTTTGTCAATTAATATATCACTGCGGGTACATTTTAAGCATTTTCCATTCATTCTCCTTAAATTGGAATGACATACAACAAATAATAATTTACAGTAAACTAAATGCATTAAATGTGATAGGGAAGATTTAATTCTGTTTCTAATTGTTGTTTAACTTATTGTTAAATGTTATAAACCTCTAGCACAGTTGACAGTTACAGAGCTGACATTTTCTATCAGTGTTTCACAGATTGTTATGCCTTTTTATAACTGATTTAACAGTTGACCAAAACGTAGCAACAACCACAAATTATTTTGTAATTGTTATTATTTAAAAATGTTTCCTCACAGTTTTTTTTAAAATAATAGTAGGTTTATCTTTAAAATAAAATGTTCCCGCAATTCTATAATCATCCATAAACATTGAAGTTGTAATTGTCTGTATGTGTGTGTGTGTGTGTGTAGATGGAGAAAGAGGAGTTTGAGAGTCTCATACCTAAAGGAGTGTCTGAACTGACTAAACAGCAGATCCGCTACCTGCTGCAGGTAAGAGCAGATGAACACATGCCCAATCCCATCAGCCCCGCACACACCTTTCAGTTAACCCCACCCACAGACATTCAGAAACCCCTCCCAGGAACACATGTTCCTTCAGGCACAACGGGCTTCACACTTCACCATAGAGTACTGTAAAACTCAGAAAGAAAACAACTTTTATATTCTTTAACATTAAAGTGATAGTTCACCCAAAAATAAAAGTTCTGTCATCATTTACTCACACTTAAGTTGTTCCAAACCTGTTTGAGTTTCTTTCTTGTGTGGTACACAAAATAATTTTGATATTTTGAAGAATGTTGTCAACCAGACTGTAAAAAAATATCCGTAAATTAGCAGTTTTCCATATTTTGTTATTTATATCTTTATTTTTCCCCATTTATTTATACATTTGAATTGCATTATGGGACCTTAAAAGTGACTTTTATTGACATTTTTAATAATTTAAAGTGATATATTGTCTGGGTCAGTTGGCATTTCTGTGTGGAGTTTGCATGTTCTCCCCGTGTTCGCGTGGGTTTCCTCCGGGTGCTCCGGTTTCCCCCACAAGTCCAAAGACATGCGCTATAGGTGAATTGGGTAAGGTAAAAAATTGTCCGTAGTGTATGCGTGTGAATGAGTGTGTATGAATGTTTCCCAGGGATGGGTTGCAGCTGGAAGGGCATCCGCTGCGTGGAACATATGCTGGATAAGTTGGCGGTTCATTCCGCTGTGGCGACCCCAGATTAATAAAGGGACTAAGCCGAAAAGAAAATGAATGAATGAATATTGTCTGGGTTGGTGTTATATATTACACTACAAAAACCTTGTCATAACCTGCCAGTATATTTTCAGTTATTTTACAGACTTATTTCTTTATATATTATTTCTTATACATCATATTTTTTAAACTACTAAAATGTTGTAATAATGTTCGATGGCCGCCTGGCCATCGGGAAGAAGGAGGCGGAGAACCGACGAACTTTTAAATAATTTATTAATAAAAGGGACAGCAGCTCCTCACGGAGACTGCCGTCAAACTGAAAGCAAAAGTAAAACATAAGTGTCCAGGCCTGGACCTCTCTCAGCTTCCTCTGCCATCGTTCCTCCTCTTATAGTCCAGAGCTCCTTCCGTGGGATTCGAGGCCGGTGTGCGCCACAGGTGTATTCACTTACATTCCGTTCCCACGGCTCTCGGCCCCGCCCCCTCACCACATACCCCCATCAACCATCACAGGCCGGGGTCACCCTTGAGACCTATGAGACGGGCCGAGAGAAAATGAGATGGAAAAAAGCAGGAGGAAAGACAGAGTAGACTGAGAGAGGGGAGAGAGGCAAAAGAAAAAGAAAAAAAAAATTCTTGGCTCGGTTCTCCTGACACGTTGTCTCCCGGTCCTCCACCAGCTGAGAGATCGGTAACGTGCTGGGTCCCTGTGAAGGAATCTATCCACCCGCCCGTCTTTTGGCGTCCGGCGACGGCTCTTCCAGGTGGCGGCATTCCCGGTCTCCTGATCCGCTCCCGCTTCGGCGGCCGGTAGCAGGCTTCGGCATCATGGCAGACCGCGGTGACTCCCCCGGCCTCTCTGGGATGGCTCCCTTCAGCACTTTCCCTTCCGGTGGTGAGCCCCGCGTCCCCTGCTCCTCCCCATGCTGGGAGACGGCAGCAGGCAGACTCTTTCCTCGCCAACCCCTGGCCGCCCCGGCGATCTCGGCAGACGGATGGGTTTCTCCCCCACTCGGGTTCACTCCCGAACACTCACCCCTCACAGCGGCGAGGGCGTCTGGACAACATGTCCCTCCTTCTCCTGGATTTCGGCACCATTGTAATAATGTTCGATGGCCGCCTGGCCATCGGGAAGAAGGAGGCGGAGAACCGACGAACTTTTAAATAATTTATTAATGATAAATTATATAATAAATAATTATATAATAAATAATAAATATAATAAATAATTAATTAAACTGAAAGCAAAAGTAAAACATAAGTGTCCAGGCCTGGACCTCTCTCAGCTTCCTCTGCCATCGTTCCTCCTTTCATAGTCCAGAGCTCCTTCCGTGTGATTTATTCCGTTCCCACGGCTCTCGGCCCCGCCCCCTCACCACAAATGTCAATTAAAGTCACTTTGTTAAACTGTAGAGTTGAATTTTCAACATCAAAAGTTGACAGAGCAGAGATCAACGTCCCATAATGCATTTCCAACCGTAAATAAACAGAAAACACAAAATACTGAAACTGTTAATTAACAGATATGTTTTACAGTGCAGACGGTATTGCAAAGTCAGTGGTTTCCATTACATGCTTCAAAATATATTCTTTTGTGTTCAACATAAGAAAGAAAGGCATTGTTTTATTTTGGTTCATTTAACACATTTTGTTGATTATAAGTTACATTGCAACTACATGGCAAGTAATTCTCATTAGAGTATTAGTAGACTGTTGGGTTGGTGTAATTTGACATGTATTTGCAAAGTTTCTTATAGTCAGTTAAATGTCTGTTGGTTGACCAGTGTCAGCAGTCTACTAATGAGAATAAGTTTGCATGCAGTTGCAATGTGACTAATAGTAAACAAAATGTACAATAGGGATCATCAAAAGAAACTAGTTTGGTATTTAAACTTACATTTTTTGGTGAGCTTTTTTAAACAATGTAATGCAAAGTCAACTTTGAGTTAGTTAGGTCAGATTAAGTGCTTTCTGTATTTAGTTTAAAGACTTAAATTCAATAGCATTTTCCTTTGGAAAAATGTTGCTATATCTGAGTAATAGTTCTTTTTTATTCATAAAACTGGCCAAATATGCAGAAAATAATGTCTATTAGTTAAACTTTTGACATAATAGTCTCTTATGCTTTTAAAGACTGAATGGATTTAAATTAATCAAAAACACAGCAAAAAGGAAAACATTGTGAAGGGTTATTAAAATGCAAAGAACTTCCTATTTGAATATTTAAAAATTGTAATTTATTCCTGTGATGGCAAAACTGAATATTTTCAGCATCATTACTCCAGTCTTCAGTGTCACATGATTCATCAACTGAATATGCAGATTAGCTGCTAAAGAAACAAGTCTTATTATTATTAATGTTGAATGTGTGATGTTTTTGTGAAAACAGTTATATACTACAGTTTATAAATTTGGGATAAGTAAATGTAAATAAAATTAATTCATACTTTTATCCAGTGAGGGTCAATAATTGTTAAAATGACATATATTTAAATTTCATAAAACAGCTCTTGTTTTTGAATGTTTTATTAGTCAAAGTATAAAGTATCACAGTGTCAACTTTTTAGCAGCAGAAACTTTCCAACATTGATAATAATAAGAGTCATAATAATAATCAATAATAAGTGAGCACCAAAACTACATACCCAAATACACTGATATACAGTTGAAGGCAAAATTATTACTAGCCCTTCTGTGAAAATTTTCTTCTGGAGAAAGTCTGGTTTCTTTTAGTTTGTCTAGAATAAAATAAGCTTTTAATAATAATAATAATAATAATAATAATAATAAATGAATGTCAATATTAGTATCCCCTTAATAGAATTTTTTCTTCGATTGGCTACAGAACAAACCAGTCTGTTGTCCAATGAATTGTCTAAATTACCTAACTTAATTGCCTAGTTAATCTTTTTAAGCTAGTTAAGCCTTTACTTTACTTAAAGCTGAATACTAGTATCCTGCAAAATAACTAGTAAAATAATATATACTGTCATCATGGCAAATACAAAATGAATGAAATGATTTATTAAAACTATAATGTTTAAAAATGTTTTTAAAAAATCTTGTCTTTGTTAAACTGCACCTGGGAAATATTTTTTAAAGTATAAAAAATTCACAAAAGGGCTAATAATTTTAACTGTAAATAATACACATAAGCTATACTTTTTCTACTTTATGTAAAGTTAGTAACTCTATTTACAGAGGTGTGAAAAAATAAATGCCCCATTACTCATTTATCATTTTTTTGCATGTTTTTCGCCCCTTAATGTTTCAGATCATCAAACTAATTTAAATATTAATTAAAAATAACCTAAGTAAACACATCATGCAGTTTTTAAAAAGTGTTTGCCCCCGTTAAAACATAACGTAACTCTGGGTTATCACACCTGAGTTCAATTTCTCTAGCCACACCCAGGCATGATTACTGCCACACCTGTTCGCACTCAAGAAATTGGTTCTTAAATACGACTTGTCTGTCAAAGTGAAGTAGACCAAAAGATCCTCAAAAGCTAGATATCATGCTGAGATCCAAAGAAATTTAAAAACAAATGAGAACGAAAATATTTGAGATCTACTAGTCTGGAAAAGGTTATAAAGCCATTTCTAAAGCTTTAGGACTGCAGCGAACCACAGTGAGAGCCATTATCTACAAGATCATAAAGACTTGTCTCAGTTTTGCCAGAAAACATCTTGATGATTCCTAAGACTTTTGGGAAAATACTCTGTGGACTGACAAGAAAAAAGTTGAGCTATTTAAAAGGTATTCCATTATGTGTGGCAAAAAAGTAACACCGCATTTCAGAAAAAGAACAACATACCAACATTAAAAGGTGTTGGTTGTAGTGTGATGGTCTGGGGCTGTTTTGCTGCTTTCCTTGACGACTTGCTGTGATAAACGGAACTGTGAAATTCTGCTGTGTACCAAAATATCCTGAAGGAGAATGTCCGGCCATCTATTAGTGATCTAATGCTGAAGTGAACTTGGGTTCTGCAGCAAGACAATGATCCAAAGCACAGTAGCAAGTCCACTTCTGAATGGCTGAACAAAAACAAAATTAAGACTTTAGAGTGGCCTAGTCAAAGTCCTGATCTGAATTCAATTGAGATGCTTTGGCATACAAAGGCGAAAACCCTCTAATGTGGCTGAATTAAAGCAATTCTAAAAAGATGAGTGGGACAAAATTCCTCCACAGTGCTGTATCAGACTCATTGCAAGTTATCGAAAATATGCATGTTGCCCCTAAGGGTGGCCCAACCAGTTATTAGCTTTAGGGGCAAACACTTTTTTCACACAGGGCTATGCAGTTTTGTATTTTGTTTTCCCTTCATAATAAAAACATTCTTTTAAAAAACGGCATGATGTGTTTACTTGTGTTATCTTTGACTAATATTTTAATTAGTTTGAAGATCTGAAACAAAGTGTGAAAAACATGCAAATAATCAGTAAGGGGGAAAACACTTTTTCACACCAATGTACATGGTATTAAATTTAGTATCTGTCAATCAATCAACCTTTATTTATATAGCACTGTACTACAACCAAGGTTGACCAAAGTGCTTTACACAAGTAAAAACAAATTATACAGCACATCAAAAAAGCAGACAATGCAAAACTATACAAGAAATATCAATAAAATACAACAAACATTAAGACATAAAGAAGTGTCAGTGCCATGCATTAAAAGCCAATTTAAACAAATTTAAGCTTGGCTTTAAAAAGTGGCAGGTCAGTGATTGTACGAAGCTCAGTAGGAAGGGTATTCATTCTTTGTCATCATTCTTTGAACCCTGTCTTCATTCTTCGTCATCTAGACTCGTATGACAGCTGATAAGACCATGCATCTGGTGATGACCACATTCAGCGGTCTTCGAGAGGAGTTAGTGCACATGCAGGAGGACCTAAGGGTGAGTACGATGCTGCTGCCACTGAACCAGCTGTCAGCCTCCTGTCCTGTAGACAGCCTCCAGTTTCCACTGACGATACAGTGCATATCAGATGAGCAGATCAGGTTCTGCTTGTGGGCGTGCGTTTGTTTTACTACCCAGCTTTCAGCCGACCTTGTGTTTTTCAAGGTGTGATGCATGTATAAACACATTCAAGGGTATGATGATGTAACTGCTACACAAGAGTTTCCAGCACTTTAACGTTATGCTAGCTGTATGTTGTGGGTAAAAGTGTTTTATAAAACATCAATACCAGAGTTGATATTTTATCTCATTTTGTGCTTTAGCTCAAGATGCTAACCTCAAACCAGAAATATATAATTTCTTAAAAATGTCACAGTAACAAAGTTGACATATTCATCTACTATTGGTATATCCTAAACATTTTGTACAAATTAATGAGAAGAAAAATGACATGCCTCGATGCCTTTCAGAGTTTCCCACCATAGGAAGTACCATCACTTGGAGGAAGTCGCATGCTTTTTCTAACAGTGCTTTACAGATTGTCATGCCTTTTTATGTAACAGATTTAATTGACCAGAACATAGGAAGGGACACAAAATGTGTTTTTTATAACTAAAATGACAAATCATACAGAAAATAGATGTTTCATGCAAATGTTTATTTAACTTGGTAGAGCAAACACACAAAAAAGATCAAAATTAGACTTAAATATTTCATAATAATGAGTGTCTGTCTTTATTAGCATCAACAGGAAGGTTCTAGTGGCCAAAAATCTCCAACTGGATATATGCAGTTGGGTCTTGAGGTCTGAAAGTCTCCAAAACCACAATCTGACATCACCTACACTCAAAGAAAAAGGCTTTTGCTGCTTCGGACAACTTAATTATTTTATGTTCAACTCACTTCAATTTGTAAAAACTAATGAGTTAACTTGATTTTTTCATGTTGTCCCAACACAAATCGATTGTGTGGAACCCAGCATTTTTTTTACAGTGTACACTCAAAAAAAGGCTTTTGCTGCTTGTTCAAACTACTTATTTAAAATGAGTTGAAACAACACAATCTAATTTTTTTTGGGCTAACTTAATTGTTTTATTTTCAATCTACTTAAATTAGTTAACTTAATCGATTTGTGTTGGGACAACATGAAGGACTTGTGTGGAAACCAGCATTTTTTTAGAGTGTACTTCTTCACAAGTTGTTTGAAAGGGGTTTCAAGAAAAAATCCTCTGCTCTCATCCAAAAAAAAAAAAAAACTCAAGTGTCTTCGGTATTTGATTAATATTTTTGAGCAAAAGGTTAAAAATAGACAATTTGTCTCTGACCATATTTGCTTATATTACTAAGGTGCCAATATATACAGTAAATGAATAGCTTAAGTTGCATCATTTACAAGCAAGAAGGCTATATCAAAAGCATATCACAAAAGGCCAGAATGCTTTGTTGGTACTGCAAAAGGTCACTTCCCTGAACACTCATTTCCTGTTTGACTACACAAAGCTTTCTGCTCCATTAAACATAAACCATTGTGGGATCACCACAAATACATACGGCAATTGTTCAGTCGGAGCTAGCATGGAGCAGACAGCAGCTTTTAATGATTTACAGCAATTACGTCACTGTCTGCAATCACAATTACCCCCCAATTATCCACTTACCTATAACAATTCAAGTTACTTAATAATTACTTAATTCAACTGAATGTGCAGTCTCCTTTAAAGCTAGAAGTACTGCAGTATGGAAGTACAATATGGTACATTATGCTTGCGTGCATATCTTCTCCTTTTTCTTTTTCTTCTTCTTCTTCTTCTTCTTCTTCTTCTTCTTATTATTATTATTATTATTATTATTATTACTAAATTCAAATAAATATTATTATTGTAATATTTCACTTTAAAAAATATTTAAGAACAATATAAAGTATATCTAAAAGTACACTAATAATATGTATGCCTTAATGCCTTCATTCTTTTAACTTTATACACAGGTGTGTAAATAGCAACACGTATTATTATTACTGCTTTTCTATGGGAAGCTAATAAACAGTCTTCTGTGTTTGAACATGTTATATGAGCCCAAACTCAGAACAGCCCAAACTCAGAACAGATGCAGATATGAGTTCATGTTGGTGCAGCATTTACTGTCGCTTTAGGAACTGAAAACACGTGAGCATGAGCTGCACTGTAATAAATGTCTTTTTACAGTTGCCAATAGCTCATGATTAATAGTTTTCCTTTTAATTTTGCTTTAAGAAAATGCATGATGGGACTTTGATCTTTGCTCTGACTACTATAATGTTTAATAAAGTGACAGTTTTGTAGTTTGAAACAATATTTTGTCTAGGTTAGTAATATCATTTATGGCACAAAAACAGATAAATAGCATTCGGTTATTTATTATTATTATTATTATTATTATTGTTATTATTATTATAGTTTAATACATATTATTTCTAAATAAAATTCACATTGTTTACTGAGTTAAATTGTCAACATTAAGATCCTATAATGCCAAACAGTTTGCAGTCTGGCCAACGCTATCTCACAGAAATTCGTAACTTTTTGATTTAGTGGCTAATTCATATGAATTCGTACAATCTCATTCATACAGTTTAGTACGATTTGCTTTTCCCCCAATGAGGGTTGGGTTTAGGGGTGGGGTTTGGTGCCACGCCTCCTTTTTAAAATCATACATGTTCGTATGACTGAACTCGTACGAATTCATACGATTTAGCCACTAAACTAACAAAACGTAAAATAGTTACGTTTCCTCGTGAGATCAGCCTGGTCTGGATATTATTTAATATCAAAATTACAATACGTTCCCTTTTCATTTTAAAGGGTAGATTAATGAAGAGTAGATAATAAAATGCTGGGAATAAGTATGTAATGAATGTCTGTAATTTGTTTATTTGTAAGATGAAGGTATTTTCCTGCAGATTTATGACGTTCTTTGCTGTCTACATTTTATTGCTATGAATCGTCATAATTTTTTCACATGCTCATTGGTTTGTTCGACTGCAGGTGATTTCATGCCTGAGAAATATCTGAGCGCCAAGTGCTTTCCCTGGTGAAAAAAAAGTCTGCTGTTGCTTCCAGATCTTAATTGCTACTAATAATATAATATTTGCTGTAAACCTATAATCAAATAAATAAATCGAAAGAAACCTTTCTCAAGCAAAGCTAATTTTCAGACTTCACTAAAAACATGTGTTGATGCGTTTTTGGCATAGACAAAGTGTTCTGGTACACATTTCTCGTCCACCATTTATATATGTTGATCCAGGAACATGCTTAGTGTGATTTCACCAAGTATTGACATGTTCTTGGATCGACATCTGTGTTGATTCTGGAACAACATTCCAATCAGTCAATCAGATTTAAGCAATAAGTTTACAGTTTATGGTAAGTTTAAGCCTAGATTTAGGGTTATGTGCTCCAGCCATGGTGTTTGTAAAAATTTCTGGTAAATCAATAAATTAGACAACATACGCAGTTAAAAGGTATTTTGAGTATTATTGAGTATTTCAATGAGTGCCCTATAAAGGGTTTAAATTTGAGCTTCTGAATTTGCACCAATTTTAGTGCCTTAAACTCCAACAATCAGCAAAATTGAAAGCATTTCTCCATTGCAAAAGTATGTAACCCTGTTTTTTTTTTTACTGCTCTAACCATGCACAATTACATGGCTGGTTGCATTTGGATTTATTGCATGTGTCTTGTTGTGCAGCGTCTGGAGAGCGAGAAGGAGGACCTGGAGAGAGATCTGAACTTTAAAGCAGATCAGGCTCAGCAATATGACAGACTACTCGAGACCGTTCGTGAACAAAACAGACAACTGCAGGTAGGGGTGTCAGCATGAACTTCACTGTCAACAATGCAAAACTTAATCATGACAATTTTAATGAATTTGGATTTCTGAATATTTAAAGGGGTCATGTACTGTTTTCTGAGATCCACCTAAAATAGTTTTTACATATAAAAGAGCTATGAAGGCTGTCCTGTTTTGACTCCTCTTATATGAACACAGTTTAAATAGGCATTGTAGACTGAAAAGTAAATACTGACTTAGGTTATTGGCAAATATCTTTTGCATATTTAAAAATTTCAGAATTCAAAAATACAACTTCCCCAATATAATATTTGATCCCACTTTTTATTAAGTGGCCTTATCTACTATGTACTTAAATCAAAATATAAATACAATGGATTTAAAATTCTGTATGTCTGTTTGACAATGCTTCATAGATGGGCACTGCTGTAATTTAATGCAATAAAATAAAAGTAAAAATGCATAAATATTTAGTATATATATTAATTGATCTGTAACATCAGACAATGCAGTTACTCAGACTTGTCTGGTGTGACATAATTTTCAAAATCAATATAGTTGTCACATCATCGTCTTTTAGTTTCAGTCTTGAAAGAAAACTTTTGAATCATACTTTGTAAAATAATCCATGGTAAATTGTAGGGATGTAAAGATTCACTGAACTAATCATTCGATTAAATTCACAATTTGATTTCCTCACAATATTTTTAACAAAATGAGATTGAAGACATCATTTAGTAAATGAAAACGTTTCCTTTTATTAGGTAATTGCTGCACGTTTCTTTAAGAAATTGAAATATAACAAAACAAAATGTCTTGTTGCCTTTGGAGAACCTTTAACCTTTAGTTTCTGCATAGACCTGCATTGGCCTCTCAGTATTTACCTGCTGCAGTATGAATCAGTGGGCAGAGCTAAACAGACGGTGATGCAGAAGATGTTGCTTTTCTGAAGATGTTAAATTTAGCCACACTATTATGTAATAAAGTGGCACATTCTGTACTAATTGGCTCCAATTTACACTGCATTTAGATAAACAAGAAAATGTAGAATTTTTGAAACAATGAACTCTTATGTTCCTTCAAAAGATGAAGGGAAATTAGCTTTCCTAATTCATGACCCCTTTAAAAGATTTGATTGATCTTATAATAATGTTTAAATCTTCCTTCATTCTCTCAGATGTCTGTGAAGGAAAGTAACAATTCTCAGCGGACTCTGGAAAGTCAACTGCTGACCTTCCAGAGCAAAGACCCGACTAAAGACTTCCGCATCAAAGAGTTGGAGGGCAGCAAGAGGGCACTGGAGCATGAGAACGAGCTGCTCAGGAAGAAGGTGGGCAAACTAAGAGTCAAAATGAATGTCGGCATGAAACAGCCTTTTGTTCTCCATTTGTTATGTACAGTACTCTACATTTGAAGTAGATTAAAACCATTCATCAACCATTCATCATTGTCCTAAGACTATTTAACGACACCCATTCTTGTCCTAGGACAGTTTTGAAAAACATTTTTGATCCACTTCAAATGTTGACTACTACAACATAAACAAAAAATTAAAAATAAATAAATAAATATGTGGCGGCGCGGTGGCACAGTGGGTAGTGCTTTTGCCTCACAGCAAGAAGGTCGCTAGTTCGTGCCTCGGCTGGGTCAGTTGGCATTTCTGTGTGGAGTTTGTATGTTCTTCCCGTGTTCGCGTGGGTTTCTTCTAGGTGCTCCGGTTTCCCCCACAGTCCAAAGACATGCGCTATAGGTGAATTGGGTAAGCTAAATTGTCCGTACTGTATTTGTGTGAATGGGAGTGTATAGGTGTGTCCCAGTGATGGGTTGCGGCTGGAAGGGCATCCGCTGCATAAAACATATGCTGGATAAGTTGGCAGTTCATTCCGCTGTGGCAACCCCTGATGAATAAAGGGACTAAGCCGAAAAGAAAATGAATAAATGAATGAAATAAATATGTTTATGGCAGAGAATGAAATATTGGACCATTTGCTATTGGTCAATCTCATATGACTGACAGATCGTCATGCCATTTTACAATTTTTCCTCTCTCCATCACCAAAGAAATTAAATATGAAACATTAAAAGGCATATTAATTTATAAAAAATAGGAATGTTGTGCATAGATAAATCATTTATTATACTAACAGCAAGAGGCTATTTCATGAGGAAAAACATTTAATAGTTTATTTAGGTTTTTTTTTTACAATTTAATCTAAAAAAGTGAGTCACCTTTGCTAACGCAAATATTTGTTAGAAAATTCTACACACTAACAGCATAAAAACTAAAGAAAGATTTTCTACAATTTTTTAAAAGATTTTTTGTAACAAAATCTGTTTAATATAATAATATGTTTAACAGTCATCTAATAAACATCTAAACCTATATGTTTTGGCTGAAACAAGGCTACATTTGGGCTGTCAGTGAAAATCTTATAGACATCTAACAATAGACAGGAATGAATTAGTGAAGTCTGTCTAATTTGACGACTAGTCTATTTTGGACTATTAGATGTCCTTTAGATTTCCACTGACAGCCCAAATTTAGCCTTGGTGGAATCCTGCATGTTAATACATGAAGAACTAGATAAAAGAACATTTTATATGAAGTGAAGTGAAGTGAAGTGAAGTGTAGTGTGGCCAAGTATGGTGTCCCATACTTGGAATTTGTGCTCTGCATTTAACCCATCCAAGTGCACACACACAGTTAGTGAACACACACATACCGTGAACACACACCTGGAGCAGTGGGCAGCCATGCTGCGGCGCCCGGGGAGCAGTTGGGGGG
>CAIGQV010018106.1:3673064-3705480 GCA_903798115.1 Danio jaintianensis | reverse complement strand
AACCTTCGGATCACGAGTCCAACACTCTAACCACCAGGCCACGACTGGACACAACTCCAGTCGTTGTGTTATGCATAACACAACTCATAATATGAATGGAAAAAGATAACTTATGGTTCCTTGAATTGCATCCATCACTGCTCCAGTGGTGCAGTTCAGGTTTTCGATGAAAAGAACTGGCTTGGAGTCAGATGTTTGCGACTATTTGTGAATCAAACTGCACTGGTCACACCGCATGCTTGTGTGCAGTCAAGTGTGCAGGAAAGAGAATATAAGAAAAAAAGATCTTCTCATCACATTTAATAAACAACTGCAACTCCACAGCTCTTTTGAAGATGGTCAATCATCTTGTCTCAATATACATATTAAAATATATTAAATGCTAGTATTTATTAAAGGAATAGTTCACTCACAAATGAAAATTCTGTTATTTACTCACTCTTCACTTGTTCCAAACCTGCTTGAATTTCTATGTGTTGGTAAAAAAGCAGCCGTTGACCTTCATAGTATTTTTGTTCCTACTATGGATGTCAGTGGCTGTTTTTTTTCTAAAATTCTGCAGAATATCTTGTTTTGTGATCAAGATAAGAAAGAAATTCATAAAAGTTTAGACCCCATTGAGTGTGTGTATGTTCATTTTTTGGGTGAACTGTGCCTTTAAAAGGTCTACCAGTACACAAAAGTAAAGATTCTAGACATACCTCAGTTTTGATGTCATGGTATAGGTACATTTTCGGTATATTAGGGGGGTAAAACTAAACATAATTGAGTGTCTTTTTATTGAACAGTGGTTTATTGAAAGATTGTAGGCTCGTTTGTGATAAATGTGTTCATAATTGTCGGCGCCAAAAGCCGAGTGGTTTAGTGCGCCAACATATAGCACTGCGGTGCTCGCGGCGACCCGAGTTCGATTCCCGGCTTGAGGTCCTGTGCCGCTCCTTCCCCTTTCTCTGCTCCCAACTCACTTCCTGTCTGCTCTTCACTGTCCTATCCCCAATAAAGGTTAAAAACCCCTAAAAAAAAAATAAATAAAAAAAAAAAAAAAAAAATTTGTTCATAACTACAATTTTCTAAGGAAAAAGCAATCTTCTTTTATTTGTTATCATTGAATCCAAGTATAATTAGCCATCTTGTGAGAATTGTAAAACTTTAAAAGTAGGGATATTGATGTTTGTGTTGATTTCTGGTTTTCTCCTGGACAGTTGGCAGGGCAGTGCAGTAGCTCCACCATCCAGATCAAAACACAAGAGCTGTCCAGAGAGTACGAGAAGATGCTGAATGATCTACGAGAGGAGAAAGACAGAGAACTCAAGACCCTGCGGGTAAATACAGGAATAAAGTAAATATAAAAAAAAAAATTGAAGAACAAAAAAGTTAATAAAGTAGCATTTACTCTTATCATTAATGTTGTAAACAATTGTGCTGCTTAATATTTATGTGGAAATTATGATAGATTTTTTTTTACATGGTTCATATCCTGAACCACAAAACCAGCCGTATATACTTACCATACCGTTATACTGATACATTTTTGGCAATAGCTAAAAATTTATTGTAAGAGTTAAAATAATACATTGTTATTTAAGTAAAGATTAGGTTCCATCAATATATCTTGTAAATTTCCTGCCGTAAATATATTAAAACTCAAGTTGTATCTCTGCCAAATATTGTCTTGTCATAACAAAGTATATGTCAATGGAAAACTTATTTATTAAACTTTTAGAAAAGCATAAAGCATAAATCTCAATTTAAAAAAATTGCCACTTATGACTGGTTTTGTGGTTCAAGGTCACATTTTATTCTGTTATTCTGTTAAAACTGAATGTATTTGCACATTAATGTACATTTAAAAAAACTAAACATCTCCTCACTTAATAAAATATGAATTTATAAAAAAACAACAACAACATGCTTATACATGCCAATTTAAACTCCTAAACACAGCCCATCTCACATCTATTAATTTTTAAATAAATATTTTCTTTTTTAGTCTCAACTTATAAAGGTCCAGACGGAGAGCACCATAATACAGACCACTGACACCAGCAGTCTGGAGCTGCGTATCTCTGAGCTTCTGTCCAAACTGGAGCAACGTGAAAGCGTCATTAGACACCAGGAGGAGGTACGTCATGCAGACATAAAGTGCATTGTCAGTGTTGTTTTGTGCAGTTGTCATCAGTTTGGTCATGTCTTGCGGCTGGGTGACATTTTCTTTGATTACGGCTGTCATCAATAACCAAATTTTGACAGCTTGGATGCTTGTGTTGAGGCGGACTCTTCTTTTTATCTATTTAATGTTTGGCATGCTATGTAAAATATTTACAATTATGCATTTAGCATTTAAGGAATTCATCATGAAGCCAACAGTGCTTGTACTGTACAATGGCATGTTTATTAGAAAACGTCAAAGCAATCAAAGACCGTGCCTTCTAACAAACAATCCAATAGGTGCGTAGACCAAAAATCCAAAAAAAGTGAATGAATGAAAATGAATAGGGCATAGGGGAGGAAGATTGCGACACTGTTTATGAATGTTCATTGAAACAATGGACTCAAGAAACGCCAAATCACGGAACTATGATTGTAATGACAGAACTTCTTACGATCTTTGTTCGTTCACGATGGTTTTGGGAAACATGTCCATGTCCGTCATGCACTGTCTGTCTTCAATTTTTTTGTCTTGTTTCTAGTCCAAATTTAAAAAATATTTTCTAGACAAGCAAAACATATAGTCTTATTTCAAGAAATAATATGCCAAAAATAAGCGAGTTTTTCCCTAAAACAAGCAAACCAATCTTGTTTTTCCTTTTGACATAAGATTATTTTGCTTACCTCATTGGCAGATTATTTTGATAGTTTTAAGGAAAAAGTCACTATTTTTGTCATATTATTTCTTAAAACAAGACTATATGTTTTGCTTGTCTAGAAAATGCTTCTTGATTTAAGAGTTTTTAGATGTTTGGACTAGAAACAAGACAAAAAAATCTAAGTAAGAAAAGCATTTTTTTTGCAGTGTGGCCAGCGTGATTCACTTCACCATATCCTATAATAAATAAATCTGCGACTTAGCAACTAATACAATTTTGGTCAACCAAGCCTCTTCTCTCTGACTAATGGTACTAACTGAGAGAGAAGAAGTTTCATAAACATCTGGCAAACAACATTCTCCATGAGAAGCATCACATCACATCAGTTCAAATCTTTACATTGTTTTCTATTTGCCGCAGACAGACACTGAATGGAGACAAACTCATAGAAAAGATGTGGTATGATGAGTTGGGCTTCTCATCCAGTGTTTGACCCCTATCGAGTCTTTAAAATCTTTCCAGAGTGTTCATACAGGTGCGGATACATCTGTACAGCTCCACTACTCGACTCTCCAGTGTATTCTTGTGGCTAGTGTTGTTATTTCGGATGTTGTTCTCATTTCTGTCCCCGTGAAATAAGAAGCGAGTTGCAGAACACGCCCACTGATTGCACAATAATCACAGACCAATGGCAGCTCAAAGGTGTTTTGGAGGCAAAACGAACTCCCCCAAATGTTCGTATTGGTGAGCTGTTTCAAACTGCATAAACAAACTCAAAAAGAACTTCATTTCGGCCAGGTTTTGTTCAAAATCAACAATACGGAAACTGTTAATTAACATATATATATATATTTTTTTTACAGTGTATATTGCATAACTGCAGGTTAAGCATGTATATATACTGTCCATCCTATACACAACACCTTAACTTTTAAATTTTGACTGCAATGTAATAATATGCCCCTTTTGTAAAGCTGCGTTGGAACAATAATTATTGTAAAAAAGCACTATACAAATTGTCTTCAATCGAATAAAAAAAAAAAGGGATTTTGTTCCAAATTATGTAATTTCAGTTCGTTCTTCGATTTCCTTTTAAGTATACTGGGGCCTTTTGTCAACTACAGTATTAGGGGTCAGCCCTAGCAGTCTATACACTATGTTTGGTCATGTGTTAGCTGAATGGATTGACATGTTCAATTAAAACATCATGGCTGTTTCTGTCTTCTAGAGAAGCTGTGGTTCTCATTATGAGGGGCGTGATTTAGATCCTAGTTTGGCGTCACATTCCTCAAGCTCCATTACCCTTGAGGAATGTGAATTAAGACGGTCTAACTGACAGATATTGTACCGCTCCACTTTAATACTGCATTTCCTCAATCTCACCATTGACGTTTGTCCATCAGGAGATCAGACGACTCAAACTGCAGAACGACAGCTCCAGCAGCTCCACAAGGACCGTCGTTACCAAGAGGTGTGTGTTTATTGCACATGAACAGTTGGAATATGGTGTGAAAATTAAATTGCTAAATGGCCATTGTGGACTCTTTCTTGTCTTGAAACAGATACATGAACCAGTACCCTATTTTGGGTCTGCTGAGTGACGATTATCAGTACACAGCTCCTATAAAAGAGGACAGGACTACGGTCATCGAGAGGACAGGAGAGGTCAAAACTCGACACGTCTAGAGTGTAAGGCTGAAAACGAGACACATTTCTCTGTATTTTGACCAGTCATTTAAAATGATGATCTATGATATTATGAAACAAAAGGGTAATTGCAAAGAGGTCTTAAAGGTACGATAGGCAAATGCATTGCACCACAAATTGTCATGTAAAACTAAATTCTTTATTTATTACATAATTTATTTATTGTATATAATATTACATTCAGTATCATTAAAAAGTTTGAGGCATAGTTAATATAGGTAACTAAAACAAAAAAATGTATTTGTTACATTAAATAATAATAAAAAATGCTATACTACTATATAATACTAAATAATACTATAAGTTAACTACAAAATAAATAAATGAATTAAATGTATAACATTACATTTAATTGTAAAATCATAAAACTTTAAATAAAGACTTTATATTGATTTATGCAAATTATATTTACTGTATAGGTTTGACTACATCTTTATTTTTGTTTTATTGTGTAGACCACCAACATTTTGTCCAAATTTCAAATAAACAAAGTTTATGTGAATAATTAATAAAATTATATATTATCTTATATATATATATATACATATCTCTTTCAAATCATATCAATCTCATACTTTTAATGGTAGTGAATAATATATTTTGATTTTGCACTGGCACTTTTCATTGCAAATAAAAAAGTACAAAGACAAAGTTTGCTGTACTTATAGTAGTTTTATGTTGAATACACTTAAGTTTGTAAAAACGATTAAGTTTCCCATCATGTCACACCTTTTGCAGATTATTTATCTTAATGATGTGTTTGTCTGGGAACAGAACACTGAAGTGGACTGGTCTGTAGTTAATAATAGATCTGTCACTGACATAGAAGACACGTGCTAAATTCTTGGGCAGAAATGAATGATTATAATGCCACTGACCTCTCTTTAATGTAAGTGACCTCATTATTTTACACATAGATGGGGAAACAAAATGACGCAATAAAGCAGAATGCATATTTAATCACATTTGTGCTTAGACAATGCAAACTATTAAAAAAACAAACCATTGCACCAGTTTTAATTTCTAAGACTAAACATTTAATGCAATTTGTGCTGGATGTTACAACATTTCAGCTCTACATTTCCCTTTTTACCCAATGCGTTGAGTTGACAGACCTCATAGTCAACTTTTCAGAATGGATGAACTCATTTTTCAAAGTCTCCTTGTTGCGTTTACTTTCTGGGAAGGAAGCCAGCCTGTCTGTATCCATCGTGTATCCACATATTTGCCTCAGAATGAGGACAGACTGGGCTGAGATTCAACATTTACTACAAAGAATGTCAGTGCAGTTTGCCAGCAACGTTTTATCATTCAGAAACTGTAGTATACTACTATACAAAATACATCCTGAAATCTGAAAAACTGGCTACTTCTTGTGCATTGGAAATCAATGTTTATTTTGCTGGCGCACATTCTTTAGGTGAACAATTAATCTGTGCAAGTTAATCCACTGAAAATAAATTGTTTTGGTAATCTTCAATCAAGGTCTGACCATTTGCTTACTTTAATGGAGGCAGTCATTCTGTGTTGACGTCAGTTTGATGGCTTTAGCCACAATATTCGTAACCATGCCCCTCTTACCGTTAGTTTGCTATGAGAAAATAATTTACTAAAAAAAAAAGCCCTGCGTCCTACTCAGTATTCAGTTGGACGTGCATGAACAAATTAAAATAAAAGTTTCTGCAACTTCTGGTTCACCCAGAATTTAAGCTGTTATGAACCCTGAAAGTATGTAAGCTAAATTGGAACATGAAGCCTACACTAAGAGGTTAAGAATAGAGCCCGACTGATTTATATACCGGACCAATACCAATATCAGGGAGTAAAAAGATACTGATATTGATATATCGACCGATATTCTTTATATGCATATTATAGTAGAGCACCAGTCAAAAGAACACACCCATTTGTGTGTCCAAACTTTTTCCTAGTACTATATACAAAATACAGTATATACATAAACATAATATATACAGTTGAAGTGAGAATTGTAGCCTCTCCTGAATTAATAGCCCCCCTCTATATTTTTCCCCCAATTTCTGTTTAAGAAGATTTCTAAACATAATAGTTTTATTTACTAATTTCTAATAGCTGATTTCTTTTATCTTTGCCATGATGACAGTACATAATATTTGACTAGATATTTCTTCAAGATACTAGTATTCAGCTTAAAATGCAATTTAAAGGTTTAACTACGTTAACTAGGTTAGTTAGGCATGTTAGGGTAATTAGGCAAGTCATTGTATAACAGTGGTTTGTTCTGTAGACAATTGAAAAAAATATTGCTTGAGAGGGCTAATAATATTGACCTTAAAATGGCTTAAAAAATGAAAACTGCTTTTATTCTAGCCGAAATAAAACAAATTAGACTTTCTCCAGAAGAAAAAATATTATAAGAAATACTGTGAAAAATTCAACTTTATAAACTAATTTTGTCATGGTTTATACAGGAAGCACAGCTTTTCCACATGTAAATATCTGTAATGAATAAATAATTATAAAGAAAATGATACTGATTTGGCATGTTCTATTCTATTATATTGTAATATATATATATTTTTTTCTTGCATGTCATCTGCAGGACTCCATACTTAGAAATGTCAATAACAATACTTACAATTATGTTTCTTTAAAGAACTAGTCATTTCTATAGTGTGCATTCTGTTTCTTTCTGACAGGAATGAACAGGACGATTTCAAGACCTCCTTGTTTTCCCGTCCATACCTGATTTCCTCTGCATGCTGCCGTCGTCTGCTTCCAGTGCCTCCTGTTGGTGGTGGTGACTTTTATTTTTTTAGGCTTTGGAATTGAATAACGCATATGAAATTTGAAGCAGTACACTTAATGACACAGCAGACGCTATATTTTTTCCTAAGAACCTTGTTTATTGCGATGTAGCGTGACTACTGATAGTTTTATATATATTTTTATGCTGTCTCTTCATATGATGCTCCACAGCCTTTAGCAGGCTATAGTCAACACTACTGTAAGCATGTACATATTTGGAGAGAAATGAATTACTGGTATCATATACAGTGCCTTGACTGGAATGAAAATTAAGCATCGTCCGCATTGTAAAAGGTGACTTTTGGTTTTCTTATTCATTTGGGTAGCCTATATTAATTATGCAAATGTGTTGTTGTTGTTTTTTGTTATTATAATAATGTCAAAGAGGTGATACTTTATACATTTAAAAAAAAGAAAAGAAACTATAGATGAATGTAATAGTGGTTGACCACATCATGATTTTTCAATGACAAATGTTTGGGTTTTTGAGTAAGATTTTTTTAAATGTTTTCGAAAAAATTGTTTAGTAAAAAAAAAAAAAAGAAACAATATCAACAGAAATATTTTGACATATTTGTCATATTATTATTGTGGCGGCACAGTGGCTCAGTGGTTAGCACTGTCACCTCACAGAAAGAAGGTCACTGGTTCCAGTCCCGGCTCGGCTGGGTCAGTTGGCATTTCTGTGTGGAGTTTGCAGTTCTGCCCGTGTTGGCGTGGGTTTCCTCCGGGTGCTCCGGTTTCCCCACAGTCCAAAGACATGCGCTATAGGTGAATTGAATTAACTAAATTGGCTGTAGTGTATGAGTGTGTGTGTGTGTGTGTGTGTGAGAATGAGTGTGTATGGGTGTTTCCCAATACTGGGTTGTGGCTTTAAAGGGCATCCGCTGTGTAAAACATATGCTAGAATAGTAAGCGGTTCAATAGTGGCAACTTCTGAAATAAAGACTAAGCCGAAGGAAAATGAATGAATGAATGTTATATTATTAACTTTCTATATCAATTAATAATTTATTTTTGTTATGCAAAGTCATTACTCCAGTCATATAAGTTTCTAATATGATTATTTGGTTGTCAAGAAACATTATATAGTAACAATGTGAATCAAACCTAAAATTAACCGCTTTTAATCAATTTAATACAATGTTTTGGAAAAAAATCTTACTGATCTTAAACTTTTGAAAGGTATTATGGAATCATTATGGAAAGTAATTGCATCTCTATCTTAAAAATCAGAATTTTTTGCAATACTGAGTTTATATCTCACAAAAATGACTCTTCTTCACATAATTTAGAGAATAAAAGTCTGATTTGTGAAATTCAGACTTTTGTTCTCTGAAATCTAAATGTATTTGCAGTTGACTTTATTTCTTAAAATTGCAAGTTTATAGAACATAGACTAACAATTCTGACATTATATCTTGCACCTTACTCTGAGAACAAGGCAGAACTGTGACCGTTCATTCTGAGGGGATTGTATCTTGCAACTTTTATTGTCAGATTTTCCCTTTATTTCTCACAATTCTTTTATCTTGCAATTCCTAATATTTAACAATTCTTATGTTCCACAAGTTTTGTTTTCTTCAACATGATGAGATTGTGGCCAAAAGTGATTTCCAGCAAAGGAAACTTTTGTATATGATCTGCATTTCAGCATTTTCAACTGTTATGATCAAGGAAGCATGCCATTAATAAAATACAATAGGGAGATGATAAAATATGAATAACTGTAACCACTGTGTACACTCCATTTCTTTCTTTTCTTTTTAAAATCTATTTTTAGCATATAGTAAAATAAAACCCATATTGTTTCATAAAATATAGTTAGCCTTTTTTTGGCCATTTAGTCAATCAAATACCATAACCAAATTTTTTTTCTCATGATGTACCATGTTCCTCAATATGTACATGTACTTTATCATACTTTATCTGGTTTCATTCAAATGTAGGCTCATTAAAGGGATCGTTCACCCAAAAAAAGATAATAATGTACTGACTCTCAAGTAGTTCCAAACCTTTATGAGTTTCTTTCTTCTGTTGAACACAAAAGAAGATATTTTATAAGGTTTATGGAAATTGGTAGCCATTGACTTCCTTAGTTGGAATAAAAATACAATGGATTTTAGTAACTACCGGATTCCAGCATGTTTTGGAACAAGTGGAGTGTTTTGGATGACAGAACTGTTTGATTTTTAGGTCACAAGGTAAAAGGTCACATTGTAAAAATGCTGGGTTCCACACAATCCCTTCATGTTGTCCCAAAACAAATCTATTGAGTCAGCTTAATCGTTTTTACAAACTTAAGTGGATTCAACATAAAACAATTAATTTGCGCGCCCCCAAAAAACCTAAGAATTGTGTTGTTTCAACTCATTTTGAATAAGTAGTTTGAACGAGCAGCAAAAGTCATTTTTTGAGTGTATCACCTTTGGCCACTACTATTTTCTCTTGTTGTGAATAAGTCAATTTATGTGTTGAAAACTGCGACATTACCTTGTTTGTAATGTTTTATTGCTTGATGGAAACTTCCACAAACACCAAAAAAGACTTTTAACACCAAACAAAGAAACAAAAGCACATATATTTGTTTACAAAGCTGTCTGTTATAAGTGAATCATAAGGGCGCAGATATGCTGAAACTGAAAGCTAATATATAATGTAAGCTGGTGAGGGGTTGTACTGCTTTAAAGTGGCTGATGGGAGAACAGTGATTGCTGTAGAATATCTCAATTCTCACTGCCACATACTGTATGTAACATCAAACTTTTGTCCTATATCTGAACATCTGATGGAAGACATCTTAAAAAAAAATAAAGCTAAGAAACCTTAAGGCTCTGCTCAGTAAACGCTGGCAGCTAAACTGTACAAAAATATGACAGTTTCACTTTTTTTTTTTTATTATTTACACTTTTAAATTGTGTTATAATACCTCAGTCTCTGCTACATTCACTGGTAATGTTAAAATTAAACTACGGTTTACTACGGTTTACCAAAGTGCCACTTAATGACATTTTGAATAGTTTGGAACAATATCTTGCATAAGAAATTATAGATATTCTTACATCCCTGGTCTGGGGGTCTAGGAAAGAACATAAATAAACTACATAAATAAAGTTTTCTGAAAACCCTTCTTGTCCTCTTTCTTCTTTTTTGCCTCACAGAGAAGCTGATATCTCGGAAAGAAGCCACTAAAAACAACAAACAAAAGTAGCCATTAACTAAACCCAAGTTAAACCTAGACCGAACAAAATAAGAGAAAGAAAAATCCTGACTATACCTAAATAAAAGCGAAAAAAGATTACCCAAATGAACAAGGGTTTCTAGAAAACTATATTTGTTTATGTGGTTTATTTATATTACCTCCTTGACTAGAGTTGTAACATAAAGTGGGGGCTCGTCCGGGATAAATGCGTACAATAACAGGGAAAGTACTGGCAGCTCATTACCCATTTTTCAGTACATTTTCATAGAACCCAGACAGTACATCATTTTGAGTGATTAAACATATATCAATATGTCACTTTTTAGTTTGTTAATCTCATCCAAAAAAAAAGAGATCAGAACACAGAACATGAACCATAATGCAATTAGCATAAATACATAAAAAAAAGCATCCATGAATTATGAGCTACTGACAACTGTTATTTTATTTTTTTTACATTCCCTCCAAAAACATTTCCTTTTAGTCTAAAACTGCTGGGATATTTTTGTCATGCGTTCCTTCCACCGTATCTGTCTTTTTAAAGAGAGCTGTAACTTTATCACAGTACAAATGTCAAAGTAGTGTACTTTTTATTATTATTATTATTGTTGTTGTAGCATTAAAAGTGGATATGTTTTAAAATACCTAAATGTGTCAACAAACTTGTCTTAGAATTGCAGAACATAAAAAGACAGTGAAGTTCGCTGTGTAATATCCTGACTAAATGCAAAAACTTTTTGTCTTCTGAAGGGTTTTGGAGGGCCCTTTAAACATCTTTACAAGCACACACTGGTGCATCAGTGTTTCTCTCTGTTTGCTGATGAAGCTTTAAAATCTTGTAACTGTTTTTGCTTGAAATAAAGAATATCTTGACCTTTTGATATCTCGAGTGCATTTATTTCTTTTGAAGATTTTTTTTTTGTTTATTTTGCATTTTTTACACACTGCAGTATTAGTGTAGCCACCAGATGGCGCTGAACAACAATGTTTCCTTTAGATCACATATTACATTATATTATTCATTCATTCATTTCAGAAGTCGCCACTATTGAACCGCTAACTATTCTAGCATATGTTTTACGCAGCAGATGCCCTTCAAAGCCGCAACCCAGTATTGGGAAACACCCACACACACACACTACAGCCAATTTAGTTAATTCAATTAATCTATAGCGCATGTCTTTGGACTGTGGGGGATACCGGAGCACCCGGAGGAAACCCACACGAACACGGGGAGAACATGCAAACTCCACACAGAAACGCCAACTGGCCCAGCCCGGGCTCGAACCAGTGACCTTCTTGCTGTGAGGCGACGGTGCTAACCACTGCGCCACCGTGCTGCCCCTATATTATATTATGTTATATTGTACCACACACTGCAATAGCAGTTGATAACATTGGTAGTTTTAAACTTATTTTCATATTTTACAATTTGAGTACATTTTATTTTTTTAAATATGGATGATAAATGATGGATGATTATGATAAACAACTCACTCGCACACGCACACACACACCCACGCACGCACGCACGCACACACACACACAATTTAATGTTTATACAATTACAATAAATACGTTTTAATACTACTTTTAAAAATTTGTTTGAAAATTAATTGTAGTTGTTGCATGATGAAATAAATTGTATTTCTAAACTATATTTATTATTGCAGTTAACCTTTTAAGTTAAACTATTTATTAATTATAATAAATAAGCTACTATAATTTATTAATTAATGTAGAAACAAAGGCTAGTGAAGCCACCAGAGGGCGCTGAACAACAACATTTCCTGCAGGTCACAGGGCAGAGGACAGAATTAAACTTCTCCCGCATCTGCACAATGAGCTCATTATATCTGAAAGAGCTTGACTTCTGTTTTGGATTCATTCATCTTTCGTGAATTATAGCCTTATTCGGTATTTCCCAATAAATGCTACCTGACCATTCAAAATTAATTCATTTCAAATTACAACTGATGCATTTTTTATATTGAGTTTACTTATACAAAGTTCATATCGACGCTGAAAACCCAACTTATAATTAATAATAGCGTAATCAGAGAGAGAAAAAAAAATCTGATTTTCAAGTGAAAAGAATAAATAAAATACTTTTTTTTCTTTTCTTTTTTTTTACTTCGGTTGTTTTTAATTGAGTATTTTCCATTTTAATTTCATTTTAGTTAGCTTTTGTCGTTTTGTTACGTGTTTACCAAATATGAAACATAATAAACTTATATAAAATAAAATACAGCAAATAAGTAATTCAATAAATTATGCAATTTTATTTCAGCTAGAAACATCTCATTTTTTATTTGATGTTCTAAAATAAGTAAAGCTGAAGTAAAAATGAATACCAGCTACATAGAAACAGTCTTATTAAAATCACAATAAAACCCCCACCAAAACTAAAATATTACAAGAATAAAAATACCAATAAACATTATAATAGTGCCATAATGATACTAAAATAGAACTGTTTACATTTTTTATATATAGTTTTTAAACGTCTATATAGTTTGTATTTGAGTTATTTTGGTACATCTATTTATAGTAAATGAGAAATAAGAAATAAGTCTGTGGGTTTTATATAAACATATAAAGTACTTTGGGAAAGAATTAAGAGACTACATGAAAGTTCTCAGTTTTTCTGGATTTACATAATTTATTAGATGGGTTTGAGTATAATGTTAATATTTGTTTTATTCTATAAAGGTCTAAACATTTCTTCCAAATTTCAAAGTAAAAAATATTCAAATAAGTAATCTTGAGCTCAGTTGATAACAAATCTTACTGCTTCTTAACACTTGTTGAAGTGAAAAAAAACAAACAAAGGTACTGCGTTATAAAGACAGCTTGTTATAAAAATGGTAATTGGTATTATATTTATAAAATGACTATAGATATGTCTGAAAACATGGTTATTTTTGTTGTTTTATGTTATCGTTATTTTATTATATGCTCTAAAAGATATGTATTTATTATTCATTTAGTTTTTTTAATTCAGAAAAAAATGTCATGTAGTTTACAGAATAAAACAAAAATACAAAAATTATGTTAAACACATTACTATAAATCATAAATTCCGGAGAAACTGAGAATTTTTAAGTGGTCTCTTTTTTCATTGCTATTCACAGTAAAACAAATCTGTAAAATGTACAGTAAAAAACTGGCAGCTGTGGTTGTCAGAAATGTATCATTAAAAATACGATTAAAACTGTAAAAGAAATTTCCATATTTCATTAAATTAAAGTGTTATACACCAAAGTTTTAATAGTGTGATGCTTAGGTTTACTTCACTATATTGCAATTGAATCCTAATCTAATCACAACAATCTATATATGGCTGGAAAGTTATATTTTGTTGCGGTCTTAAGTTTTTGTTAAGTAAAAAGAATAAGAGATCAAAATTAATTTACTGCACCATACAACCTCTGGGACCATTTATGGTTACATTTTTAAACCATAATATTACACTCTTAACAAAGCAATCATGACAAACTATATATAATTTGAAAGCTTAACATTTTTAGTTTCCATATCTGGTGACTGATAGATATTAGTAAGTAATAGTTATTTATTATATAATTAATTAATTACATTCATTCATTCATTTTCTTTTCGGCTTACTCCCTTTATTAATCTGGGGTCGCCACAGCGGGATGAACCGCCAACTTATCCAGCATATGTTTTACGCAGCGGATGCCCTTCCAGCTGCAACCCATCACTGGGAAACATTCATACACACTCATTCACACATACACTACGGACAATTTTAGCTTACCCAATTCACCTATACCGCATGTCTTTGTACTTGTGGGGGAAACCGGAGCACCCGGAGGAAACCCACGCGAACACGGGGAGAACATGCAAACTCCACACAGAAATGCCAACTGACCCAGCCGAGGCTCGAACCAGCGACCTTCTTGCTGTGAGGCGAACGTGCTACCCACTGCGCCACTGCGTCGCCTAATTAATTACAATATTATAATAATATTATAATAAAATTATAATATTGTTTATTATTTATATTTGCAGCAAGGACACTCAGAGTTGTAAAGCATTACTTTGCTACAGCAATCCACATGTAAAAAACGTCTGTTAGAGGCTAAATTCAAGTTAAATACCACCAAACTGCCCATACTACTTCAGAATTTGATGTCTATTTTTACAAATATTGTCAAAAGTATGAAAAAACTATGATTTATATTCCACAAAACATTCACAGAAATAGGAGGCGCCATTGTATGGTCACCAATTGGCCTCCTATTTCTTTTCCTTTAAAGGAAACCGGAAGTCTACTGGTGGTCATATCTGGTGCTGCGGCCAAACAAAAATGTACTGACAACTCATTTTTTGAGATATCAACTTCAAATTTGGAATATAATTTGTCCAGATATTTAGCTTTGATTTTCCAATTTGGGCTAAAACAGGTTTTGTAAAATCCTTTTTTTATGTAATATAATAAAATATATTACTCATTGTTTTATTATTTTCATAAACTTAAAGGCACATCACTTTTATTTTATTTAACTTTTTGAACTTCTTGCACTTTAGCTACAATCTGACATCTGCCTTCTTTAAAACGAAACCAAGCTTAAATCTAAGCACAGAGTGTGGAAGATTGGCAATCAGGTTGAACGTCATTTTCATGCCCAGGTTTGAAAAAAGTTAAAAACAGCTTTTCACAGTTGAAATCATGGCCATTTTCTACACTATATACGAAGAATAGATTATTTTCATTCACTTTAAAGCGAAATAACTGAACATAAATATAATAGGCTGAGAAAAGTGCTAATTTTAGATTCCTTAAAGGTCCCATGAAATTAAAATAAAGTTTTTTAGATGTTAGTATCAGTATTGTTCGTTTTTAGGATATCTGTAAGCTAGTGCTCACCAAATCAGTGACAAAATTTGGGTTTAGAAAATATAAACCCAATATAAACATGTAAAGCTTGTAGTTTGTCACTTCCACCTAAATGGATCAATGGTTTATTCACATCACCTACTTCAGTTTCTCATCAAATCTTGACCAATCAAATGCTCACTAGTATCTGACATGCCCAGCCCCCTTCAAGACGCTTCTCATTTGCTTTTCATTTGATGGCCTTGAGCTCAACTACTCTCACTGGCAGAGCTATGATAAAACCAAAATTCTATTGGCTGTTTTTTTTTTTTATGAAGGGGAGGAGCTACTCTATGTCCCACCCTCTCTTCATGTGTCAGCTGAGATTACGTCAAACATTGAATAAAAATGTACATTTCAAAGCACTTCACGGCACCTTTAAGTTCCCTAAAGATTTTGCATCTGATCTCTTCATAATATATATACACTCCATTTTGAAAATGAATACTTTTATTCATTTCTCAGTGAACATACATAAACAATTATATTCATTAAAGTAAGAGTGTAATCACCTAACATCTTTAAGAATAGAAAGATGAAATATAAAAAAAACCATTTTTTTTTATTACAAACTACAAAAGTTGAACTAGGCCTCACGGTGGCACAGTGGGTAGCACAATCGCCTCACAGCAAGAAGGTCGCTGGTTCCAGCCTCGGCTGGGTCAGTTGGCATTTCTGTGTGGAGTTTACATGTTCTCCCCGTGTTGGTGTGGGTTTCCTCCGGGTGCTCCGGTTTCCCCCACAGTCCAAAGACATGCGGTATAGGTGATTTGGGTAAGCTAAATTGTCCATAGTGTATGAGTGTGAATGGGTGTGTGTGGATATTTCCCAGTGATGGGTTGCAGGTGGAAGGGCATCCAGTGCGTAAAACATATGCTGGATAAGTTGGCGGTTCATTCCGCTGTGGCAACCCCAGATTAATAAAGGGACTAAGCCGAAAAGAAATGAATGAATGAAAAGTTGAACTAAAGCTACTTGTTACTTCTTAAAAGTTGTATTTAATATTTTCCTCTTGCATATTAATTCGGGTGTATTAATTTTTAGACTGTGATCTTAAGTTATTTTGTTAGACTAGCTCTAGATTCGGTAATCTAATGTAAATACACAAATATATTACATATATACACAAAACAGACATAATCTCAAACTAATGACATTTCCCCATTCGCATTCAGAAGTCTCTCTCTCTGTCTCTCTCTCCTTCAGTCGTGTTGCACATGGGCAGTTGGAGAGCAGTAATGCAAAGGCATTGATTATGGCTGATAATTCGGAGCTGTGATGTGGATAATGCAGCTCATCTCTTCCTGCACTGGTGGAGCTCTTCAGCCCCTGGGGCCTCAGAGGAGATTGAGTTTACAGACGCTGCTCAGTCTCTCTCTCTCTCTCTCTCTCTCGATTGCTCAGTCCATCTCCCGTGCACACTTTATACACTTATGACTTTGGCCAAATACATAAGGAATAACTGACGACAGGTTATTTTGACCTCAGGTAACACAGGTAAAATAATGAACTCTGCTTAGTTAAATAATTAAAAATAAGAATAATTTAATAGACTAGAGTCAATTGTTTTGCTTATATTAAGATTAGCACACCAAAAGGTGCGGTTCAGATGTTGTACAGATGTTAACAGTTCAATGTGTTCCCTCTGCCGCCGCGCTCACCATCGCTGCTGCCGCGGCAGTAAAGGCACCTTCAGCCTTCGACCGCTGGGTGGCGCTTTAACCATAGACTTAGTCAGCTAAAATATCAACACGCAATTTTCAGCTTTGCCTTTTCACAATACTAGATAGGATGGTATTGTATGTGTACCGTATGCACAGGTACTGTATGTGATGTGATGTGTTCAATTAAAATATAATTTTGTTTGGTTGTTTTGGTTTCCTTAGTAATGAACATGCTTTTACACTATACTGTATGTTTTAGAAAAGATGTCTACAATATACGCCCAATAAGCGCCAGGCGTTTCTCCTTTTTCGCTGGTAATGTCTTTAAATAAATATGTATTTAGGCTTATTTAATTATTCATTTATTATTTATGTACAATAATTAAGACATACAATGAAAAAGTAAAATATAATCAACAAAGAAAACGTAAATGAAAAAGCTTATTTATTGGCTGTCTTAGTCCTATCACTTTAAAATAGCAAACACTGTACATCTCTCTATATTTAGGCTAAAACACTGCTTTATTTATTTATGTATGTATGTATGTATGTATGTATGTATGTATAAGTACATTTGTATTTTCATTTTAGTTGTCAATTATTTATTTAGTTTTAATTTCCAAAATGAATTCTCATTGCACTTAACAAGTTTACAATGATAATAAAGCTTGTTAACAAGTTTTTCATGATTTATGAAGGAATTATAATGCTTTGTTTCATTATTTCATCTTCATTTATTTGCAGCTATTGTATATTTCTGCTCGTTTGCATCCCGTCACTTTGTGCCCCCTGGCGGCATAGTCGCAAACTGCATGTTCTTAATCCCTTAGTCCCACTGCAGCGTCACGTGCGGCGGTAATGGTCATATTGAACTGTCACCCACTGTACTTTAGACATTTGTCAGGTTTTTGTCCTCAAACTGTTCCTGTGTTCCTGCCTTCTGTTTTGTTTTGATTTCATTTTTGGTGCTGTGAAATAACCGAAAGCATTCAGAAATATAATGTGGTCAAAACCCCTGGATGTGCATTTATCTGAAAATAACCGCACACCTTAGGGGCCGTTCACACATGTGTTTTTCCTCTTCAATGAGCTACTTTTCTATTGTTTCTCAGTGTAAATATGTGCTTGACGGAAGTGTGACTGTTACGCTCAGGTCTTGTGTACTTTGAAGCACCGTGCATGTGAGTGGCGCGTTTTTTAGATGCCCTGTATTTGTGAACTTTCACAAGCAGCGCAGCTCATCACTGTCAGTTCCACCTACTTGACACGGTGTCTAAAAAACGTAGCATTCTCGTGTGCGACGCTTCAAAAGATTCAAGCCATCTCACACATCCGTCAAGTGCATGTTTACATTGAAAAACAATAGAGAAGTAGTGCATTGAAGAGGAAAAACACATTCTGCATGAACGGAACTGTGTTTTTAACAATTATCCCACTTATTCTGTCATTTTGCTAAATTATTGACGTTAAAGTTTGTTTTGCTCCATGTAGTGAAATATTTGACCAAATCTTTGTCAGTTATTACGTTACATGTAGATATCCAAGTCCCTTCTTTGAATCAGTCTCAGGCAGGCAGAGAGAGAGCGAGAGTTCAAAAGAGATAATTCATGTACATGCGTGTAAATGACATGGGTATATCTAGTAGCTCATAGTAACATGTGTTAGCTACCTCTTCGCAAATATTTTTGAGCATATTTGTGAGTTGGTTTATCTCTATGGGCTCCCTGGTGCAGCCACAGACTGGTTAAATGTAGGGTGCAGCACATGTTGGTGTCCTCGAGATTACACAGATGACTGAACTTGAAGGCTTCGTCAGCTGCCACTGAATTGCTGTGGTTACAACTAATGTTTGAACTGTGATCAAAACTAACTGGAACTACCTGTGCACGATTTTATTGCACACCTTCCAGCCAATCAGAATCCATATAATATTTCACCAGACCAATAATGTGTATTTGTATATGGCACATTATCTAAAGTTCAAGTCTATAATTTTGTTTTGCATGGATATACCAGAAATATCTTGGCAGTTTTACTACTACTACTACTACTACTACTACTACTACTAATAATAATAATAATAATAATAACAATTTTAAGCATTTTACCCAAATAATATGTTTTGTTAATAATTTAAAATAAAGCAATTTAATAAAAGTAAAATAAGTAAAATAAATAAAATACACATATGGTATTCATGACATTGTGGGGACCAAATCTCACTAGAATTGTAGTAATACCAGTAACTGTTGACTTTGTGGGGATATTTTATTTTTATTTTGTGGTCCCCATAAGGAAAATGGCTCATAAATCATCAAGAAACTAATTCTTTTGAAAATGTAAAACTGCAGAATGTTTTCTGTGAGGGTTGGGAGAAGAGGTCAGTACAGTATAAAAATCCTTACATCTATGGGAAGACCCCGTAAAACATGAAAACCAATTTCTGTGTTAGAGTGTGGATGTGAGAGAGTACCTGTGCTCATTCTCTGAGGATGCTTGAGTGTGTGTATGTGTGTGTGTCAGGATGTGTCTCTCTTGTGTAAATCATGTGTTCCATGATCTTTTTTCCTCTGTTTCTCCAGTGTGTCTCCACTGTATTTATTTAGTTGTGTCTGTTTGTGTCTGGAATCCTTTGCATGCTTTTTTTTCACGGACTGTTTTTCCCATTTCCTGTAGACACTGATTCATGTGAACAGCATGACTTGTCTAACAAAAGAAAGGAAGCAACTTATTTTTTGCTTAAACTGAGCTCAGCTGGTGCTGTTTTCACAAAAATTGGTAAGTTTGGGTTTATTATGTATATCTAACAGGTCATTTTGTCCATTAAAGCAGACTTTTCACACTCTCTCTCCTGAAACACAAAGCGTAGTTCAGTTTCTACACAAATGTGAGGATTTGCATATTGTGCATTTGATGTGAATCATGAAAAGACTCAACTTAATTTTGCTGAGGAGAATTTTGTGTGGACAGAGAAAGTGTGATGGTTTTTGTGTGTGTGTGTGTGTGTGTGTGTGTGTGTATGTGTGTGTGTGTGTGTGTGTGTGTTTCTGCAGCAGGAGTTTAGTCTCTCATAAAGCTACATGATAGAGTGAATGGAAATCAGAAGCGTCTTCAGCAACATGCAGTTCCTTACTTTTGTTCATCACTCGATCCGACTGCAGTTTACATCAAATAAAATGAATACTGTCACACAACAAAACAGGTACAACAGTTCATTGAAGCTTAAAACACTGAAATAATGGAATGGCAACCCAGAGTCCTGATATAAACCTTATTGAAAATCTCTGGAAAATCCTTGCCAAAAAAAGTTATGATTATGTAATATGAGACACTAGGGATGTTCTGTGTTTACTACTCTTATACTCATTTACTTACTACTCATTTTTTTTACTGCTGTAACCTTTAGAAATTGTAGTTTTAATCTTTCCTTGTGCTACAATGATTGATGGTCCTTTTTTTTTTTTCATTTTTGTTGAAAATTCTTTCAAAGTTTGAACGATGAAGAAATAAAATAAAATATAGATCAAATATAGATAAAATATGTCAGCAAAATGTGGTCAGTCATTCTCTAATCTTGATCCCCACAAAAGACAGACAGACAGACAGACAGATCTATATATAGACAAGTATTTTTACTCTATTGAAAAGAGCAGTTTGGACATTTAGCCTAACAACTCTATTTTTTTTTCACAATGAAATGAAAACAATCACCCATGTACAGTACTGTGCAAAAGTCTTGGCCCCCAGTTACATTTGTTGTTTTAGTGAGGGTATAATGGCATTATACATTACTTCTCTTTCTCTTTATTAAAATACAACCAGAAAATACAGGTTCTAGTTGGATTTTGAGTCTAATTGTTTAAGACATATGAAAAAAAAGAGTTAGAGAAAGATGGAAGAATGAATGAAAAAATACTGGAGTTTCTGTCTTGGTTTGATCTGCATTTCTGCCAGAGCTGTTTTCAATATAGCCTGAATTGATGGGATTGTGAATGTTGAAAAGTACAGAAAGGTTTTAATTTATCATGTCATTCCTACTAGAAAGCACCTAATTTGTAATAGTTTTATTTTTCAGCATGATAATGATCCCAAACACACTTCTAATCTAATGCAATCATGTTTGGAGAGATAAACAGCTGATGAAACAAAGGCAGTCATGAAATGGCCTCCACAGAGTCAATACCTGAATATTGCAGTATATACAGTGCATATAGGCAATGTTATAGGCAGTTTGAGAAAAAAAAGAAAGAAAGAAAATGCTAAATGTAAGCAGGAACTCTTAGAAATGCTGAAAGATGCTTGATATTAAATAACACATAATTTCAGAAAAGACTCAACAAAAAAGTTCAAGCTGTTGCTTGGTGCTGAAGAGGTCACGTTAAACACAGACTTTTGATGTTAGTCTTTTGATTCCAAAAGTGATTTTGCTCTGAATATCGTGTACACATTTCCCATATTTTCCGTTTGCATATTAAAGGTATAGTTCACCCAAAATTATTGACCCTGCACTTGCTCCATGTCTTTTAGATTTGTGCAAAAGTCTTAGGCTCCCAAAGCTGCTGGTGACTTAAGACTTGTGCATGTGAAAAAGTTATAACAGATTTTTATATTGCGGTGAATTGAAACTGCTCAGAACAAAAAAGAAACACGATTTTATGGTATGTTTTTGTGTGTGTGTGCTATTAGGCTCTGTCCGCTCTACACTCAGCAGTGAGAGAGACTGATTCAGACAGAAGTGCTTCCGCCCCAGGTTCATATTTCCTCACTTCTTGCTGCACTTCAATAATTAATATTCATAATCGCATATCATGTCAGCAGAACACCCTCAGCTTCCTCTGCGGAACGACTGATCCCATCACCAGCATCATTTTCCATTGTCACATCAGCATATGTTAATAGCTTTATTCTACATCGCATGCAGCTGGAGTTGGCAAGCGTCGACCAGCCTCCTGTCACACCATGTCAGTGGGTGCTCGCTTAATGTGATTAAGTGCAGCGACAAAAATGCGAGTGAAACAGCAAACTTTTCAATGTCATTATTTGGTTTATTTATTGGCTTTCCATGATTGCAGTAGGGTGTGGAGGATATTCTGGATTTGGTGCGGCAGCTGTAATTGTAGCCTATGTTTCATTACAGGCTACATTCTTTTTGATAACCACTAGCTATTTACAAGGAAAAGCCCTGCAATATTAATATAGCTAAACTACAATCTTTATATTTATGCATAATTTATTGATACTATATCGCATCAAAGTTTTAGCAACTTTTATGTGCTTTAAGCATTTTTGCATTACTTCAAATATAATGATTCAAATAATACATATGTCATATTTGTGTATTTTTTATGTTATATATGTGTTATTTTAACTGCTTTTTGGCTGAAAACAAGAGTTCCCCAAAGAGTGATTTTTCTTTTTCATTTTATTTGTGGACCTGTTGCAGATTTGAGATATACAGTATATGTTTTTGCTTGTTTGCTTACATATATTTGGGTCATTCATGACACGAATCAAGGCTGTCTCTGTGCTGTGTCCCTTTCTGAACCCTGACTGGAAAGGTTCATAAAGCTTGTTGGATGACAAGTGTAAATGGAGTTGAACCCCAACAATCTGTTCTAAAACCTTAGCAAGAAAGGGTAAATTTGAGATAGGCCTGTAATTAGCCAGGTCCAACTTATCACATCCAGCCTTTTTAAGGACTGGTGTAATAGCCGCAACCTTAAGGGCTTTTGGGACAGTACCAGTGTATAAGGGAGTTAACAATTAACAATGTTTAAAATGAAGGGACATATAGAGAAGAGACTCCCCTTTAAGAACAGATGTTGGGATTGGGTCAAGGATGCAAGTGGTTGTGTTTATTGGCATCACTATTTTCAAGATACTATCAATAGTAACTATGTTAAAGCTTGAGAAGGCAGTTTCAGGAAAACTAAGTTGATTGGTCTCCGTCTTTTATGGACTTTTCTATTATTGTAGTTGTTAATCAAATAAAGTTGTTAAAGCTGCAGAAAAGTGAGAGTAAAATAAAAAGAGAATTCTATAGCTGCAGAAGTTATTCATACATCAACAGTTTGTTGTTGCTTTCTTAAGTTTGCATCAAATTAATAGCTAATAATGTTGACCAGTATTTATTTATTTATGCTTGGTTGCTTGCTTTGTGCATGACATCTTGTAAGACATGTTTACATTTTAGATTTGAGCTGCACATCTATATTTGAAATAATGAACTATAATGAATAATGAAATTGGTAGTAGATGCATGCTTGATCAAAGTGACTCATACCAAACCTTACTGTACTGCACTGTACTGTACTGTACTGTACTGTAATGAACCATACTCCTTAGTGGAAACAAGCCATTAGATTCAGGGAAGTGATGTTTAATTGCACAGCTCTCACTAGCTGGCCTTCACTCACTCCCCTATACTGTACCTCACTCTTATCCCAGCACCAGTTTAAACCTTATGGTTCAACTCAAACCACCCTGAGAAGGGTTTAAACATCAATTCTAGCAAATGAGGCATACAAACTGCCAAGGACATGCTAAAGACCACAGCCTCAAGAGTCTGTCCCTAATGCACTTCTTGAGATCAGGTAAGTGAGGTCTACTTGCACAACTCTGACTATAGCTGGCATGAGACTAATCTTGATTCAATGCCCTCGATTCAATGCTTACTTATTTTTCCATTCTTTCCTAAGAAATAAAAAAATGCTCTTTTGACATTATCCTTGGCATAAAGCATATTCATTTCATGTGTCATGGAACAGAAAAGAAGCAGTGCATGTAAATGTTACATCATAGGATATTCTGGGTTTTTTAAAAAGGTTTGTTACAAATTGTTCATACACTGACTTTTAACTTTCACTTTTAACACTGAAAAAAGTGACTTTTATTAACATTTTTAATAGTTTAAAGTGATATATTGTCTGGGTTGGTGTTGTAAAATACACCATAATAAATTGAAAGTGCATTTTCTGTTATTTTACAGACTTAATTCTCTCTATATTATTTCTTATAACAAACATTGAATTTTAATTTTTCCATGAACTCCTTTAAAGTCTCAGCGTACCTACTACATGACCCATCGACCCTCTTGCTCCTATAACTAGGACTCCAGTCAGGGGTCACCAGAGGCCCCCTTCACCTCCAGCCCTCACATACACAAACTCTCCTGACACTGAGACCTCTATGGGATGGGCAAGTACCTCCATCTTCTCCTATTGGCTGTAACTTTCCCTCAACCACTTGACCTTTCTTCCTCTATGCTGTTGGAGTTTCTTATGAAATATGCTTGTCTATCAAGTCGTGATGATGTTATGATGGGGGTGTGGTCTGGCCAGACATTTCCTCCATCTTCCATCTCTGGTCATAATCCTCCTAAACAGTCCAGGGGAAAAATGACCCAGTGCTTTAATTTGCATTATCTTTCCACATGATATATAGGAGTCTATATACCTCGCTACCCCTAAACGGTGACACTTTGAACCATTCAGCAGGCTGTCAGACCCCAAACAGGGTATTTTATTAGGACGTCCTGCTGTCTCACAGTGCATTCACATTCATCAAGTCTTGTCTTTCATTTTATCTTCCCGTTTCTTCCTCTGTTTTCTCTTTATCTGTTTATGAGACAACGGACAGACACTTACGGCAGGTCTGCGCTGTCTTAAAGATGTTCTTAAAAGGGCATTCTGGAAACACTCCTTTTTTCTCCCTCCCTCTATCGGAGCTCAATCATACTTAATGCTGTCTTTCCCCTCACTCCATCCATCTCTGTCATCCTCTCTCTCTCTCTTTCTCCTTCGCTGAGCCTTTGCTGATGCACTCCTGGCCATTAATAAAAATTTTATACATAGTCAGGAAGTGCATTTGCAGCGGGAGCGGCTGGAGGCTCTCAGGACGGCAGGAAATGAGCCTCTGGCTGGCGGCCAGTTCGGCTATTCCGAGGGGCCGACGGCACGGCCAATCAGAGAGCTCGATTCACTTAATGGAATATGGATACTTCACCCCCAAACTATTAGCGACAATTACATGGTGCGAAGGGGGGAGGGTTGAGGGGGGGGGGGGGGGGGGGGATTTGTGTTTGTGTGTTGAGAAGGGAGTTTGGGGTGTGTTTTGATGGTTTGTCGATGTGCGTGTGTGTGTGTTCATATCTTTGGCCGTGTCTATGTAATAGGGTGATGATGTGTAAGTATCTCCATGTGTGTATGGGACCAGGCTGCGAGAGGGGCAGCGGGGAAAGATGGAGAGAGCGGAGGGGGGTGGGCATTAATTTTGATCAGATACAGATGGTGGTGTTTATGTAGCTCAGTGGTACAGAGCAGGAGGATGAGAGGGCTTGACTAGTTGTTTGGAAGAGTAAGCTCTGCTTGAGTGCGCAGGGTTTAGGGCCGCTTTAAAAATTATACTTAAGGAATCGGGAAGAATGGCGTACTTTGCTTTCTGGGATTTCACCTTAAAGAGACAGTTCACACAAAATAGTCATTTACTCAACCTCATGTTGGAAATGTTTTTTTGTTGCAACCTAGGCTCATTCGATATATTAAACTATTGAGTTTCTGCAAAACTGCAAAATTGTGCTTCATACTGTACTTTTACACTGGAATTACTAGACTGGCCTTGTGGTCAGTCACATAAGACTTTACAAAATTGATTTTTTGTCATGTCAAATTTCAATTTGAAACTTCTATTGAGATACTTTATAAAAGTCATTATCCTAAAAATAGGATTATTTTGCAATATAGCCTGTAATTGGGTATAGGTTATAGACCACTTGCAAAGGTGCACAGAAGTTGAACAGTGAAAATGTTATTTTTGAAGGTTTGAAAGACATACCTGAAGTAAAGTTATGTTTTTACTATCAGAAAGGTGTGTTTTTTTTGTTATCAGGAAGTTGCTAGGCAACAGAGGCATGCATATTAAAAGTCACAGAAATTTAGCAAATTATTAATGACCATTGCTTTATATATAACACTATATAGGAGTCCCAAATTAGTTTTGGTTGATATTATAACATAATAGTAACCCACCAGTTGAGAAACATTGCATTAGCTCTTCTGTGAACATTTGGGTGCTAGGGTGATTCCTGCCCTAGCCTCTTTGAATGCGAAGATGACAACTCCCATGATTCCAAACTCAGTCATGGTGTCATTAAACTATACCTTTGTTTGTTTTGAATATGTGCCCTCTTGTGGCAAAAACAAAACCTAATATTGTACCTTTAATTTTTCCCTTTAAACAATGAAATTTTGTGTGAACAGTGTAATGTTGTGTAATGCACACGTTACTTAACGTAGTAAAATATTCCTAAAATATTGCTAAAAATTGATTAGTAATGCACACTGTTGTGTTACAGCAAAAAGGTAGTTAGTTACTGTGTAATGCATTTCTTTTAACAAATTAACACTTTAACTGGCTAACACTGGCTGCAAGTGAACCAACTTGATCAGATTTGTGAACAAGTATTTCAAAATGGTTCTGTGAATTCAGCATGCAGTTCAATGAAAAGATGCAAAAAAGAGAAAAAATATTAAATCAGAAATCATATTTCTCCAACAAACCCTCCAAAAACAAACCAATTTCAGCTAGAGAGGGTTATTATCTTTAAATAATGGCTTAAATTATGTTTGTGTGTCAGTTACCCACCTCACTTTAACTTTCTAATTATTTACATTTTGACTAAAATGAAGTCCCAGAGATTCTCAAGAAAAAGTGGTTTGTTTGATGTTTCTGTTATGCCCTTTGGAATAAGTGACACCCTCAGTTCTCTTACACTTTTATTATATGGAAAAAAAAAGGTTGAGAATGTTCACCTTTTTATGTTCCTACAGAGTAAAGACATTTATATGGGTTGCGATGGAGGGCTAATGGCGAAAGAATATTCGCTTACATTATGTGAACTATCCCTTTAAGTGATCTGAAAGAGGCAGGCCCGCCAGTGAGGGGTTTTGTAACTCAATATTACAGCTTCATCTGCAGTGCTGCTTTGACATGGGAAGTGATCTTTACACTAACACTGTCATAACAGAACACACACGCACATTCACACAAACGCTCTCCGTTTATGTTTATCCAAATGTCACAATCAGAAGTCCACTGAGCTTTCATTTGTTTTTATAGCCTGTTTGGTCTGCTTTCTATTTCCCTGTTCTGTCTATCTTTTTCAGATTTTTGTTTCAAACAGAGAAATGTGCATGTTCACGCACACACACACACACACATGCGCACGCACACGCGCACACACACACACGCACGCACGCGCACGCACACACACACACACTCACACACACACAAGCACAGTATACATAGTGCCGGCAGAAATAAATGACTTTGTCAGCTGTGTGCCGGTCATTAACCAGGCCATTTAACATTGATCCTTCTATGGCCCAGTACTTCCTCTCTCTCTCTCTCTCTCTCTCTCTCACACACACACACACACACACACAGCATGTATGCCATAGGCTGGAGCAGTGGCGGGCCTTGAGGGAAAATGCAAAGCAGTCAATGTTACTATCACACTCACACATATACTAATTGAAAATGAGATGGATATATGCGATTGCGTCATTACGTATGGTGAAGATAAAAAAGTATTTAAGTAATTTTACATCATTGATAATCCAGTATATAGAGTACTGCAGCTGTGATGTCAAAGCCCGGAAGACTAATTCACTGCTGGGTCCCTTGAGAGTTTCCTATGGGTTTTCATAATGGGTTTTTCAGTTTATGAATGAAACAAGGACTGCTGTAGACATACTTGGGTGATTTGTTCTATAATGTAAACTGCACACGCTCAAACCCAAAATGCTGTTATCTAGTAATCTATTAGAAACAAGGTTTTAGAAAATAAACTTTAATGTGTTTTTGGTATTGATGTGCATAATTTACTTGTAGAACAAAATGTATAATTAAGTTAAGAATCTTTCAGGTTTTGACATCAAAGCTGTAGCACCTTTTAAAACCTCTTTTAAAATCCTTATACTCCTTGGTATGGCCCTTATACTCCTTCCTTATAGTATATTTCAAGTACCTACACTTTATATTAGAAAAGGTTAGTCTCACTGAACTGCATTGTAATGTGCAGTTATATTCAATGTACTGACATAATTTCTGGGGTTCGGCAATTAATCATGCACAACTATTTTCATGCTTATTTTGTCACCAAAGCTCTGTAATTAGATGTAAATCCCCAGAACCTGCTTTTCAGATGGAGAAACATTTACTAAACAGACCCATAGTTCACTGACAAGCTACGCAAAAGATTGCAGATGATTTTATTGGCACAATACTGAAATCAAAGAAAATCGTTCTGCGATTTGACAGTTATTTGCATCACTTCTCAGTGAACTATGGATCTACGTTGATGCTGATCTGAAAGCACATGAAAATACTACATTTAATAACATGTTTTTGCTCCTGACTCACCTCATAAGTTCAATCGAATTGTTTAAAATAAATCATTATTTGAGATGATTCCGTAGTTGTGTGTTTATTAGTCACATCGAATCAATAAAGGTAGTTAAATCCTCTGTTCTGTTTGATTTCCTGGGTCTCTCCTTGTGGCGTACTTTTGTGAGAGCACCCTCTGCCTTTTGGAGGTGATTTACCACTGATTACAGATCAGTGTTTCCCTGACAATATGCACTGTAAAAAAATGCTGGGTTCTACACAATTCCTTCATGTTGTCCCAACACAAATCGATTAAGTTAACTTAATTGTTTATACACATAACATAATTAAGTTATCCCCCCAAAAAACCCTCAAGAATTGTATTGATTCAGCTTATTTTAAATAAGTAGTTTGAACAAGCATCAAAAAATTTCAGTTGTTGAGTAGCCCCTCCTCTTTTTTAACAATAGCCAATCAGATTTTGTTTATGTCGCAGTCTGGCAGCATTTCACAGCATATGACAGTCACAGACAAAATTTGATTGGTCAGAAGATTTGATGAGAAGCTGAAGTGCATTGCGATGTCATCAAAATTGTGAGAAACTAGTTTTGAGTGGTTATATCTTAAGAAAACGCTTAAGAATTTTGTCTTTGTTTAGCCTGTAGAAAAAACAACTTCAGGTTAATTTCAGGGAAACTTTAATTCAGTCATATAACTGTAAAGTTTGACATTTACACATTTACAACTTTTGTCAAGAAGCTTTTACCAATCACTACAACAAGGAGATTTCTATGCATTCGTGGCTACCTAATGTACGAGACTTTAAGGTGCATAATAATATCATTAGAACAAAAAATTTGTTTCAGCTAACTAAATGCCTTTTTACTTGAACAATTTAGCACATACATTATGATATATTTTACCAACAACAATCATTTTAAAACTAGGTTAAACTATGAATGACTATGAAAAATTAAATATGTCATGAAAAACAACTATAAAATTGGCCAAGATTAAAATGACATTTTAGGACACTTGAATAGTCGAAAATTAGGATAACAAATGATGGACTAAAGGAAAGACAGAGACCAGCAAACAGATGTTTACTGCTGTTTATGCACTAATTAGTCCCATAGTACAATATTTAGGATACAGAGACCACATATTTTATTCAGATTGCACTGTAAACATTTATATAAGTGAATATAGATTAAGTAGATTGGGCTGAAGCTTTTCTGTCATGCGTTTTGAGTGTGTTTAGTATAGAGAAACCTGATTCACTCTCTTCTCTCTGCTCTGTTTGGCCATCCTAGCTATTTCCCTCGACAGGAAGCCAGGAAGCACCCCTCTTCCTGCCCCATTACGCACACACACACACACACACACACACACACACACACACACACACACACACACACACACACACACACACACACACACACACACACACACACACACACACAGAGACACCCACACATACACACACTCGCATACACAATATGTTACCTTGGAGATACCTTCAATGTGCTATCAATAGGCTGACATGAACACATATGAATATCCTGTATATTTTATGCTCCAGTTGTTGCATTCACATTATCTTTTTTTTTTGTCATGCAGGAAAATGATAAAGCTTTCAACACTGCAGACCATAAATAAACCTCACTTTTATCTTAATTTACATTTGTCCGTACTTGATCATTTCCCTGCCATCATGATAAGGCAGACTGTTGTCTTTTGGCAGTGACTGAAGTGAAGTGGAAAGGAACATGGGCTGCGTTCCAATCCGTCATGCACTCGATTGAGACACTGAATTATTCACTGTTCTAGGATGTAACCTGCTCTAGGACAGCTGCTAGCTGGCACAAACACATCAGAGTGGGTCAGTGAGTTCCCAAATGTTGAGTCTACAACCACACAAAGCTCTTAGAGTTAACAATGGCACGTGATGTTCCTATACCTCCCTGTTCTGTTCATGTTCAACAACCGTGAAGTTCTCGGAGGTATCGAGGTCTTCTTTTTTTCTCCCAAATATACTTATTTTGTCTAAAATGTTTTTGGCCACTTGTGGACATTTAGGAAACTTTGCATTAGAAACGTTATCAAGTTTCTGTAGGCAGATTGGTGGAAGAAGTACACTAATATTACTCCAGTACAATAATATAATAGTCCTCCTTTTCAATTGGACTTGATTCAAAGTACAAAAGTACTTTATTTTTTATGTAATCTAATATAACTTTATGTATATTGATGTATGGTTAAAAAAATCTTGCTGGTATGTGAAAAAGTTACTTACCATTGTAAACTAAATATGATTATTATTTACAATTGGATAAAATCCAGAAATTCTGCATTACTACATTTAGCACGTTTAGTTGCGGACACTCAAGCTGGCCATATAGCTTCCAAAGACTTTTATCTAACATTCACATTATGTCATACAACATATTTTTTTATGTTCTTAGAATGTGCAAAACATCCAGTTTTTAGATGTTTAGATGTCATAATGTTCTGGTCTCATGTTAAATTAATGCTCATAGAATGTTATTTAAAAAGCATTATTAGAACATTCTGTCAACGTTATATTTTTGTTCTAAGATCGGTTTTCTATCAGTGTTACAAGAATTTTTACAGAAAAAATATTTTAACATTAAGCTAACATTTACACAACTTTTAAGGAAAGTTATGGAAAGTTCTGTGAATGTTCCCTGTTAGCTGAGTGAGAGGATCTCCTGTTTCTGAAACTGTTCAGTACAATTTGTAAACCAATCAAACAAGTTAACTGACAAAATTCAGTTCATTCACAAATTGCTTTGTGTCTCGGATATTTGTGAAATGTATAAATTTATTTCTATATTTTTGCAGTGGAATGTAGTGAAGTAAATGTTTCATAAGATAAAAATATTTACATAAAGTATACCACAGATACTTAAAAAAATTACCTTATAGTAGTAAATTAAAACCAATCTTTTATTAAAAATACCACTTTTGTTTTGCTGTTCGCTGTATTGTGAGTGATTTTATCACCGGCAGATATTATAACCGGTCAGTACTCTGATCTGTTCTTTTTTGTGATTACTTAATTCTAAAACCCACCATTCACATGCTATTTCACAGACCAGTTCCTCCTTTATGCTCAGTTTTAAATATTTATGCATAGAGAACAATAAACACCAATGTTTTTACACTGCTCCACAGGACTGCCATACATTGTTCCTAGGTGCAGTTTTAGCTTTTAGGGCCAGAACTGAACTAACAGAAACCCGGAACCCACACCACAACTGTGATGGTGGAAAAAGGGAAACAGGTGTCCAAAATTCTTTTTGGCTTTAGATTTCGGTTTATTAAAATTGTGATACTTCAACGCAATCTCACGGCAATGTTTGATTTAGTAGCTAATTTGTATAACATAATTTGTACATTTTAACATGATTTGCTCACCACCCAATGACGGTTGGGTTTAGGGGTGGCGTTTGTGGGCCTCCCTTTAAAAATCTATTCTAACAAATTAGCCACTTTTCTGACAACACGTAAAATAGTTACATTTCTTCCTGAGATTGCGCTGTTATTTTGTTATCTAATTTACAGACTCAGCATACTTTGTAACGTAGCTCAAATGCTCAAATACTTTTTGGTGCCATTGTAAGATCAGCAAGAGTTGTTGATATGTCTTCAGAATGCTGACAGAGCCATTCATCTCTTTATGGTTCCAAGAACTGATCCATATCCCTCCATGAAGTTCTTGTCAGCTATTGTGATTCTCATCTTTCTCTCTTATTGTTTTCATCACCTATCACATTGTTGACTCATATCTTTCTTTTGTCTTCTTTTCACTCTCTTTATCTCCTGTTCCCTTCCTCTCTCTGTCCATCTTGTTAGGCTTAGCTCAGGGAATCATATAGAACAGTTCCTGAGGGGGAGAAAATGAGAGATTGGGTTTCAGCCCGATGATGCCACTTAG
>CAIGQV010018106.1:3648281-3664890 GCA_903798115.1 Danio jaintianensis | reverse complement strand
ATATACATTTTACACTTTTTTTGTTGCTGATATTATCATAAAGCCACAGATATTTATTTAAATGGTTGCAAGAAAAGCTATGTATTTATTTCGGATGAATGATGAAAAAAGTTCAATGAAAAGACCCCTGTGATGATTTCAGCTTTCTCAGAGTGGATTGGTGGGTGTGGCCATAAGGCCATGGATAATAAATAAAAATTTTCAAATATTTTGTGTTTAAGGCTTGTTTGTACATCTCTGAAATAATGGTAAAATCCTTTTCAAAATTCAAAGTGCCCCTGATATCCACAGATATATATTGTTACATTTGGGGCTAGTGCAAATGAACTGCTTGCGCATATGCCTGTAGAAGTTATTAAGTGAGTAAGTGATCTGTTCAGAAGAAAAAGCTGTGAAGCAGCAAATATATGTGTGTGTGGACACTTATGTTGGTTTCAGTGCTGAGGGGTTCCGGTCTTTGTCTGTCTCTTTACTTCACTGCCTGCACTTCTGCCTGTTTGCCCCATAAATAAGTAATCAAGGCCAGCTCGTACTAATGGCCTTGGAAAAGCGGGACTAGAGATGTGTGTGTGTTTCTGTGTGTGTGTGCGTGTGTAGAAGGTGTGTGTGCACTGTTTTACTGTTCATCACAGACACACAACCACACCTTATTTTCACAGAGCTTCAGAAGCATTACATCTGTACCCCAACATCTCAATATAGGCCACCCTTTCTATAGTCTTCTTTTTCACAGCTTGAGTAATACAGATCTAGACTTTCATGTAAATGTACATTTAGACAGAACTCACAGCAGTTTGTTGGGAGGAGATAAGTGATATTTATCTAACCATTATATTGTTAGTTCAAGAAAAAATCTAAACCTGTATGACTAGCAGAAAGTATCAATATTAGAAATATGAAACTCATACGTTGTCATTATCAAACATGAAAAAATAGCAAAGATCATGTCATATTTAAAGGGTACAGGGAAACAATATTGTTGGAAAAATGTTAACTTTTTTTTTCCAGCTGTTGACACTTTATAGCTCATAGTTCTTGGCGTGAACTGGACATGCAAAAATCACTTTTATAAGGGGTTTAAACAGTTGTGTGGCCAAAGTGTGTGAATATAGCCAGCCTCTAATGGTATAAATGAATAAATTATATTTTTTATAATCACACTTAATAAAAACATGTCTGTATTCTCCCTTTGTACGTGTCATCAGTGGGGAAAGCCCTGCCAATTAGTGACAATTTTTCCCTCATTAGTATACACAGCCCTGAGTGAGAAGCAGCCGTCCACCATTTGAGTTTTCACCTAGACATGTTTTACGATGCACAAATAAACACTGTAGTCTCTATAGACTGCCTTTTTCTGAGACACTTCTTTGACATTTTCAGTTTTTCACAGAAATAATGTTAGTCTTGTTTTGAATCTGCCGCTATGCTGACACATAGTATTTTGTAGCTCCGCCCTCTTTTGAAAAGAGCACAATCTCATTTGAATTTACATCTACAGCTGCCAAAACGGAACAATTTGTATCAAAGCCTAAAAGGGGCAGTTTCAAAGAGTTATAAAAAAATATTTCTGAAACTTCACATACACACTCCAGGGACATCAGAGACGTACAGTATTTTACATCTTGCAAAAAGTTTTCCAAAGCTGCAGTATACAGTCATTTTATGTGAGGAATAAATAGAAAATTGTGAGCGTAGCCTATTCACAGTTGACCAAAACACACAAAAAAAATTGGTGTAGAAATAAAAATTATAATTAATTAACATATTCCAACATATTCCAATATTCAAAGTTTATTCTACCACTTTTAATTCGTTAGTTTTTTATGAAATGCATGCTCTAAAAAAACACAGTTCTGTGCAGTGACACAGAGTTCATCATGATGCATCATGGGATACAGTGCACTAGGACTGTCAAAAGTCAGAAAAAAGGCTTCTTCATGCTAGGAGAAACTGACTCTGGAGGGATGCTCTTTGCTTTCTTAACCTTTAACCCAGCTAATAAAGAGCAAGCAGGGATGGGGTCGGTTGATCTTCTACCACCCTGACCCTATGGCCTCTGTAACCAGTGAATCCCCCTATGTGGCCCCTGTCCGGCAGGGACAGGCACTGTTGAGGACACTCCGGGGGTCAGGGATGGAGCAATAGAGGCTGTCAGTCAGAGCTCCATGCATATGTCAATCACAGTGCAGCGGTGTGTGAAAATGGATCTTTTCTAAGCCACCCTAATCCAAATGTAAAAACACTCCACTTAAAAGCAGCAGCGTTAGGGCTTACAAATTACTTACACAATTGAGCAATAGCAAAGGTCTCATTTGAAAATGAGATGTTTGTCTTTATAATAGTTCAAGATAATATATGTATATACTTCTTTTGTTTTGCACTATTGATGCATTAGTTTACCTCAAGTAAACAAATCATTTGCCTTGTCATATACTGTAACCTATGACAACTGGTGGTTGAGGAGATTTCCCAAGAATGTTAGGCACATTAAAAAAAGCTGTTTATAAATGTAATGGATTTTTAACTTAACATACTTTAAGCAAAGTCATTGCTTTTTCACACACTGATAATTTTTTTGGCTTAATTTGCTTTTGTAAATTTCAATTACAACTCATATCCACAATGTCTATTTTCTTAAAATTTGTTTTTCTCATTCAATGATGCACTAAACTTTGCTTTTATAACATTTGCTTGTTTTTGTTACCCTTACACTTTATTTTATTGGTCCCATTTAGCTCAATAACTTTGCATCTAACTCATACTAACTCTCATTGTATTCTTAGTAGATTATTAGTAGGCTGTTAGAGTAGATTAGGGTTAGAGTTAATAGAATACACTTAATTGATGTACTTGCAAAGTTACCTAAAGTTTTGGTTGTTGTGTAAATATATCCTAAAGGTGATCAACACATAAGGGGCAAACTGTCCTGTGATATACACATATACAACATTTATTGTTTTTGCCCCCTATACAAATGATCTGATTTATGAAGAGATAAAATTAGATATCCAAAATCATGTCTTTAAAAGTTAGCTGCATATTTGCAAAATTCCATGGAAATCACAAGTGGAACACACATTTTCATGTGAAAAAAAAAACAGATGTTTTGATCACATTCCTTTTCCCAAGAAAATGTTCCATGTGCCTTGTTTGTTCTACAAGTGTTCCAAAGGTGTTCCCAATGTGATTCGCGTTGCAAATTTAAAGCTCGTGTGAATCTCAGAGTTTGAAAGGAAACGTTTGATTTTTGTTCAATGTTCAGATTTCTGTTTTAGAATTATATGCAATTTAGTGAATATTTAATCCGACAATACCTCATTTGCATAACAAACACAAAAACAATTTATTTAATGTTCTATTAATCAATGGGGAAAACGTATGATGAAATATATTAGTTACAATAGTACACTACAACATTAGTACAATAACCTATATGTCAATAGATATTTGATTTGATATTGGCATCATATTGGTATGATGAAATCTACTAAAAAAGTGGGTAACCAAACAGTTGCTGACAGTCATTTCATATATAGTTTTCTGTATTAATACATGTATACAGTAAGTGGTTAGTCATAATCTTCAAAATATCTTCTGTTGTGTGTTCAGGAGGAGAAAGAAACACATACTGGGTGAACTATGCCTTTAATCAAAAGCCATTTTTGATTACGTGGTTACTTCCAGCATGGTGGCTCCTGAAAGGTGAGAGCAGTGGCGGTGGAGCCCTGAGCCGCCCGGGGGTCGCTGGAGCCTCAGAGACTGGGGGAGAGCTGGAGCTGTTGACAGGTGGAGGTGTGATGGAGAAGCAGGCGCCAGAGAGAGCTGAAAGGGGCTGAAGAGGGCCACAGTGCCGGGGCAGAGCGGAGCCAGCCTACAATGCCTAAAAACAGACACTTTGGAAAAGAAAGCTCCATTTGTTGCATATAAAGACATGGACAAAATTGTTGGTACCCTTCGATTAGTTTGCCTTTTTAATGCTTCTGTTGAACCACAATTCGAAAGTTTATTTTTTCATTAGTTTATTTTCAGTCCTTTTTGGTTAATCATTAGTTTTTTCAGGTTTTTAAAACTTTTTACTATTATTTCATAGACCACTGTAGTTTTTCTTTCTTCGATGAAAGGGTGCCAACAATTTTGTCCACATCTGTATAGCATGTACTGTAATCTTTCTGTCCCTGTGTGAAATCAAAATTGACAATGTTACAATGGTAATTTTATAGGTGAACAATTAATCTGTGCATTTTAATCCACTGGGGGAAACATTTTGGTAATCTTCAATCAAAGTTTGACCATTTGCTTCTACGTTTGGTGTGGTGGTCCTTCACTGTCAATTTATCTTTCAATTAATCTTTATTTCTATAGCGCTTTTACAATGTAGATTGTATCAAAGCAGCTTAACATAGAAGTTCTAGTAAACTGAAACTGCTTCAGTCCAGTTTTCAGAGTTGAGGTTTAGTTTAGTTCAGTTCAGTTCAGTTCAACTGTTGACGTAAGTTTAATGGCTTCAGCCACAATATTCTTAACCATGCCACTCTTTCTGTTAATTTGCTATAAGGGAATGATGTGCAAAAATAAAGTCCCACCCCTACTCAATATTCAGTTTCAGTTGGTAGTACAAAAACGTACTGAGATAAAAGTCTCAGCAACTTCAGGTTCATGCGGACATTAACAAAAGTTAAGATATGTATGGCTTGGCAACATATATAGAAATGGAAAAAAATTAAGAGATCACTTGAAAATTATCTGGATCTACAATTAATTGAGTGTTTTTTGTTTTATTTTGTAGAGACGCTTCTTCCAAATTTAAAATAAAAATGTAATTTAAAGCTTTTTTATTGAGTTAAAGCTTATGAAGTTTGGAGGCAGTGTTATCAGACATTTATAGAATAAAACAAATATTAACATTTTACTCTATACTTCATAAATTCAGTGAAATTGAGAATCTTAATTCTTGGTTTCTTAATTTTTTACATTGATGTATATATGCTGTATATGTAAGTATCCATATGTAAGTATGGATTTGGGCTTGTTTGGTTGGAGTTTTAATTATACTATTTGTGAAATGTCATTTCCAAAATGTAAGCAGTGTGTAAAGAAACTTGAAACTAAAGAATCTTATTGAGAAACATATGAGACATTTTACCCTAGGAAGGTCATATTTATGAGACTGCAAGTCGTAAGTTGAGAACTTTATGTAAAATTTTCACAAAATTCTCAACATGGATTTTCAACTTTGTTTGTTTTTAATAGTTTAGGAAGATGCTGTAGACGGGCAGTTGGTGGATCTTGTAGGAAAAATCTGCGGATACAAGTCCATTATACACCGAATGGAATACAAAATAATACAGAAAAAAATCTTTATAGCTATTTGCAAGCTGTAATTTCCATTTACATTTGACCACTTCAGTAACTTTAATAAACTTGAACAATTTACAAGCCAAGAATAAACAAGCCCATAGACGCTTATCATAAGTGGACATGGCAACACAGCAAGCCTGCACAAACCACAATACATCTGTTGTCTGCTGTTTAAATCTCAAACATAATCCAATTTCATGAATGAGTTGCGTTCTCTACACACAGCTAACAATAATTTAGGGGATTTCCTTAACAATTTAAATATTACAGAAAGTTTTATTGTATGTTGCTTAACCTACCCTAGAATTTACTTATATTAGTAATTGTTATTAAACAGTGATTTTAAGAATATAGTTTTCCCACACCTTGAAAACTCAAGCTTAAAGAAAATCCAGAGTTTCACATAATATTTCCATAACAATTCCTAATTCCAACTTTGCGGTGGCATTTGTTGTGCTTTGAACTCAAAAATCTTGATCTTCCTGTCATGACAGCCAGCATAAGAGGGACACAAGACATGTTTTTATATAATGAAAGCTTATATAATACATTTATGTAAGTAATAATTGTTAGTTGTAAATCAGCATTATGATGAAAAAATCAAAAAGACTAAATGTAAAGTAGGAATTATATGAAAACAAACAGAGTGACATGATTTATGTGAGGATTCTGGAAAAGAAGGTAAGAATCACGAGATGTAAAGTTAGAATCCTAAGAAATAAATCCAGAATGACTTGTAATTCTTACCTTTTTCTCTGAATTGGAAGTTCATATTGGCGGCACGGTGGCTCAGTGGTTAGCACTGTCACATCACAGTAAGAAGTTCGCTGGTTTGAGTCCCGGCTGGGCCAGTTGGCATTTCTGTGTGGAGTTTGCATGTTCTCCCCGTGTTCACATGGGTTTCCTCTGGGTGCTCCGGTTTCCCCCACAGTCCAAAGACATGCAGTATAGGTGAATTGGATGAACTAAATTGTCTGTAGTGTATGAGTGCATGTGAATGCCAGAGTGTATGAGTGTTTCCCAGTAATGGATAGTTGGCGGTTCATTCCGCTGTGGCGTCCCGTGGTAAACAAGGGATTAACCGGAAGGAGAATGAATGAATGAATGAACGAATGAATGAAGGAATGAATGGAAGTTCATATCCTCATTTTTGAGTTCATCTATCTTAGTTGCCAATTTCTGTTTCTGAATCGTAAGAAAAAAGCCACAATTTCTTTTTTCATTTTTCCTTTCCACGTTCACAATTTTAAATAAGTACAAAACTTACAACTGAATGGAGCTGATGACATTTGTCTTGTGTAGTCGACTTTGTTTTATGATAAATTAATTTTGCAAACTAACTGTTAATGACCTGTACTAAATCAACACATAACTGAAAATGAAGCTGAATAACACTGTTGCCTTCTATTGAGCTTATTTCATAATTCATGAAATAGACAATCGGTTGAACCAAACAAGCCAACACAGGCTCATTCTGAAAATGTACCCCTATATACATTTCCATATACATATCCTATATACCCAGAGTTTTCAAAAGCAATCCAGAAAAAGAAAAGCCCTTGCCTGATTTTTACCACATTTTCAGATTTTACCACATTCTCACCCTGTTATTTACTTGTTTATTTTATGGCTTCTGTTTTTGTCTTATAGCCACTTTCTGGAACCGTTCTTCGCTGGACTCGAACCCCGTCGTCGTGGTCAACTCCTCTCTTATCTCAAGTCCGCTGACGTATATGGCGAGCTAACTGGACAAACTGGTAACAGCGGGAAAGCCGTCCATACGGAGGTAAGCGGTCAGCTGGTAAGCGCGAAAAGGAACGGCGTAATACCGCCCCATAGCGTTTGTTTTAAAGACGAAATGCAGCCATACATACCTCTGGCTACATAATTCGCGATCTCCAGAAATGTATATAGGGCTACGTTTTCAGAATGAGCCTATGTTGCAACCAGCTGACTTGAGCCGAATAATGACACTATTGTCTTTTTTTCAGCTTATTTTTGAAAGGCAGAATTCAATTCAATTCATCTTTATTTCTATAGCGCTTTTACAATGTAGATTGTGTCAAAGCAGCTTCACATAGAAGATTATAGTGAGTTGAAATGGTGTCCGTTCAGTTTTTAGAATTTAAAATTGTCTCAAATTTTAAGAAGATTAAATCACTTTATTATTATTTTATTGTTTATTACTTTAATTTTGCTGTAATGTATGGGCACTATATAGATAAAAGTGACTTTACTTGACTTGAGAAAACTATTAATAAAACCAGTACTGTAACTATTAACATCCTGTGCTTCAAAAAAGATGTCCAAAGTTTGTTCATGGATGTTCCGAGTAAATGTATCACAATTATAAGCTGTCTAGACATGACTTTAGGCTACCTTTTTGATAGTTTTCTGTTGACTTGCCGATGGCTCATCTGTGTTGTGGCGATTGGTTAGGTTGGTGGTGTTTGTGTTAAAGTGTGTGAAGGGTGTTTAAAAGTCGGCTTGGCTGAGATCTATGTATCCTGCTGCTCTTATGTGGGCTATGAGATGCTGGGAAAAGGAAATTTGGGAAAGATGGGAGATTTCCTCCCTCTTAACAAGTTCCCACCAAACCATTTTCCACCCTAAGGGACTGAAACTCCAGTTTGGTAGGTTCTTCCCATCATCCCTTGAGAAATAAGAAGTTCTTACATGAAATAGTGATATTTATTCATTTCATTTGAATGTTTTTAAGATTTTAGAGAAGTGATTATTTTACTTCTCCCAATTCTGAGTTTATATGTACAGTAAGTCTTTATAAACCTATCCTTTTTTTTTTTTTACCATCACAAATGTAATATAAACTCATAATGAATTTATAAGATGATTCATTGTATTGGCAATAGAATGGCAGCCCAGAGTCCTGATCTAAACCTTATTGAAAAATATGGATTTTTTTTTTTTTTCTTTCATTGGATTTCATAAATGTTTTAAGGTAAGTGGTAACAAATTAAGTTGAACATTACTAAATTTAATTTGTTTGTTTAAATTCAGCCCATATAAATTGTTTACAACTATTTACCTTAAAAAAACTTTATGAAATCCAGTGAATCATTTTTTTCAGTGTACAAAATCACAGTTCTGGGAAATAAATTCAGAATTGCAAGATGTTAACTCACAATTGTGTTTTTAACTTAAAACTGTTATAAATAAACACCAATAAAATACACCTACTTGTTTGTCAGATTCTTTCCAAAATCCAAAAGGGTATTGCGGTGAGATTAAGTTTTAAACTTTGTTTATACACAGTTCGTACAACAAAGATAACTTTTTATAGTGTGCAAAATTAAAGAATACCAACGATGAAAGATTACAACTATGATTTCTGAAGATTTCAGTAGTTAAAAATAAGTATGAAGTGCAGAGGTTCTTGCTTTGAACTTCAGCACATCTGCAGCCACAGGACATCGCTAGTCTTTCACAGACATTACTGCACTGTAAAACCCAACAGTCAACTTTATCAAACGAAATGAGTGTAGTTAACTCAAAATTTACTGAATGTTAATTCAACTCATTTGAAAAGAGTTTTGAACTCAGTGTTGAAGGTAATGAGTTAATTAAATACCTCATTACTTTAACTTAAATGGAGTAAGTTCACAGTACTCATATAGATTAGTTTTTTTTTTTTTAACTCAAATGGTTTGTAGCAATCAGTTTCCTTAAACGGTTTGAGTTACCTTAACTTATTGGGCTTTACAGTACTCAGTTGGTTTGAGTTCTCTTCATTTATTGGGTTTTACTGTGCTCAAATTGCTTCATTTACTCAAATGGATTAAGTTCACAGTACTCATTAGGATTAGTTTTTGAACTGGTTTGAAATGGTTTGTTGCAATCGGTTTCCTCAAATGGTTTGAGTTACCTCAACTTTTTGGGTTTTACAGTGTAGTCTCTAACAGGAAATCACTAGTCTCTCACAGACATCACTAGTCTCTTACTCTGCTCTGTTGTGGCTTTGATCTGCTCTTCTTCAGTGTCTTCCACAGTTCTTTCACTGTAGTTTATTAGCCATTCTTTGTCACTGATGATTCTCCAGATATTTTCAATAAGGTTTAGATTAGAACTCAGCATTTTCATTGTTCTTCACCTCCATTTTCACTGATCTCTGCACACACTTTGGCTTCAGTCTTTCCCAAGTTTGATGACAAGCATAATCTTTCACATCAGACCCAAATTAATTAAACTTTCTTTAATCAACCAAAAGTATTTTTGATTATTTTGAAAAGGCTCAGTCGTTTGCCATCTGGACAATCCCACGTCTGAGAGTTTCGGTCACTTTAGAACTGCTCATCATCTTGCAAAGTCAGTGAAACTCCTGTTAGGATATCAGGTAACCCTTTACTCGAAGGAGTGTTTGTAAGACTATCATGACACCTTTATAATCATGGCATGACACACGATGCAAGCTTATAACAACTGTCATTAAATGTCATTAGCACAGTTATGCCATTTTAAATGCAAAGGTAACATTGTTTGAGATGTCTTTTACAACCTAACATAACCAAATAACCTTGACATTACCAAGAGAACATCACTTGTCATAAATCTTTCATAAACATGATTCAGTGAAACAAAAGGAAAATAGTCATTAATATTTCATTAAAAATGTCAAATAATTTTATAAGTGTCATTAATATTTAATGACATTTTTATTACAAATTGGATTTGTACCACTGTAGTTGAGGTCAAGAAAAATATTAATGACATGGTTATAATATTCATGACACAATTATAATGACATCATGACAGTCTAGTTTATGACAGATTTATGATAAGTTATGTTGTCTTCGTATGTCAAGATATCATGACAAAGACAGTTTATGATGCATTTGGTTATGTCAAGTTGTCATAACAAAGACATCTCAAACAATGTCACCTTTGAATTTAAAACGACATAACTGAACTAACAACCCTTAATGACAGTTGTCATACGTATGCATAAAATCTCTTTCATATTGACGTGTGTCATGTCATGATTATAAAGGTTTTTATATAAAGATTTTATATCTCGCATTTCCTTATAATTATGACTTTTGTTCAGAATTGGAACTTTATATCTTTCAAATTTGAGTTCTCACAGTTTTGTGTTTATATCCCAATTGCAAGTCAAAATATATTATTCTTTTATTAAAAAGGTAGTTGTGACTATTCTAAAGTTTTTAACTAAACTTCTAATTCTAAACTAAACTTTTTAAACTTACAATTCAGAAAAAAAAAGATAATTGAAAATACTCTGCATATATTCCTCATCGTTCACTGTATAGTTTACTTTGATTTTTACATCTCAAATTTCCTTGCAATTGTGACTTTTTGTTCAGAATTGCAACTTTATGTCTTTCAAATTTCTTTTGAAAGAGTTCTCACAGTTCTGTGTTTATATCACAATTGCACAACAAAATCACAAACAACGACAAAGTCACAATTTTGACAAAAGGTCGAAATGTGAACTCGTTAGAATTGCGAGAACTGCATATATATATATGCATATGCATGTAAATGTAGTGATGCTCTGAGCTGAGGTGGGACTGTACCCGATGAAAGGCTGGCGTGCTGGATGAGTGATGTGCGGTGGGGAAGAAAGAGCGGCCGGTGGGGGAGGAGAGACTGTTTGTGGTCCTGCTGGGTGGCTGAGTGCAGACAGCTGGAGGAGGAGTTGATGGGAATGGTATCTGCCAGGTCAGGGGTCAGTGGAGAGAGCTTTAGCACACTTCCGCTGCAGCCCCTCGGCTCTCCTGCCTCTGGAATTCTGCTCCTCCAGCTCCCACTCAAAACTGTGTGTGCTGGAAGACGCATCGCTTCCCTTTTCACTTCATTTCCATTTTCTGTTTTCACTCACTTCATTTATCAGAACGAACAAAAAAATGTGAATAACTGTCTGGATGCGATGCTCTATAGAATGAAAAAAAAGGGTAATTGGATGTTTACCTTAAAATTATGACTTTTTTTTCCACATTTATTTGTTTATGTATTTTTAAACTCACAAGTCGGAACTGTGAGATGCAAACAGGCAATTGTAGTCCAGTCAGAACTGTGAAATATAATGTCTCAGTCAAACTTTGTATTTAAAGACACATTTATGAATCCCCCATTTACTTTAATGTGGAAAAGAGAAGTAATATTAGTAACTTACAAACAGTTTCTAATCATTGCTTAAAAGTAAATCATCACTGTAAAAAATGCAGGATTGCACACAATTCTTTCATGTTGTCCCAACACAAATCAATTAAGTTAACTGTATATTTTTTAGATTTATAGCTTTCATTTCAGTTAAACTATGATAACCCCGACAAAGAAATACCATGAAGTAAAGAGCAATAAGCATGAAAGATATTCATATACTTTTTTATCTATCTTTAATTTTTTTAAATAGTTTTTTATAATATAAAATAAACAATATATATAGTCAGATTTGGACAATGGTTGAGTTAAAATTGTATTTTCAAATATTTTTTGTTTTAGATTTTCCATATTTCACTCAAATTTTAGTTGAAACAACTTGCATTTTTTTTAGAAATTACATTATTTTGAAACTCATATTGCTTGAATTTAAAAAGATTCCTAGATTCTTGTAACTAATGGCTCAGCTAATGGTGGAACGCTGGAACACTAAGGGTTGAATACTATCTGTAACTATCTCCAACATGATTTTGTTTTGTTCCCAGAGCTACGCTTTTTCATCTCACATCTGTGCAACTTTTCCTTTTACGACATGTGTTGTTCTCCACGCCATGGCCTACATGCATATTCCTGCGTGTGCTTCCCCAGTCAATCAATGGCGGTATGGATTCAGTGCTGCAGCTGTAATATAGATCTGCCCCGCTCGATCCGTACAGACCTGTCATTTCAACAGCGGAAACGGTGAGCTCTTCTCTCTCTCATATCGAGTGCCTGTTTTTCTCTGATGGCCCTTTGCTACAGCCGCGCAAAGAGTCCAAACTATGATGAAGATAATATCTGTTATTTGGCCCCAGCCAGGAAAGCAGCACACACTGCACTACCATTAAAGGGCATTAGTGTGTGTGTGCGTGTGTGTGTGTGTGTGTGTGTGTGTGTGTGTGTGTGCGTGTGTGTGTGTGTGTGTGTGCGTGTGTGTGCGTGTGTGTGCGGGTGTATGTGTGTGTGTGTGAGAGAGAGAGAGTAAGTATATATCTGTAGAAGGTTTTTGTGGCCTCTAAGGGACAAGATAGCATGTGCTGAATGTGATACATGCATGTTTTTGTAACATGATTCTGTCATCATCTGTGTGTTTTTCACTCAACGGCCCCCCGTTTGTCCAACCCCGGCACACAAACACACAAAGGGCTTTTTTAGAAACTTACCATAGACATAATGGTTTTTATACTGTACAAACTTTATGTTTGCTGTTTGGTCAAACTGCATATTTAAAATGAGCTGAACAACACAATTCTTGAGTTTTTTTGGGACAACTTAATTATTTTATGTTCAATCTAGTTAAATTTGTAAAAACGAATAAACTAACTTAACTACTAAATGCTATTACTTTTGTTTCATTGTGTTTTATTTTTAAAATGTGTTTTTTTAACTTATTTCAAGTAACAGATATATTTGTTTAGATTTATAGCTTTCATTTTAGTTGAACTATGATAACCCCGATAAACAAAAACTCTGGAGTAAAGAACAATGAGCATGAAAGATATTCATAGACTTTTTTGTTTTTGCTATATATATTTATATATATATATATATATATATATATATATATATATATATATATATATATACAAAATATATTAAAAAATATTAAATAAACAGTCAAATTTGGACAATGGTTGAGTTAAAATTGTAATTTCAAATCATTTTTAAATTTAACGGTTTAGTTTTTCCATATTTCACCCAAATTTGAGTTTTTGTACACAAATTATTGTTACCTGCACTTTTTTTTTTATAAATAAAAATACTTATATTATTTTGCAACTCATATTCATTCATTTTCTTTTCGTCTTAGTCCCTTTATTAATCTGGGGTCACCACAGCGGAATGAACCGCCATCCTATCCAGCATATGTTTTAGGCAGCGGCTGCCCTTCCAGCTGCAACCCATCACTGGGAAACATCCATACACACTCATTCACTACGGGCAATTTAGCTATAGCGCATGTCTTTGGACTTGTGGGGCAAACCGGAGCACCCGGAGGAAACCCACGCGAACACGGGGAGAACGTGCAAACTCCACACAGAAATGCCAACTGACCCAGCCGAGGCTCGAACCAGCGACCTTCTTGTTGTGAGGCGATCGAGCTACCTACTGCGCCACCGTGACGCCCCTCATATTTATTGAATTTAAAAAGATAGATAGAAAAGTTAGATAGTTTTATGTTCTTTATCTACTTAAATTTGTAAAAAACTAATAAGTTAACTTAATTTCTTTATGTTGTCCTAATACAAATCGATTGTGTGGAACCCAGCATTTTTTACAGTGTATTCTGTCCTCTTTCCCCAACGTTAACCTAAACCCAACCCTCACAGAAAACATTCTGAAGTTTTCCATTTTAAAAATAGTTTATGGGACATTCTACCAGAAATGTTCATTATCTGACCCTGAAATAAAAACATAAATACAGTGAATAAAAAGTATTTCATCCCAAAAATTTCTAAAATGGACTGACGGTTGATTTCTGTGACTTGTTCTGTAAAGGAATATGTCATTCATTTGGTTCTCAGATTTTTTTTTTCTTTATTAAAAACACTTTACACTGTACAAACTCTGGCATTGTCCTTGTCCTCAGCCCAATTGAACCTACAGCTTTAATACTTTTGTTATGCTAAAAACTGTTATTTACTGTTTTATGCTAAAATACTTTTTATGCTAAAAACTGTCAAAATACTTCAGAAACAGCAAGTTTAAGTCGTTATCATTCACATCAATTGAATAAAAACATGAATTTATAAATAAATTCTACAAATAAATACTACAAATATATAATACAAATAAATGTACAATTGTCCCGGTGTTTCTGTCAGTTCTGTCACATTTGCATTAAATTTAACATACAATGCATGCAATACACGTTTAAGGCTGTGACTCAAAAGTGACATCATTTGACAGAGAAGAAGCTGACAGTGATAAAGGATGCGTTATATCATTGAATTGTATGATTTTATACTTGTTTTTCTATGATTTATTTTGAGGACGACAAGTTTAAATCAGGCCCTGTCCCTTTTTTTATAAGTGAAAATGTACGTTTCTGGTAGAATGTCCGTTATTCTATTTACTGTATTGGCAGTTTTATTAACAAAGAATCCCCACACGGTCACAAATGACTGGTATTACTATACTAGGGGGGACATTTGGTCCCCAAAATGCGATAAAAACAAAGACCACACATACACACACACACATATACATGCAGACGCAGAGGAACGAGTGCTGCAAAATCTCCCTGCAGATGTTCTCGATTGTGGTGATCCAATATCCTCTTGTGTTCCGCTGTCTAAAAAAAGAGAGCTGTTTTACATTTCCCTCGGGGGCAAGAACGGAGAGATTCTCACAGCGATAGAGTTGACCCAGGTCTTTCGGGGGCTGCCCCACATTATTTTAGACCGAGTCTGTTTTTTATGATTTTGGGAGTCACTCGCTGGCAGAATACGGTTGGGGAAGATTCATACATGTTGCCGGATGCTCGCTTTGTGTGATTTGCAACAGTTCATAATGAGAGACAAACGGATGAGACCGCAAGAAGGAAAAATGACACATTGTTTTCATTCTCAGGAAAATGGCATGTTTCAAAGATCTCAGTTTCACAAACTGTGCTCAGATTTGCCAAGATTTATTATGAAATCAATGTGAAATATGTGTATGGAAATTTTTACTTTGGTTGCGTGATCCATTTTAAACACATGGTTATAATGTGTCAATGAGTGTGTAATTTGCTTAGATTTTTATTTGTTTAAAATTTATTAGACATTAACATAATATACATGTATGATTTTTCATTTCATTTTTTACTTTATTATAATGCAATTATTCATTAATTCTTTCATTTTTCTTATTTCTCAGGGGTCGCACAGCGGAATGAACCACCAACTATACAAGCATATGTATTACACAGCGGATGCCTTTCCAGCTGCAACCCAGTACTGGGACACATAGTTTATTCAATTCACCTATAGCGCATGTCTTTGGACTTGTGGGGGAAACCGGAGCACCCGGAGGAAACCCACGCCAAACACGGGGAGAACTTGCAAACTCCACACAGAAATGCCAACTGATCCAGCCGGAACTCATACCAGCGACCTTCTTGCTGTGAGGTGACGGTAACCACAGAGCCACCATGCTGCCATGCAATTATTTATTATGTAATTATTATTAATTTATTGTCAGGTTGTCTACAGTATAAATGTATCTAAAAAAACATGTGCACAAGCGCAAACACAAGCAATAAGTTGCTTGCAGTTCACTTATCAACCACCGGTGTCACTATCAACTAGCGTCTCTGAATTCTATGTATAGCTTCTATAAGTGGCGTTAAAGAATATTCTGGATTCAGCAGAAGTCATGCTCTATGAACAGGATTTGTGCAATAATACTAATTTCCACAAAATCTTCCACAAAAATACACAAATATACAAGATTGTGTGGGTGAATCAACAAGGAACAGGTGGACACAATTGGGAACATATGATCACACATCAGTAAACTAGGTCAAATTAAGAACAGGAACAAGGAACCCTTTCAACACTTTTTTTTGTACCCATTTTGTTTATGGTGCATTCTTTCCGACTATGACCAGATGTGCACCATTTCTTTGCTAGCATGCATATTGTGCATAATACAGCATTTTTGTCATTTTCAGGGATCCTTCTCAATGGGAATTTTGCAACATAATTTTTCATAATCAAAATTTTAAAACAAAAAATCAAAGATATTTTTCATTTTTATTCCATTTCCATTTGAGTGTTGTTATGTAAATTTACCCTTAACCAAAACAACATAATCCTGTCAAATGTGAATTGTCATGGTTTGATGGTGTCTCTGCAGCAGGAGTTTAGTATCTGATAAACCTACGACAGTGTTACAGAGTGAATGTCAATCAGAAGCTCAGAAAGATCAATATGTTGTTCCTTTCTTGTGTTCATCACTCGATCATACTGCAGTTTACATGCAGGACAAAAAATGTAAAAAGAGACTAGTGATGTCCTGTGAGAGAATAGAGATGTCTGTGTGAGACTAGAGATGTCCCGTATAAGACTAGCGATGTCTGTGAGGGACT
>CAIGQV010018106.1:3631021-3641257 GCA_903798115.1 Danio jaintianensis | reverse complement strand
GTGTGTGTGTGTGTGTGTGTGTGTGTGTGTGTGTGTGTGTGTGTGTGCGTGTGTGTGTGTTTCACAAACTTGTTATTGTATATGACTCAATGAATCTCATTTAAGTCTATAACTGATAATGCAGAGATAGAAAGTATATTGTTGTGGTCTATTATTTTTCATTTTGATGTGGAACTTGCCTCTGGTTACAGAGGTTTGACACATTCTTTTTAGACAAGTCATTGCCTGATATTTGCAATATTTAACACATCTGTTTTTGAGATGAAAAGCCTTTAGCATTAGCAGACTTTATTAGCAGATACATATGCAGCCTTGCTAATGACTTAAAGCAACCCTCATGGGAGCTTCGCTCTCTACTGTGTGTTAATTAGTGCTTTGTTTGCTCTGTTTATTAATGGTTCAGCTTTAACCTTACAAATCCGTCTCTGGCAGGCATTTACCCATGCCAATTCTTCTATTTTTTTTAACAACTCTCCTTCTAGTGCAAGCAATTGACACAGCACAAACAGCTGTACGCAACTCTAAATAAATGTGACACAAGGCTTCCTCCATTACTTTCAAAAGCACTGTTTGATCCATACTCTGTCATTCTGGTTGAGACAGGCCTCAAAGGCCGAAGAGAGAGCAAAAGAAAAGAGACATGAATGAGAGATATGTTTCTTTGTACGGACTGTGGCTCATCCTTCGAATGCTGTGGAAAGATATTCAAGAAAATTGACTTCGATAGCATACACTGGAATTGGCCAAGGGGACTACAAGCCCACTGGTGACCCACATTGAGCTTGTCTGAATGGATTCCCACTTTGGGAGTGGCAACCAAATAACTGTATATTGCTATGACCAATGGGCAAGTGGAGTTCTTTGATTCTCAATATTCCTAGTAAACCAGGACCCAGGCAGCATGCTTGGCCTCACGATGCACTTTTCCTGTTCTATCCACTCCTCTCCTTTTCATGTCTTCCACTCACTGTTTCACCGAATAAAAAGCTTTGAAGAGGAAAAAAGATAGAGAGGGTGGAAAAGAGAGGGAGGATCGATGCCCCTCTGAAAGATGCAGGGCCGAACAGGGCCCAGGCTGCATTGTGAGTGCGGCCCCTCGCCGATCGATAGCGCAACTCGAAGCGAGAAGGAGGCAGAAATCCCTAGTTGAATGAAGCACAGCTAAAACACCAGAGGAAAAGCAGGAATGTTGAGAGGAAAGGCAATTGACAGGGAGATTGATTGATAGATAATCTAAATTCAGATTTTGGGCAGAGAGCAGCATGGTGCTGGGTATAAATGTTAACGTTTGTGAAGTTTTTTTTTTTTGTGAAGACTGTGCTTGGGTGTTCTTAATACGTTTGTGCTTATTTTAAACTCACAATAAAAGGCAGATGTCACGCTGACTGATACTGAATGACTGATTCAGTGTGTTGAAGGTTTGGCCACCAATGCAGTATAGCAACAGTGATGGTGTGGAATATTAATACCCAAAGAAAGAAGGCAGCCGGCCTAGTGGATTATGACTTCATCTACTGCTAATGAGGGAAAGACTGCTCTTTGTTCTTCCTCAAATCAATAGACAGATCATAATAAGACCTGGCTCATTTAAAGCTTTCCAACAGGATCAGAGCAGCGTGACTTTTATGAGGACAGACCCAAGCTGTTCCACATTATCTCAGATAAGAAGGCCTGAGCAGACCCCTGGGAATCTGGCTTCTTTTGTGCCTACAATCATTTGCCACCCTATCGAGGCAAAAGTATGTGGACAAATTATAGTACAAAGATTCAATTACTCAGGAATCTTTGGAGACATTTTAGCACTTGGGCTGTAATGTAACATTTTAAAAATTACTGTCTGATCTTGGCTGTCCCTGCTTCCTCTCTCTGTGAATTTATTTATTTTTATGTAGGATTGGATTTTGCTGGAAGCCCCACTTTTTCATCTTACAATGTACATTAGTCTTTGAATTAGCATCTGCACCTCCCGTGCGTCTGAACAAATACTTCCCTGCGCAACCCTGCTAGAGTCTCCAATAGACCTATCAATGCTCCTCCATCTCTGGGGCACTGTTCCCTGATAACCTATTAATCTGGCCAGGCATCCTAGAGCCTGGGCAAACACCATCTCTATATGGTAAACACCCTCCCCTCTCCCCCTCTGCTGCCCAGGTGGTTGGGCATGGGAGCCTAGCGCCGTGGGGTTAAATTCTTTCAGATCATGTACACATAATAGGCCCGGTTAATATTCATGACAGGGGCCAGGTACAGGGAAGGTTAAATTTGACTTACTTTTCAAAAGCGCATTACTAATGCATGATGCCAATAAGAATATTCAAAGAGGTTGGGTGACCAAAGGTTGATGAGATCCTTACCTCTCCACTGACATTTTAAACACATTACCATGTGGGTGCCCTGCCTCTCAATTGTGGGGAGAGAATAAATTGCTGGCTAATCATGGCTAACCCTCGGCCTGTCCGAGCACAGAGCTGCATGATGATGTTACTGGTGAGTGGGCCACTTAAGGGTTATGTGGGTATTATTGTGGAATCTGGGCAGTTGGAGTGAAAGAATATCATATGAAGAGCAAACTGATCAGTCTTGAACATTGATCTCTCTTAAGGGTCAAAGTCAAAACCATAATGTGGCAATTTACTGTACGACTTGTTTACAAGTTGTATTTGTCATCAGCATTTTGTTTTTGCATATCTAAGACCAGACACAAACTTGCAATCTCATATACATTACCTATACTTTTGACTACCAGCCTAAAGTCTTATTTATGTACTGACCAAGAATTACCAACATAGTCTAGAGGATTCACAGGACAGAAAACTAAGGCATCCAAACACATTTTTTATGTTACATATAGGGCAAGTGGATCTTAAATTGTGTTGAAGCCTGAGGGCAAAGTAGGATATACTGTGTTCTCAAGGATATCTTGTTTACTTTGTACCAAGATTCAAAGTCATATGTAGCCAGACCTTTGCCTGACAACTGGGCTCTAGAAGGACTGAGCTCTATTGCTTCTGCAATTGACCAAGGACTGCCCAATTAGGCAAAAAGAGCTTGCCTGACTGACATGTAAAGTGGGCAGTCACAGTTTCTTTTGATCGATGACATGTTTAAGGATGGGTAAATGTCACTACAATAACAAGCCAACGTGCATCATCATACATCATTCATTCAAGATCACTATCAAAGGTACACATAGTGTTTGAAGCATGTCCACTGTCAATGACACAACTTGATCTTCTGATGAACAACATTTAACCCTCCAGAAAGTGTCTGACTCTGTGGCACAGATATACTACATAGAATAAATGCAATATGGCTAGAATTAAATTCAGAGTTTTCGTGTAGTGTGGTACACTGTATGTGTCAGAGATTTATCAGAGAATTTTTAAACCTGTCCTGGAGTCCTCCCTGCAGAGCACATTTTGTATATCTCCTTCAGCTGTATATCTCCTCAGTCATCTCATCAGCCCATTATTAGTACAGATGGCAAGAACCGAATTGAGTGTGTTTGTCCAATAAGAGAGGCATACAAAATGTATAGCAGTGGGGATCCTGAAAATGTGCAAAAAAAAACTTAGAGCTGTGCTCTAAATCATACCCTACACATTTATTCCCTATTCCCTACATCAGTCCATTAATGTAGTCCACTTGAAGAGTGAATGAAAATGTGTGAACAAATTCAGACACTGATTGCTTTGGAAGGGCTGCCTCTTTTGGAAACTGGCAGCTCCAAAAGCAATGACAAAAGATTGATCTTGAAGACTGTCTTGGCAACTATCATGTATAAATGTTAATTCAGCAAAGTGACAATCAATTAAAAAGGAATTCATCAATTAAAAAGGAATCCATACCTGTGTGATATCACACTGAATTTGTAAAATGGATGGATGAATGATTTGGCTGTATGAAACCTATTCTCATATTCTATGCACCTCATTTTGCAATGCTGATGTAAGCTAGTTTTTGATAGTTTTAGGACATACAATTTATTTGCCTGTGTAAATGTATATCAAATGACAGTGCCCACTCTTGCCTAAAAGTAATGTCAATAGCCCAGTGGTTATCATTGGCAGTCCTGGCACCCACCACTCTGCACATTGTATGTCTTTCTTATTTGAAATGTATGGTTGAATCAGGTGTGTTAAAACAATACAACTCTACAACTGGAGTCAAGAAACTCTGCTGTAGCTGCTGAATGTACATTGATTGTACACTTGTTATTATTATTGCATTATTGGATTGAATGACTGGCGACGCGGTGGCGCAGTGGGTAGCACGTTCGCCTTACAGCAAGAAGGTCGCTGGTTCGAGCCTCGGCTGGGTCAGTTGGCATTTCTGTGTGGAGTTTGCATGTTCTCCCCGTGTTCGCGTGGGTTTCCTCCGGGTGCTCCGGTTTCCCCCACAACTCCAAAGACATGCGGTATAGGTGAATTGGGTAGGCTAAATTGTCCGTAGTGTATGTGTGTGAATGAGTGTGTATGAATGTTTCCCAGTAATAGGTTGCAGCTGGAAGGGCATCCGCTGCGTGAAACATATGCTGGATAAGTTGGCGGTTCATCCCGCTGTGGCGACCCCAGATTAATAAAGGGACTAAGCCGAAAAGAAAATGAATGAATGAATGGATTGAATGAGTGCACTTGGTAATTTCCACAATTGCAGTGGTTCTCAATGCTGGTCCTTGCAACCTCCTGCTCTGCTTATTTTGCATGTCTCCTTTGTTTAGCACACTTAATTATTACAAATGTGTGAAGGGTTATTTAACTGTGATCATCGATTTGTAATCAAATGATTTGCATAGAAGTGAAGTCTTGGGCACTATACTCTTTGAATTGAACATGCTTTCGAACTGGAATCATAGCAGAATATTCTGTGATGTTTGCAATACACATAAGCCTATTTTTCTTCCTGATTTTCGTCTGTACCTTTTTTTTCGTTTGCATAATTTTCTTAAAATAAAGGGAAAAATGCATCTCTCAGCAAAGCTTTTAGGATATTATTGCACTGTGAGTGGGATGGACTAAGTTTCCTCTGAAACTCAATAACTGACAAGCCATTGTCCTGCTCTGAAACCAATCCATATATCATAAATGATGTCACGTAAAAAATGTTACCTCAGTAATTCTGGGTGTGAATGAGGCAACAGCAAATTTATTAAATAAGGGATGTCCACGCCTGTTCATGGAGGAAACAGCAAACTTTTGCAACAACCCTAATTAAACATATCTAACCCTGTTAATCAGTGCCTTCAGACATTGTATGCACACACATTGTATGCAATTTCCAAGTCCATTTCTCATTTAAGAAATGATGTTGTCTTTCACATACAGTATTAACAGTTGCTGCTGCATCAAACGTTCTCCTGTAGTAAAGTCCAGAATGCAGCAATATGGCTGTAACAGAGGTAGTCTCTTATGACTTGTCACAGGTTGGTCACCCGCAGGCATCTGACAGACAAAGCGATGTGTTAGATAACAAACAGAGGGCAAACTTTCATCTTTCAGACCTAATCAGTGTCAGTGGCAGCTGAAATGGAGCTGTCTGTCACCCTGAGGCACAACAGAGCTACAGTCGGGATGTGCAGGAACAACACTGGGGGATTCAGGTGACAGCACTGTTTGCTCTGCTTGTTTTTTTCCTATACCAATGGTATGAGCAAATAGATTTTCACAATACTGAATAAAATTGAAAATGGAGTGTAAATGTAATCAAATTCTCTGCAAGATATTGGAAAAATCTGACATTGCGATATTTTGTTTTTCTGCTCTTTCATATTGTGATTTGAATACAATTTCACCAAATTAATTAAATGGCTCTATTTAAAAAGAATTGATTTATTTATATCGATTGGGATCATTCTGTAGAGGAATGAATCATGCATAAAATATAATAAAAGAACTACAAGCAAATAAATGCAATAGAGCACAGAAAAAAGTCAAGTAACAAGTGCTTTATGGTTTTTAGGGAAGTCAAACAGTATTCAGTCACAGAAAGTGAATAATCAAATGTAAAATAACACTTAAATAGTCTACATTGTATAAATAATTCAGTAAAATTGCTCTTTATTAAAGTTAAAATGGTAAATTTCTTGTGCCTGAATGCTGTAAACTCTGGAAACACTCACAGTCAGAGGCCCGAAAAACACATGGAAACGATAAACTTTCTCTTTGTTATGGTTAAACTGTGCCCCAAATCTCATGTTCTGAACTATCAGAAACTTCTGGTCAACTACAATCCAGACCCGGCACTATGTTCTACAATGTAACTACTGTGGATGCGCACATTGCTATGTATTGATGCTTATATTGTGCAGCCCTAATGCTAACACTTGTTAACTCTTGCTTCTTTTGAGTAAGATGCACTCACTGACTCACTCCAATCACATTTTCTTCTCTGATGATCAAAGTCAAGTTAACAGGGTTATTGGGTTTGGCTAGGGGCATGTTGTTTTCCTTAAATACATGATGATGGGTCTCGCTTTCCCTCTTCGGCTGTTTGTCACTAAACAGAGTGACAGGCCAGGTCTTTAGGCCTTAAAAAAATTACTAGTAGATGAATTTTTCATTTTTTCTCTTTCTGTAAATGATCTTATCTAAGTCCTTCCAGTCCTTACTCCCAATGGGTGTCTCCTCAGACCTGGGCCCTGGTTCCTTCCTAAACGGCGGTAAATGGCTCTCGGCACAAATAATGCATAAACAGCTGTTTTGCCCAAGTAAGTTATCCTCTTAAAAGATTTAGAAGCCTCTCCCGCACTCTCTCCCACTCACTCTCTCTCTCTCTCAGTTAATTCATCAATTTCTTATGATAGCAACAGTTCGGAGTAGCGCAAGTGTTTAAGTACCAATTAGGGGCCTGGTTCCCTTGGTCCCTTTTGCCACACCTCTTCTCCTCCCTAATTTCTTTTCCCCTCCCTTTTCTTCTTCCTCCCACCTTCCCCACTGTCCATGTCCTCTCACACCTCTTTCTGCCCCCACTGACCACGCATCCATTCCATCCATCCATCAAACTCCTCCCGTCTTTTAAGATGCCTTCTACTTAAATTATGAGGTTCATCATATTTTCTTTATTAAGTTTTTAGTACCCTAAATTATTTATCCTAAATAATCACTGATCATAAGACTGAAATAAGAGCACATCAATCAAAAGGAGTTTTTTTTTTAAAAGCTTCCTTTCCCTCGGCCAGGGACAGCATCTCTGCTCTGAGCAACATCATGCCAAATGATGGTGCCCTGAGCTGGCGCACCCCAATCTAAGATGAACCCACTGGACTTACCATCAGTTCAATCCGAAAGCCTAAACAGGACATTCACTTCAACCTTAAACACGCAGACATATGCACGCACACACATATACACATCTTGTAGTAAACAGGCCAGAGACAGATGGTGTTCATCTCTCTCATGTCAGAAGATCTTAAGTTGGCTCCCTGAGGTAGAGCTTGACAGCCATATCTGGGTTTATAATTAGCCTGTAACTGATTGGTCATCACTTTTAATTCTGATGTCTTGCCACTTCTTGGAAAGCGGTTCAAACTTGACTTGCCGAGAGTCTTCGTTATTGGGAAGAGGGTGCTTTTCTTGGTTGATGTCTCATGCTGGGGGTTGGACAGACATTCTGTAGTGCCACATTCTTGTACAGTGGGGTCTCTTTTCATACATGGCCAGGCCGAAGCCTAAGCAACTCTGACTCCTGAAGAAAGGAATAAAACAGATGGCAAAAGCCTAAGAAGCACTTGAGACACCAAACCTTTTGGGACATAGTCTGAATTCATAACTTTTGCATGTGGGGCATGTGACATTCTAGAAAGGAATACAGTCTTGAATGCAATGAATAATTTGCACACGTTTGATTTTCTTTGTGTTTCAACAGATTTCCTCTAGTTGTCTTTTTACCTACCATTTCCAGGTTTATTCAAAAAGTGCCAAGCTTGTGTATATTTCTGTCATCGATTTAAAAGTTGTCAAAGCATTATAAAATACAACGCTTTTGAGTGGGGGAGATAAAGTCCTGTCTCTCTTTTACTTCAACAACTTCTGGTTCTTGGATAAACAGTTTATATTATAACCCAGGATTGTTTCAGTATGTAGAAGTTTACCTAATCTAAGCAGGATATAACTTCTTTAAAATGATATCTTTTGCTTTTAAATACTTACCTAGTGTCACACAGTTTGACTCTGCTAAAATAACTAAGATCCTTTGTCAGCATTGCCCAGGAGAGCACAATTGTCGCATGTGGTAGGACGATATTAAGTTCAGCTGTGCTTATACCATCTTCTTTAAGTTTCTCAGCGAGGCCTGTGTCTCCCACCACAAGTTCTCTGCCCCTTCTTAAAAACTTTGTCTTCTTATATTTCTTTATGATTATTTCATTTTCCCTCACTTTGATCTGAGTTGCATGCCAAGGGACACACCATTTTTTCCACGTTCAAAGATGTTTTGGAGCCAACTAACTTTTTCTGTTTTCTGTTTCTCTACCCCTCCCACCTCCTCTTTCCTGAAGGGCAGGAGAGAGGGTCTTTATTCTGAATTGACACCACTAGTTGGGCATGTTTCTTTTTTTTTTTTGCTGACGTTCCACATCAGAATTGCACTCTGAAGAGAAGGAATAAAAGATCATCTTTGAGAGTCTCCCAAGATTTCCAGCGCCCTTTCAAGATGCGCTTCTCAATTCATTTACTTGCCTTTCATGTGAAAAACTCGGTTTCATTATGGCAATTAGCTGCTTTATCTTCACTCCAATTATTGCATTAAAATAATCATCTTTTTCATCTGAAGCATCATCTTTTTTGGTTTTCTCTAATTGATTTTTCTGGATAGCACTGTTTCCTTTTTTCTGTGTATGGTGATTCGATCTTCCTCATTTGAGCAGCATTTGCTTACTCATTAATGGGATCTTGTTAAATTTTATGATTGTGGGTGCACCCCGAATTTTCTACTACTGCCAAATCAGGCGTGCTGTGGTGTTAAGTAATTTGTCAAACAAGCCGGATAAAGGGCTATAGCATGGAGTCACGGCACAAATAGACTCCCGTCCTTTGTTGCTTGCTTCATGCCTTGTTTGAAAGGCAGTCTGTCTAAAACAGAAAGAATGAAAGAAAGACAGAAAGAAAGAGCAAAATATGATGTGTGTGTGTGTGTTGCATGCATGATTTATGAGGTCCACGGAGAAAGAGAGCGTGGAAAAAGAGAAACAGAGGAGGAGACAGCTTCAAAGGGGAACGCTGTTGATTTTTCTGCTCCGTCCAGAGATCCGGGAGGTCGGGCAGGAGGGGAGCCCAGGGGAAGGGCTCCTTGGTGGTTCACTCGTCTCTCTCGCACCCCCAGCCCCCACCACCCCCCGATATCTAGAGATTCCTGCACCCCCCTGATCTGTGCCCTGCGGCAGGCAGGGTCAGCCTCTGGCTCCCTCTAATGAAGCCCCCGGCCCCCTCGCCTGCAGACTGAGTGGCATGTGCTCGTTTCACCTCCTACTCGACACATCCCTGTGTGCCTGCTGAAGCTCAGCACATCCAACCATACACGCACATACACACCAGCCACCCGAGCCTTTGATTTGCACTTCTCCAAACAGACATACGTAACCCTTTCCAATCCACCTTCAGTCAGAATGCCCAGTTGAATGGCGGGTCAGGGAGCTGAGATCATAGATAATCATTTGGAGATGATCTCTTGTCACCCCGTTTTCACATTAGTACAGTGATAGATTGTAAAATGTTGCCTTGCAGGCTGAGTATTTAATTGATAAAGTGTCATTTTCACTGGCTATTGTTTCACTGCAGTTATTTTTTTTAGCATTTAGTTGCTTAGCATTTTTAGCATAGCATCAATTTCCTGTTACATTCTCTATGACTGAGTTCCGTTAAAAAATGGAAACCTATTTGACTTTAATCAGAATCAGAATCAGTTAATTAACTGTTTTCTTTGTATGTTGAGATGAGGCCCTCCCTCCTTGGCTCTCTGATTAGCTTCTGGGAGGCTTAGGGGCGGCTTAGTGGCTAATTAAATTAGCAGTTAAATTAAAACTTGATTATTCCCATGGTATACAGCAGAAATAATATTTACACAGTAGAGCTTTTTTTAACAAGACAGTCTTTTTCCTAGGGTTCCTTTCTGCTGTGCAAAGGATGTTCTTCAAGGCCATGTCTTGAGGGGATCGTCTGGAGGATGGAGATCTTCAGCTCGCTGCTAATTACATTAATCTAAACACTTTCAAAGCCCTTCTGAAGAGGCTAATTGTGTCTC
>CAIGQV010018106.1:3600246-3628658 GCA_903798115.1 Danio jaintianensis | reverse complement strand
GTGTGTGTGTGTGTGTGTGTGTGTGTGTGTGTGTGTGTGTGTGTGTGGGGGGAAGGAAAATTTGTAGACCAGCAGGGAATTTGTTTTTATTTGCTTGCATCTCATCTAGTGAAGGTACATGGATAAACACCCCTCCTTCCTGATTCTCTTTCTTTATCTTTTTCTATCTTGACAAAACTTTGCTCTGGTTGAGGTAAAGCGTCCCTTGGCCCCTGTCCTGGCCCTGCTGAGTAGGCGGATGTTCATCCTGCCCACTTGTTTTTACGTGCCATTGGCCTTCCCATGTAAGAGGACTGTCTGGTAGCTTCTGCATCATTTAACAGACTGAAGCAGCGGGATGCCAGGTACTGTCCTGACATGGCAAGCCCCCTCCCAGGTGAGCCGTCTAACCGTTGGCACCTCTCTGCAGTGGCACTCGGGGCTAGCTGAGTAAAACTCATTTCTCTCGCCACTTTCTGTTATTTTTGCAACAAGGAAAGAATAAAATAAAATAAAAGAATATTATTTTTTTTAAGCATTAAAGATGCTCATGCGATTATGAAATTGGAGATACATTTCTCATTTCAAAAAGTTTAGAAAAAAAGTGTTCACTGAAATAAATTATTTCATGTATCTTATTAGTATAAACTTACATATTAATAAGTCAGAGATTTACAAATCTCAGTTTTAACGATAAAAACATTTATTTCTGGTAACATTAGTAACAGAGAGTTGATGGTAACAGAATTTAACCAAAAATCCTACTTACTATAGCGTATACACTGTAAAAAAATGCTGGGTTCCACACAATTGATTTGTGTTGGGAAAACATGAAGGAATTAAGTTAACATTAGTTTTATATATATATTATATATATATATATATATATATACGAAAAATATCAAATGAAATACTCATTCATCTGACCACAGTACACGTTTCCACTGTGTGATGGTCCATCCCAGATGCCTCTGAGCCCAGAGACGTTGATTGTGCTTCTGGACACTGTTAACAAAGGGCCTCCTTTTGGCACAGTACAGGTTTAACTGACATTTGTGGATGTAGCTTTATATTGCGGTACTTGACAAAGGTTTGCCAATGTAGTTCTGAGCCCATGTGGTGATATCGCTTATAGATGAATGACGATTCTTGCTGCAGTGCCATCTGAGGGATTGGAGATCATGGTAGTTCAGCGTAGGCTTGCGCCCTTGTCCTTTATGCACTGTCATTCCTCCAGATTCCTTGAATCTTTTAATTATGTTATGGACTGTTGAAGGTGAATTATCCAAATGTCTTCCTATCTTTCTTTGAGGAACATTGTTTTTAAACATTTCAATCATTTTCTCACGTTCTGTTAGCAAACTGGCGATCCTTGGCCCATCTTTGCTCCTAAAGGACTAGACCTTTCTTGGATGCTGCTTTTTTACCAAATCATATTTACAATTACCCTGTTGACATCACCTGTTTCAAATCAAGTAAGCATTACATGATGGAGTAAATACTTAAGACAAAATATTGCTTGGAGCAGAAATCATGAATCATCAACTATATGACACATTTTAGCAGAAATATTGTTATAACCTGCAACACCTTGTGATCCATGAGTTTCAATTTATTAAAATAATGAAAAATATAACAATTTGAAAAAATGTTTTCCACTTAATTTTTTGAAACTCTTTTCTTTATTGTTTATTTAAAGTTTATATCTCATACCAGTTGCCATATTTTATTATGAGCATTAGAATAGTTATTGAAAGTTATTGAAATGAGAATTTAAATTTTTTTAATACTTTAATTTTAAGTAGGAAGATAGTTTCTTCTGTACATCAGTATAAAAACAAAAGTGTGGAAATGCTGTTCATAATGGCAATATCAAAAAAGTTTCATAAACTGCTACAGTACTATGTCTAGTAATATTTTGTGATACAGACTTGACACATGCTCAGCCGTTTGTAATCTGTAATTTGACATATAAATTGCACACACTTTATTTTTGAAATATGATATATTATACTGTATATAAAAAGACTGTAACACGTTAGGATAAGAGAACACATATTTAATATTAAAGCACATGTGCCATTTTCCCATATTTTGCATGACCAAATTCTCTTACTTCCTTAACTTTACACTTTAAAATAATCTCCACAACAACAACTACTTTACTATCAGTAAGCAGTTATTAGTATTGAGGCAAACCTCTTAGTCATTAGTGATAATGTGTTCCCAAAAGATCTTTGTTTATTGTGTCCCCTCACCTTTTTCTTTTACACTTTACTGTGAAGTTGAATAAAGGAAATATTGGATTAGATGTCCAAAAAGAGGTTTTCATTAGAATGTATTGTTCAGTTAAATTGCAGCATAGCAGTTAAAGCATTCCAATTGCAAGTCTGTTTCATCCTGGTGTGTTAAAGCAAATTACCACAGCAGGATTATCCTTTACACAAATAATTAATAGAACAAGAACTCATATAATATGCTAATGAAAACATTGTCAGATAACAGAGATGTACAGAGAGAACCAACTTACTTCATTGACACAGAGGGATCCTGTTTCTAGGATTGTGTGTTTGCAGTGAAAGTGTTCTTTCTATAAATCATAAAGATGAGTTTAAACAAAAGCTTCTATGAAAATGTGAAACTTGGGAAGATGTTTTTTCTACTTTGCTTGTTTCTCTAGAACCCTCTCCTCATTGCCTGTTTTAATCTGACTAAATACGATAACCTGCTCTTCATAAAAAATGGATGGTACTTCATTCAGTGGGACCACTGGGGCCCCAGGGGGCCCCATAAGCGAAGAGGTTGTGAGGGGTCTGCTCGCCAAAATCACCAGGCGTAATTAATTTCCCCATAAATGAAATTTGGTTAAAAAGAAAAAAAGAAGCTGAAGTGGGTGGTGGTGGGGCAGAGCGACGGAGCAAGGGGGAGCGTAGACGCTGTTGCCCAATCATGTGGGAGAGTTTGTCAAGCAGGAGATTGCAGTCTAAAATATTAATCAGCCTCCCTCCACCAAGAATGAGTGAGCCAGCTCCTAGAAGGGACACGACCTCTCAATATTTCATGAGCCAGTCCTGGCCCAGACATGGGGCCCGCAACTGGGCTGCCTTCCCCTTTAACGCTACATGCATCAGCCGTCCCTTTAATGGACCCAGCGGTTGGGGCTGGCATGGGGTAGGATAGGGTATGTATGTTGATGGGAGGTGGGATTGCTTAGGTAAATAGAGGAGTGGGTATCCAGGCAAAACATGACCCTTAAAACTACACACTAAAAGAAGATGCTAACAATAACCTACTGTATAAAGTAGCATGTCAGTCAGCATCAGCATTAGAGAAGTGAGAATTCTGAAGCTGTGGTAAAAAAGTCCTTTAGCAGCTTCGCGAAGAAACATCTTAGACCTGCTTTATACTTGACTGAAAATGCATGTCCCAATCGTACACTTAATATTTGTTGTTTCAGACTTGTGCCTGCACTAGCCCCAGCCTGTATGCAACATTAATGCAGACTAGCGTAGGAATTCACCCTGAACCTGAGCTCTGGCCTGCTGTAAAGCACCCACTCAGCCTTCACTGTGGTCATAGGAAACCCTGTGTTTAAGAATACAACAGATCACATAAAGGATAAGAATACACTGTGGGAACAATTGAACCCCTGCTCAAGTAACTTAAAGTAGTTATGAGCTCTAAAGGAGGTTTCTAGCATATTTAACCTCAGTTCTTTTACCTTACCAACTACCTTAAATCCATCCTGACACTTACATACAAGAGATCAAGGCATGAAAGGTTTTACTTATGAAAGTTGTCTGGAACCAATGGCTCGAACAAAAAGTTCATGCAGGGCAAATCGAAAGAAACAGAAGTGCAGGAAAAAAAACTTCCTGGTGATCACTTGCATGTGGGAGTCTAAATATTTAAATATTGCCAAAACCACATTTAAATGATTGATTTTGCATCTGACATTCTACAGTGATAGAGCAGTGCTACTCATCAACACTGATATCGTACTTGTGGCATGTTGATGGCAACAGACTAAGCTGATGAAGAATGTTACTTTTCATCCTCCCTCAGCTCAAGCTGTGAGGCCTATTGCGTGCTGCAGCAGCAATATTCCCCTTCGATCTTGCTAGGGTATAATTCTTAAACATTTAATTATTTGTTAGCAGTAATGAGAGGTTTCACTGTTTTACAATTGCTTATATAAATATATTTATAATTTCATATCCTGGAAGCTTGAGGATAATATCCAGCCAGCATGTCAATTTGGATGAAATCCAGGTCATGGCAGTCTTTGCCAACTAGATGCTACTTTCTGTTTGTTTTGGAGAGTAGCACCTTGAGCACCACTGGGTGCTAGTGTTTGACCTTTTGACCTTTCAAAGCATTGCATGTGCCTGGATTGCTCAATAATTGATGTGTGTGCATCATCCTGCCATGGGAGTTGGGCCACTCCCCCGTAGGCCTGGTTTCACACGCACACTTGTATTGATTTTGTTAACTGAGACTATTTGGCGAAGTGAGGAGCATAAACACAGCCGGGACAGCATTTCCTTCTTTCCTCAATATCAATTGGTTTTGAAGGTCTCATTTTTGAGCATCTTACTAGGGTTCTTTTTATTTGATAATTTATTTATTTGTTCTTTTATCCCTAGTGACTTACAAATGAGGAAGAAAGTCAGCAAAACAACAACGATGTGCTGTGACAAGTATCACTTAATCTAATCTAGTGCACATAGCGAGTTTTTAAATTAAATAAACAATATAAAGTGCTATTATTATGTGAAAGGGTTAAGTGTTGATGAAAGTTGTTTTAAAAAAGGTCTTCATTTTCTTGAATATAGCTTCTTACTGTAGGTTGCTTTCAGCAAGTCTTGCATCCATGATGGAACAGAAAAAAAGTGTCACCACACTTCACATGTAAGTAAAGTGGTGCAGGTCAAGTGATTGTTTGGTAGGCAAATTCTTTAGGACCTTCAATTTGAGATGAGGGGATGATTGCCGCTGCCACATTCTGGATCAGTTGCAGAGGATTGATAGTTGTAGCTGGAAAGCCAGCCAAGAAACATTGTAAAAGTCCAGTCCAGGAGGAAAAAAGAGCTTGAACAAGACGTTGCACAACAACAAACTCTTACAAGGCAAATCTGCAGGACCAACAATTTCAAGCAATGTGAACTGTGAAATTCAGGTGATCACTAATCACAACATCAAGGTTCGTAACTTGATAGAGAAATTGTTGATGTGACTATAATTAAATAGAGAAGTAGTGATGAAGCATTAGGTTGGCCAGAACTTCAATCAGTTCTGTTTTGTAAAGGCTGAACCAAAGGTAACGATCTTTCATACAGTTTAATATGTCTGTTAGACATGGTGAAATACGTGCAGGTATTGTTAGATCATTGGGGTAGAATTAGACTTAAAGGTGAGTGTCATAAACACGTTACTGATAGGAAAAGCCATGTTTCTGAATGACATATCCTAGTGATGCCATGTAGATGAAGAAGAGAAGTGGTCCAAGAACTGAGCCCTGAGGCACCCCAGTTCCAAGATGTTGCAAGATCATCCAAGATCATCTCTTTAAGATATTCTGAATAAGCCACAGTCACAGTCATTGTTTAAAACAACTCCCTCAGTGAATGGCACACTCAGAAGAGAAACATAAGGAATGTACTTATCTGATATCCTCACTCATAATTGTCAAAAAGTATTGGGTGTACTGGTTAAACATGCTTTTTACATACCTGCGTTGAGTTTCAAATGGTCATGACAAGAGCTAAAGTGCAGTTGGATCAGCAACATTTCAGTTAAGTTAGGTTAAGTTAAGTTAGGTAGAAAAGGTCCATTGCCCATTATCAACACTATACTATAGCGAGGCTTATGGCACTGCATGTCACTTTGAAACTAAACTGCTTTGTGTTAAGGATGGAATGCTGGCTTTTATAGAGACAGGTTAGCTTGCTGCGTCTGTCCATTTATTTGACATTAAGAACATTAACACAGGGTTTAGGAATATATATATATATATCTGTTCAGGTTATACAAAAATATATAGTGTTTTCCAGATTTTATTCAGTGTAAAGACTTTAAACATCAAATTTGACTTCCTGCATGCAAAATTCTAAATGATGTGTATTCCTATTTAAAGTGCTGGATAATTTCACTGAACAACAGTAAATGTGACTGCAACCTTTGATTTCAGAGTCTTGGTTGTTTATTAGGATAGTCTGATAATGTGTCCTTTATGATATTTTTAAGTGAAATATTTATTGAAATACAGTTGCATTTAACTTTTTATAACATTTTTTTCCACTGTAATATTCAGGCACAGGTTCAGATGTTTTTCTGGGTCAGTTCTGGTCCCACTAGTAAAACTGGCCCAATCTTGTCCTCATGAGATCTCCTCCCTGTCCACCCCAGGTGCCCCTGGCATGGTCTTCACTCAGTTTTGTCTGTTAAGTACCACCTCAAATATTGATGAGTCTGTGTAGGTCAGGAGGTGGTGCATGCATGAAGTTACTGTTGACCAGTGAGGTTTAGCCACCCCACTGAAATTACTCATCTACAGTACAGAATGTTCAGCTTCAGAAGCCTCTGAGGAGAATGTACTGGAGCTCAGCGTAGCGCTGACGTTTTAACAGCAGCTTTGCACTTTAAAGGTCGAAACATAAATTTTTTTATTTTATGATTATTTTTAAAAATTGGGCTAGTTTGAATTGTTGCAGTTTAAAAAATTTCTATATCAAGTTTTCCAGAGCAATGAGGGTTTGTGTAAGTTATCTTTATAATTTCATTTCATCTTTATATAATTATCTTCATATTAATATATTTTATACATACAGAATTTCAGACATGGATTCAAGGCCTGGAAAGTGCTTAAAAACAAACAAAGGTCCTCGAAGGTGCTTGAATTATATTTGAAATAAAAAAAATTTTATTGTGTTATTTCAACAACTGTACCATGACGATGTCAAAACAGAATGAAAAAACTGAGAAATTCTTTATTTAAAAATCTTAAATTTAAATCTTGCATAATAACGATGACAAATAATGCACATTTTATCAGCATTTCAGAAACTGCATTTGAATATTACTAGTATTGAATGTTTACGTAACTGTTTTCATGACTGAAAACGGTCAATTTTTAAAAAATTACTAATTTTTAACATAAATATTAACTGTATGTCAAATGTTAAGTACAGTGAGGACTTTCATGGCACTATATATGCTGGGTGTGAATTACAAAGGTGCTTTAAAAAGTCCTTGAAAGTCTTTGAATCTGGTGTCCATGAAAGAGTGTGAACCCTGCATTTTTCATGACTGCAAAAATGCTGTAATGATGGCGTGTAAACACAACTGTTTGGGGCTGGTGCACCTTTTAGTGTGGTTTTGCAAATTATGACTTGAATGAAGGTAACGTTATGCATAGTCTTCTATCTATTTGGACATCTCCCAGACCTAAATAATTGTACATTAGCTGCCTGGAAGATAAATATCTGTTCTGCTACTGAAAAGCAGTGTGTGTTGACTGTTGATTTAGTTTTTTATCGTGGTTAAAAATTAAGATGTGCCGCCTGAGGTTAACACCTCTCACACAAACAGCAGAACTTCATTGACTATTGGCCTGTTTCGAAGCCAGTGTGGTGAAAGTGAGAAGTTGTGGGGGAGGAAACAACTTGTATATCTGATCTGACTCACACGTGTGTTTGTGTTTAAAATTCAGAACCGTGCTGATTGACAGAGCCTTGCGTGTGGCTATTAAAAAGGAATCGAGCAGCCACTCGACGGAGTGTGAAATTACACCTGTTTGCTATTTGCACATACTCTCATATCTGCATGAGCCTAAAATCACCATCAGAATTATATTCAAATTCCTGCATCAGGCAGCCAGTGACATGTGAAGGTCAGGTAAGAAATGTTTGTTTGGGAGGTCATTGTCACATTGTAAATTGCAAGTTTAATCCCATATGTTCAGCTTTTAAAGACATTTAAACAGAACTTCAGCCTTTTTTATTGTTAATTGTAATAATTCTAAAAATTGATGTTAAAATCACTTTTACAGATTTTGTTATAGATTTTCACTGACGATCTATCACTGAAAAAAAATTAACGATAAAGCATAATATGAAACAATATTTTTATTTAGTCCATACGATATACATCTTCATATTGCACAGCCCTATCCAATATCTGTCAATCTATAAATTCAGATAGATTGACAGATATTGGATAGGGCTGTGCAATATGAAGATATATATCGTATGGACTAAATAAAAATATTGTTTCATATTGGGCGTCACGGTGGCGCAGTGGGTAGCACGTTCGCCTCACAGCAAGAAGGTCGCTGGTTCGAGCCTCGGCTGGGTCAGTTGGCGTTTCTGTGTGGAGTTTGCATGTTCTCCCCGTGTTCGCGTGGGAGAGAAAGTCCAAAGACATGCAGTATAGGTGAATTGGGTAGGCTAAATTGTCCGTAGTGTATGTGTGTGAATGAGTGTGTATAGATGTTTCCCAGTGATGGGTTGCAGCTGGAAGGGCATCCGCTGCGTGAAACATATGCTGGATAAGTTGGCGGTTCATTCCGCTGTGGCGACCCCAGATTAATAAAGGGACTAAGCCGAAAAGAAAATGAATGAATGAATGAATTGTTTCATATTATGCTTTAGCGTTAATTTTACAAAATACATTGTTTATGGTAGCACTTTTTCATAATTTATATGAGTACATGTTACATGCCATTACAGGGAGACAGAAAGAAACATGAATAACTGCACAGTGAGAAAGTTGAAAGTACAATGTGTGTATTCCAGATTTTATTAAGCAATATTTTGTTATGTTAGAACTGTAATCATTAGTTTTGAAAAGTGTTTTTTATTTTATATTTCTACATTTGTAATCAAATATTTGCCCTGAAGTTCTAAATAAAATGAGAAATATGAACAGATATGTCTGAAATTGATTGAATTAACAGAAATTGTACTATATAGTTACACGGGTACCATACGTGTATATATATATATCTATATATATATATTTAAATACATATATATATGATATAAGATGACTTGTATTGTGATATGAGATTTTTGTCACACCGCCCAGCCCTAATATTGAAATCTGATATAATATTGGATAGTATTATAATAATATTGAAATATTGAACTTGTCTTCTACTCATAACTGCCAACTATTTGTTTAGTTACAGTAGAAATGTTTTTGGATTTATGTCCTCCATTTTCACACAATCGGTCTACACATTCTTTTGTGATTACGTTATCCAAAGCATCTACGCACATTGTCTTCCTTGGTGCATAGATGTGGATGAGCCGGGCTGCTCAACTCTTGCGTGTTTTTACTTTAATTTGTCTGTGCTGTTTGTTGAGTGGTCCAGTGGAGCGCGTGGTGACAGATGATGTGAATTATTGATTGCAGCCTTCCTGTAGCTGAGTGTAGCAGGCCTTGTTCTCCTCCTTTCCCCACCCATCAGCCTCTCTTTGCCAGCATCACTCTACTCCTCCTGCCCTTTGCTCCTTCACCACCTGCAGACTGAGTGCACTGGGGCTCAGAGAAAGAAAAAGATAGATGTTCACTTTGGCTTCAGTTCTGTTCACCAGATCCATGCCTTTGCATTCATTTCAAGCTGTTCTCTGCACCCCATCTCGAAGTGACATTTTTGTTGCAGTATTATTATTTCTACTCAAACTGGTACAAAACTTGGGATGTGATGCAGACAGTATGGCCTTTTGAGGGAATTAAAAGATTTGAGGTACTATTAAAACCCTCTACTGCACGCATTATAACAAATCTATTTAAAAACAATATTTGACTGTTTTTCTTTTCTTAGAATGGCTTAACTTGAAGAGCTGTAAAAAAAAGAAAATTGATTTTTTTTTTAAGGTACTTTATGATATGTTCCCATATGGCAACAATGTCCAATAGTGGATCTAACTTAAAAATTTCAAATTTAGAACTTTCCTTATAATTAATAATTTTGTTGTTTGAAATTATTTAATTGGTGTTGCAGTATTATAAGCTTGAAAGAATGGTATTTTAACCACGGAAAAAACGGAAATAAGGGCAGTTATAATAGCTACAAATGTGGGAGAGCGTAGCTATCTTGTGATTGTATTGTATTGCAATATGGAGCAATTAAGTGTTGATGTTAAATCAAAAGCAATTCACAAATACTTGAAAATGAAATGATTTAATGACAATAATTTTCTATGATTACAACTGAATTGGTTACAAAATAACTGTATAAAAGATTAAACATGAAATGATAAAAACATATGACATAAATTGTACCCAGCTTAAATGTAAAATAAAGTTACCTGAGAGAGGCAGAGAGAGACAGGAGGAGGGAGAGAGAGACAAAGAGCAGTAAGTAGGCCTCAAAGAGAGCCTGATAGCAGTAGAGTCAGAGAAGATAGCCTCCAGAGCAAGAGAGGAGTAGAGCAGGAAAAAGAGCAGAGCAAGAAAAGACCCAGAGCAAAGTTTAGCAGCTATTTTGTATCTTTCTTGACCATGTGATCAAAACCCAAATACTGAGACACACAAACTGACCAATCAACATGTAACCACATCGTAAAACCCCCAAAGTCCACACACCAGGCCCTGATCTTATTAGTATCTGCCTTTGGAATCTGTATGGACCTTCTTGGTGAAAAATACTTGTTTTGCCATATAAACAAATGCATATGATAATTTTCGTTCTTACAAGCTTTAACACAAAACTTATAAATGACACCTTATACATACTTTCCAACAACTGATATTCCAACAGCTTTAATTTATTCCATTCTTTATGCTGAATATTATTGAAAACAAACATAATATTGTATTATCATGTACAACATACAGTAAATATAAATATTTTCTCCAGTTAATATTATAACAAATAAATAACAAGTCTAATATATCCAGATGCATCAGAATAAAGTAGCTACTAGCTAACAATGTTTATATATTATACTATATACTATACTACGCCTGTCTTATATGCCACTGAGCTAACTTACCTGAACTGACTCCATCGCTGCTCTTATCAAATGTCCAATCTGCATCATTCTCATGATCACTAAAACCCATCTCATCCTCACTTTCATCCGCAGGAAGAGCCAGTTCTGTCCATTTCTTCTTCCACTTACCATAGAACATGGTGGTGCTTGCTAATACACTGTTCTCTGTATTTATATCTAATCAAAAGTATTGCCATCAAAATTTGATTTTATCCATAATTAAAATGCCATTACCATATGACTAATCAACATTATACTACTAGCATTCATGCTGTTATTGTTACAACCTAAAAGATCACTGACCTTGCTAGCTAGCTAAGCTATTGCAAAAAAAAATATTTGATAAAAACTGTTTTGAGTTGTGAATATGTCATCATAACTTACTGGAGGTAAGTATCGGAGATTTGTTTTGTGGATCTGACATCTTTTGATCTTTAGTTTTTATTGACGTTTTCATTTGCATTCAGCAACTACTCACAATAAACGCCAGTCTGTCAGAAATCGCACCACAGAAAAACACTGCATGTCATGTGACTTAACCAAAGCACATCATTGGCTAAACTAAGGTCTTCTCTTTCCAACAAAATAATTAGAATGTTGGTCTTAAAGAAACAGTGGCAGGGAAATGAACATAAATAACATGTTGCCATATGGCAACACCATGCGGTAGAGGGTCTTAGGTTTATGAATCTTCAGCTCATTTAGTCTTATTAATACTCACAGTGAAAGCTCCCAACACAAGGTAGGTTCTAAGGTTTGGCATTAAAACAGACAGAATTTTTCACAGAATGAACATAAGCATTTCGGTAAGGCGTAATTTCTTCTTTGCCCATATTGATATAATAGCATCAGGCACTTGCTTCAGATTTGTCAACTTCAGATTCACGCTGTGACGCTGCAATTCCACCACCGCCCAAAGGTGTTTGTTGAATTGAGATTTTGCGTCAAAATGCCAGTAGGACTTGCCACTGGAATGGCTTGTTTATGGAACCGTCTTGAGGTGATTTATGTTTTGTGATATGAGATGTTATTCCAATGAGCAAAAAGACTGGTAAATATTTTGCTCTAACTTAGGCTCTACCAACCATCACCAGATCTATGATTTCATGTTGATTATTCTAAATTATTCCCCTACCATATGTATGGTGTAGCAGAAATCAAGATTTGTCAAACTACGCAACAGTCTACGCAAGTATACAGACCATTTCGGTCAGCTGGTTTATATATGGATTTCTGTTGCTGTTGTCTGTCCATGTCAGTGTCTAACATGTTGGGAGTGTATATCACTTGTTACAAAGCATGTTACTCAGGTATGTCAGGTTTGTCAGGTATTCCTGTCAACATGAGCCAAACTGACCATTAATGTGACCTCTATAACTAAATAACATATTGTTTTCATCCACACTTTTACTATAATATCACACACCCTTCCATAAGATTATATCACAATTAAAGGCTGCTGTATTTTCCTGTTGGAGTATGTAGTTGTAGATTTGATTCCTTTGCTGTACAGCAGGGGTGCACAAGTCTTCTTCTGGAGGGACAGAATTTTGCAGATTATCTCCAACACATCTGCTTAGATGTTTCTAGAGAGTCTGCAGACCTTGACTACTGGTTCAGGTGTGTACCGAGTTCAACTTGGGGAATTGGGCACCTCTCCTTTGGAGCAAGTATATCCTGTCCTGCTCTTGTGGTGCCATCTTACAGTAGGGTTTAGCTTCTACATGCTCCAAAACATTGTGAGGTAATCCTGAAGACTTTCGTTAGCTGGATCAACTCTGGTTAATGAAGGTTGGATACCACTGCCATGAGAGATCAGTAATTTCTTAGATACTCAGAATCACATCAGAGAGACATTTTGGTCAGTTTGGTTTGAACCCGAATCTCTTCTTACTACATCTGCACAGATATACCCATTTTCACAGAAGCAGACATCTGATTCTGACACAATTTGCAGCTCATTCTGGGTGAGAATCATCCTACCAAGGAATGAAAAGAAGTATAACTGACTATCCAAATTATGCTTCGTTTTTAATGCCATTTTAGAAATAGGTGAATCTCAAAATGATGGTACAATAACAACTAGCTGAGTGTCACGAGTCACTAGTGGTGTGTTTGTGTAGAGTACCATAGTGAATTCTCAACCTGGAAACTAGAGAACACAGTACATATTTTTAAGAGCATTTTAGAATGTCTTTTTTTTTCTTTGTAGAAATGCAAAAGCTTTGCTTCTGAATATAACCTCAAGCCCTGGCTTAGCCACTGTCTAAACCATTAGCAGGGACTGTTGCGTATTCTTATATTGCATGGTACCATTGCTGTCACATGTGTCAGGGGCCACTTTGGCCTGATGGATTGAAGCAACGGAGACCCCATGAGTCGAGGTGATGGCATCCATAGTAGCAAGCGGAGAAAAAAGAAACAATTACCTTGCTGCAAAAATGTTAAACCTCATCAATATTTCAGCTTGCTTCTCATCGTACAAGACTGTTGTTCCTCTCCACTGGCTGAAAATACTTTCTTCCCGGGCTGCTCTTTACCTGGAGAGCCTCCAGCTCCTGTGCCACAGCCAGCTCTAGACAAGAGGGCAGTGGAGTGAAAAGTGTTCATTCTCATTGAGTAGTCTCTCCTCATAGCACCCCCATCTCCCCTGCCCAGGTCCCCCATCACACCACCACACATCACAGGAACGCTCCTCATTTTGGTGATGATTAGCTTATCATTAATTCATGAGGCCATTCAGCTGTATGGTTGCCCCTTTCTATCCACAGACCCCTTCTGCCCATTTCTCCCCACCTTAGATAAACCATCTAGAAACCTGCACCCCCTCCACCTTTTAGGCTCTGAGGCGCATTGATTTCTCCATTAAGCAGCACTCCGAAGCCACTTGCGTCCCCGTGGATTCTGCTCTCCCTTCCTCCTCTTCGACTCACCCTCGGCCAGTCATCTGGGAACCGCCGGGAGACAAAATTGCTGTCAACACTCTGATACACATTGCATCTTCTAGTGCTCCACAAATGATCCATGCAGAAGACTATAGATGTGAATTGGAGACTGTTCCTCCATAGTGCCTCCTGCTGGATGGTGTGAAACTACATTGTGGGCTACATGCCACTTGGATGTTAAGATGTAACAAGATGTTCTGGACCTAAAATGTCAAGGACTGCCCTCCAGATGCTGGGCTTAAAGTAGAAAAAGAAGTACTTTTTATTATATGGCTAATATATGCATGTGTTGTGATGTATATGAAAAAAAAATACTCCTAAATAATTTCAGAAATAACTTCTGCCTTCCTGCATACACTACAATAGAATAGATCTCAATGACGATGTTTAACACCTACTTTAAGATCCAGCTTTTACCACCTCTTCCTTCAAACAGGAGTTGTAACATCAATAGATTTTTTATTGTATTTACATTGAGTTATGTGTGAGGAGAGCTGTGTGAATGAAACTGTTGGCATAAACTGTGCTCTGCATTTTCTTTTGGGTGGGTGAAGCCCCAGGCCAAGACCTGATGGATTTTTGCTGAAGAATGTTTTCAACATGTTGAACCTGCAGGCCTGCTGTACTGTATCGCTGCATGGCTCTAATGGTGGCAAAGGGAAAGTGCAATACTGCATCTAGGATGTAGGAAAATCAATATGGATCTGCCGTATGGGTTTAGGTAAGAAGAAGAATTCTCAGACGTGCATCCCGATGAAATATTATTTCTCCTCCCTCCTCTTTTTTTTTCCTGTTAGAGTGATCATAAAATTGTGTGCCGTCTTTACAGTATCGACCCATCAATAAAGGCCTTCTCTGACCAAATGGTGAGTACATTATCAGGTCATAAGTACACCTCAGCTGAAATAAAAGCTTTCCACACTATGCCAAGACGAGGGTGCAAGTGTCATTTAAGATGTCCTGATCAGAGGAATATTATATTCAATAACTTTCTATATGACACATGCACATGCTTTGTGACATAATGGTGTCTTGTAAAACTTTGTATTATTTGGAATAATGCCCTACAGCCTTACTAAAAAACACCACCACCAACAACAACAACAACAACAACAAATCTGCACACAAAATCATATTTCCTGTAGTTTCCATGCACCAGTGTAGAACTTTATCACCCTATGATTAAAAGTTGGTAAAAATGGTAAAAAGTTACATTGTGAGTGCTTCACTCTTAAAGGAGCACTCCACTTTTTGTGAAAATAGGCTCATTTTACATCTCCCCTAGAGTTGAACAGTTAAGTTAAACCATTTTGAATCCATTCAGCCAAACTTTGTGTATGATAGAAGCACTTTTAGCTTAGCTAAGCATAGATCATTGAATCGGAATAGACCATTAGCATCTCACTCTAAAATGGGTTTCGATTAATTTTCCTATTTAAAGCTTGACCCTTCTGTAGTTACATCTTGTACTAAGACTGGCAAAAAAATGAAATAATAAAATAACTTTTTTTCTGCAGACGCAATGATATTATGCAGCACCTGAAGATTGTCCCCAGGTAACTTCCAACGTGACCTCCTGCTTGAACATGAAGTGTGTGCCAGTTGAGCTGCTTAAAATCACTGGCCTGCTATGGCCATGGTACAGCAACAAAGCGACTTGATTATTACGCTGGAATGAGCGTATAGTTCCTAGATATATCAGCCTAGGAAATATAAACTTTTCATTTTCTGTCTGTCTTAGTACATAATGAAAGAACAGAAGAGACAAATTTTAAATAGGAAAAACTCTTTGGTCATTTATGAGTGAGATGCTAATGGTCTAATCCAATTCAATGATTTATGCTAAGCTAAGATAAAAGTGCTCCCACCAGACCTGGAGTTTGGCTGACTGGGTTAAAAATGGTAAAACTCCACACTCCAGCATTCCTTTAAGTGCCACCATAAATAGCTTATCCCTGAGATAATCACACTGTTGGATTGATTGTTTTTCCCCCCAGATTAAACGATGTGGATGTCTAATGTGTGTAAATAACGTCTAATGTGAATAAATAACATCTAATGTGAGTAAATAAGGCAACACCCATTTTATTTCTTGCCATTTCACATATCATTGATCCTTCCTTGGATGTACATTCATTAGCATGCATAATTAAATTTTCTCCAGAATGTAACGCCACTCAAGGGGATATGATCTAGAAGGCCAATGATGGAGTGATGTGCAGCTGATCGTAAGGTCATCATGAGCTTCAGGTAAGCTAAAGGGGCCTTTACTCCTGCTGGACGTCTCATTTGCCAGGGGTTGAGAAGGAGAAGGTTGTGTTCTACTTTGAGGTGGTGCTTATTTACATGGCTGACACACTGGGATCACCTTCAAAGCAGCGCGTAATGAGACAGGACGAGTGAGGAGGGAGGCCGGCCGGCCGCTGCATGTGGTGTAGGGGACGACCGGGGAATGCACTGAATTATAAATGAGTTTTCTGCACAAGAAATGTGACAGTTAGCTTTAATTCCCCGTTTAGCCGGAATAGGCTTAGACAAGACTGTGCTAACTAATCAATAGAGCCCCGCCGCAAATGTTCTCGGTGCTCCTCTATTCCTCAGACGGGCCAAAACATGGATGCATTGAACTCTACCCTGCTCTGATTTGCCTTCATGTAACTCTGTATGAGCCTGTCTTTTATGTATTTTTAGGATCTAAAGTTTAAAGAGGTAAGCACTCCACGTTATGAATATGGATTTTTCTGGATCAAATCTCCCTGAAGGAATTTCCCCCTAGTCAGTAATGAAATTGAACTTTAGCTGATCCTGGTCTGTGTTGGAATAAAATATGGAATTGCAAGAAATATGATCACATTCATTAATTCATGAAATTAAACACAAAGTTCTGGAATTCGTAAATTTCTCAATTTTACTACGCTTAAACCGGAGTTGGTTACGTTTGTAATGCCAAATGGCAGATATTTTCTTACTGTTTCAATATCCTCAGATAGTCAGTGTCAAATCTGCAACTAGCAGTCTTTTTAAGTGGCCACTGATAGAGATCACACATTACATAACATGCATTTTTTTTAAGTTAAGCTTGCTTTAACTTGAATGCTGTTTTAAAGAAAAAACCAAGATGGAATCAGCTGTCAATTTTGGAACATTTGGCCTTCGATTGTTATTCCTACAGTTACAGCAGGTGGAACATCATGGCCCATGTTTTTTAGACTATGACTGATCTGAAAACCAGTCAATAAAAATACATTAAAAAGTAGTATCTTACACAGATACGCCAAAGTATCATGTTCCCAAATAGAACGATGTGTACCACTAGCTTTAAATAAATGAATCAATGAAAGAACAATTAGTATTGTCTTAATCAGGAATATTGGAATATTGTTGACCACGTAAACATATTGAATGTGTCATGTGTGAGATGCGAGAACAAGTCTAGCATGTTTACATGGAAAAAGCAATGGAAAAGTAGACCAACAGAATGAAAAACACATACATTGTTAACAGCCCCTAAATATTTTCTCATATTATTTGTAATGCTCCCTCTGTTCATCATAAAATGTGATCAATACGTCAAAGACAGGCATAAAGTATGTGAAAGTCATTTATAATGTTCCTCATGAGGTGTGTGTTTGCTTGTGCTGAAGAGTGCATGAATTTTTCACAATGTGGACAGACACCACAGAGAGCAACAAATATTTTCCTGTATTTTACATAATAGTACTGCACATAGGAGTGTGCCCTTCTTTCTGTGTACAGCAAATAGAGTTAAAAATATGGTAGAGATACATACAGAATGGTTATTTTGTACAGTAAGAATATGAAATTTTGAGTTTATATTGCCAGGCTTAAGTCAAACCTAATCTGAATTTTTTCTTAAAGCAACAGCCAAATGTATATTATTTAATCTGGTTGTTAGCTGGAAGATAATGTCTGCCCTGTAGAGTCCTGATTGTATCTTATTATAAGTATTGAGAGGTATGTACATGTTGCAAAGTTTGGTAACCCTAAATCAGAAAAAGTTGGGACAGTATGGAAAACTAAAATAAAAAAGAAAGTTTGACTTGTATTTCATTGCAGACAATATGAACACAAAATATTTCATGTTTTGTCTGGTCAACTTCATTTCATTTGTAAATATACATAATTTCCTGCCATTCAGACCTGCAACACATTCCCAAAAAAGTTGGGGCAGGAGCAGTTTAGGGCTAGTAATCAGGTAAATTGGTTAAATACTTATATGATTTGAAACAGGTGATGTCAACAGGTGATTGTAATTATGATTTAGTACAAAAGCAGCATCCAAGAAAGGTCTAGTCCTTTAGGAGCAAAGATGGGCAGATGATCGCCAGTTTGCCAACAAACACGTGAGAAAATTATTGAAATGTTTAAAAACAATGTTCCTCAAAGTAAGATAGGAAGACATTTGGATATTTCACCTTCAACAGTCCATAACATAATTAAAAGATTCAAGGAATTTCAGTGTGTAAAGGACAAGGGTGCAAGCCTAAGCTGAACAACCGTGATCTCTGATTCTTCAGGTGGCACTGCATCAAGAATCCTCATTCATCTATAAGCGATATCATCACATGGGCTCAGGACTACTTTGGCAAACCTTTGTCAAATACTGCAAGATGTAGTTACATCCACAAATATCAGTTATACCTGTACTGTATCAAAGGGAAGCCCTATGTTAACAGTGTCCAGAAGCGCCGTCAAGTTCTCTGGGCTTGAAAGCATCTGGGATGGACCATCACACAGTGGAAACAGATGAATCAGTATTTCAGGTGTTTTTTGGGAGAAATGGATGCTGTGTGCTCCGGACCAAAGAAGAAAAGGATTATCCAGACTGTTACCAGCAACAAGTCCAAAAGCCAGGGTCTGTCATGGTATGGGGTTGTGTCAGTGCCCTTGGTAAAAGTTACTTGCACTTCTGTGATGACAGCATTAATGCTCAAATGTACATAGAGATTTTGGAGCACAATATGCTGCCTTCTTTTCCAGGGCAACCACATTTATTTCAACAAGACAATGCAAAACCCCATTCTGTACACATTACAAAGTCCTGGCTGCGGAGGAAGAGGATACAGGTAATTGACTGGCCTGCCTGCAGTCCCAATCTGACTACAATAGAAAATGCGTCAACGAAGACACCGTACTGTTGCCCATCTTAAGACTTGTTTGCAGGAAGAATGGGACAAAATTACACCTGAAACACTTCATTACTTGATGTCTTCATTCCCTAAACGTCTTTTAAGTGTTGTGAAAAGAAATGGCAACATTGCAAAGTGGTAAATGCTTTACTCTTCCCATTTTTTTTTATGTGAACCAAAATTGGAATACATGTTTAATTAGAAAAAAAATTATAATAAAAATCACGAGGAACACATTAAATAATAGTTGTTGTATTGTCTGCAAAGAAATACAAGTCGAAGTAAATTTAGAAGTCACTTCTTTCTTTTTTTTTCTTGCATTTTCCATACTGTCCCTACTTTTTCGGATTTGGGGTTGTAGTTTGTCACAATTCACTGTATTAACAAACTTTTAACCAACATTACTTGCTTAATAAACTACTAATCAGCTGTTTATTAATAGTTAATACGGTAGAAGTTGGGTTTAGGTTTTGGGTAGGATTAGGGATGCAGGATAATATCATACTTGAACTAATGAACATGTGTCTTAATAATAGGCAGGTAATAAGCCTACAGTTAATATGACTAATTGTGACTCCAAATACCCAGGCAAGCTATTAGAAAGTTTTGTTAATTGTTAGACTAACTGACTTTGTTATAAAAAGACTGACTTTATTATAAAGAAGTGACTTTATTACAAAACACTCATATCTTGCTTGAATTGAGAGTGTAGTTTTGACAAAGAAAGAAAAGAGGATTCATATCAGCAGTCAACTGATATCATAGTTAATCACAGAAAATGAAAGGAAAATTCTTATAATGGCACAAAAAATGTATTAGCCACTTACTTTTTAAAAAAACATGCATTTACTACTAGTAATGTCTGTTGTTATTGAAATAAAAATAAATGACATTGTATGCTTAAAATCAGATTATGAAATCTGTATCAACATGTTTGCTAGTACATCTGATAACTAGACCAAACTCTACAGTTTTTGTAGTACTTATGCATTAGCTACTAGTGCTTTTTCTTTACCTTTTTAAAATATATTAGATTAGACAGATTATTCATTAGATGCAAGTACATTTTAAACATATACTAGTAATTATTTATTAGATACTAGTTCTTATTTATAATATAACAGTACTTATTTAAACAGTGGCTTTGAAAATGTCAAGTTTTTACTATCAGCTTCAGCGTAGATATGTATTTGAGATTGCAATCAGCACTTTTAGATACTGGTTCATGGTATTAGAAACTAGTACTTATTTATTACTCATACTTATTAAATAGATTTTATTCAAAAGAAGTACCAGTATCTAATAATAGGAATTAGTATCTATTAATATTAGGCAATAATATTGGAACAATAATCACTAATGATGAATGATTTTTATATATGTACTGTATACTATTTTTGTTAAAGTGGTTTCACCAATTAGGACATGTTCCTGGATAAATCTCTATGTTGACCCTGGAACAACATTTAAGAGATAATGTTACAATTAGGCTTACTGTTAGGGTTATGTGTTTCTGCATCACTGTTACCCAACTACAAATCCCCTCTGATTTTGGGAAAAATTACAGTTAGGGTTAGGTTTAAGGGTAGGGATTAGGTATGCATTACATTTTTGAACAAGAAATTATGTTCCAGGATTGCATCCTACTTGGCAGAATCAAACTCACCATACTAATATACATGTAGCATTTTAAAAAGGCACTAGTATCTAAACAATAATCACTAGCAAATAATATTTAAATCCTAGTGCTTAATGAAAAAAACACCACTGTGTCTAAAAAATAAGTACCAGTTCCATGAAAATTATTTATCGTATGTTTTATAGATTATGGTAAAACAGTTTTCCGATCTTGTATTTCCCAACATAGGTGGGTTTATATCAAATAGTACAATAATGGACCTGCATGAAGAAATAGTGCAGCAGTCTCTACAAATGATCGAACAGGAGAAGTATCCGAAAATGTGTATAGAATCTATTATCAGACCTTCTTTTTTTTGTCCAAAAGTACAGATGATTTCACAGACAGAACTCTGAAAACACAGTGGAATATACAGTTCTGGAAATCTAGTTAACTTGTTGTGAAGTTCTTCAAACAAAATTCCCTTTCAAAGATTGATGGCACGAACCTGGCAAACTTTTGCAGAGTCCAGTGATTGATAAATCCTCAAAAGACTTTTCTGTATCATCATGGAACCTTGTAAACACTGTTTGCAAGAGGACGAAGAAAAAAAATAATATATGTGCGGGTGGTCTCTTATTAGGGGGAGACTACTGTCAAATTACACAAACTTTTTATATCAGTGCTTATTAGTGTTAAAATGTTTTGTGTAGTACACTCTTTGGCTGATTTTTACTCTTTGGCATTTTACACAACAGCTATTTTGTGTAATTGTTCTGATTCTTCCCAGAGTCGCTAGAAATCAAGTCAAGGTGTAAAAAGGCCAAACATCCTTCATAGGGAAACATGCAAAGGCATTTCTCTGACCTTGGCTTTATCAGTTGGGGTTGTGGGTTGTGTAGCGCCGGTGGAGGGAAAAAACTTCATCAAATCTCCGATGACTTGTGTGAAATTCAAATGTGCTCCTACAAGCACAAGAGATGAAGCAGACTGCCATTCACAGGGATGAGTGATACGGCACCCGGCGATCGATCCCTGCAAACCTTGACTTTATGAAAGGCATATGAGAAGAAAAAGCTCTAATAAACATCTCTTTAACTTGGTTTGCTCACAACAAAGCTACCCTTTCTGTCAGCCAGCGCTGCCTTAGAAAAAAAAAGATGCACATGTGATCAATTATGGATGTGCTGTCTCCTACCCCTGAAGTTGGCGAACACATTAGGTAATGCAGGAGCTCAATTTAACTAGATGGGCTTGTTAATGTGTCCCGCTGGGAAAGGCCTCCGGTTCCTTTGAGTTTCCTCTCGAGCGGGGAGAGAAAATAATGTTTGGAGATGGCAGATAAGAGAACACTTGGAGCTGGCACAGTGTCCCGATGAGAGAACCACCACTCGAGTCAAGGGCGCGCGAGTGGGCATCGGGTATAAACAGTATCAAGGACGCCGGTTGTGCTCTAGGAACCGTCTGCTGATTAGACTTTGCTTTGCAAGTCACAGCACCAGAATGCAATGGAGGTTTAAATTAATGATGCCCGTGTTCTAGTTTTTAACTTCTGCTGGTTTTACGATGTTGTCAAGTGTGTGGTTCCATTTATTCATTGTTACACTTGAACTTTTAAACAGCGAGAAGCGACCACAGAGCATATTAATAATGCAAATTGTGTTCTTATTGTTGGTGATATATTGAATCAAACATGACTGAAATGTAATTTGTTGCATCTGTTCATGTTCAAGAGGAACCCGAGATGACGTCTCTGTCTTTTCTTGATCTTCTTGTTTTGTTAGCATAAAATAAAGGTTCAGTTCCAAATAGTGAGCTGGGCCATGGTCGGAAATAAATGGGGGATTGTGGCTAAAAGTGCTTCCAAAATAAGAAAAAATGGCCTCAATATTACCCTACTCAGTTAAATGATAATTTTTACCTGTTTCTTGGTTCCAGTTAACAATCTGGTTCCTGCATTTTATATTAATTGAAGATGATTTCATAAACTAGCAGGAATCCCCAGATACAAGGAATTACAATAGTCCATTCATAATCCAGGAAGTACAATAAAGCTTTGTCAACTAGACGATCAGTGGAGATGCATTAACACATACACGCACTATATATTTTTAGATAACTGTGTATTCGCCATCATCATCACTTTGTTTTTATGTCTGAACTCAGCCATGGCTGGGAATAAATGGGGGATTGTGGCTAAAAGTGCTTCGGAAAAAAAAAAAAAAAGGCCCCAAAATTTATGGTAATGGAGCAAAACTACCCTGCTCAGTTAAATGAAATATTTATGTAAATATAAATGTGATGTATGTAAATATAAATGAAGAGCATCATTCATTTGGGGCATTACTGCCCCATCTACACCAAAGAGTTATGTCAGTCTGTAATGTCCAGGAGGAAAGACCGATGTTGTTGGTGCCCTGAATTAACTTTTTGGATAAAGGGTTACAAAGTAGAAAAATCTCAGATCACCGCCCCTTGCATAACTGTGTAAACTGGAAAAATGCCACTTTTTTACATCCCACTACCAGGTATCCTGTACAAGAAGAAGAACCTTACACGTAACAACAATGGCAAATTACAGAGCTGTGTTTGTGCTGCAGTTAATTAGCACTATTACAACAAAACCTGTAATGTTTAGATTTATTATTTGTAAAGCACAATTAAAAATAACACATCGACCAAAGGGCTGTCAAATAAATAACTTATCAAATGAAGCAAATAGAGCTAAAACAACAAAATGTAGAAAGCAGATGACAAACCCACATCAACACACCAGCTCACACCAATTCACACTAAAAGTCCAGGCAAGTAGGTGCTCTCTTAAAAGTGTTTAATAATTGCCTATTGATGTACAATATCTAATATCCAATGGGAGGTCATTCCAGAAGCGAGGTGCAACAACTGAAACCGGGTCACCTTTTGACTTTAGGCAGGACTTTGGGACCTTTTAAAAAAGTTAGGGATGACCTCAATAGCCAATAAAAAAAAAAAAGCAGCCACTATTCAGGCACTAGACCATTCAGGGTTTTAACGGTAAAACGTTAAACTAAACTCTAAAATTAATCGCAGACATTACAATAAGGCTAGCACTGGGGAAACACTAACCTTGTTCCTTCATTTTGTAATTATTGAAGCTGACTTAATAAACCAGCAGGAATCCCCAGCTACAAGGAATTACAATAGTACATAATCCAGGAAGTACAATGAAGCTTTAACTAGACGACCAGTGGAGATGCATTAACACGCATTATATATTTTTAGATAAATGTGTATTCGCCATCATCTCCTTGTTTTTATGTCTGTACTCAGCATGCTGGAGAAGGACTTCATGGTGTGCATGCTCACCATGTTTCTCTTTGATTTTTGTGTACCTTGTGGCTCTGTGTTTGTTTACAGCGCCACATATAGGTTTGGCATACGTATTATACCATTTTAACCCAGTTTCCCCATTATCTGGATGCAGACATTTCTTGAAATGATACCTGTATGGATGAAAAACTTATAGAATCTGCAACAAAAAAACAAAATAAAACAAGTTGTTGCTATGTGGACAGCCTAAATTAAAACCCATGATACACATCTGTGTTGATTTTATGAAAGCTGTAGCCAATCAGCTTTAAGCTGCGGTCACACTAGAGTTTCAGCATGCAAAATTCTGTTGGACGGCAACAAGGGGTGGGATAAAAGATGATGTGACATAAAATGAGCGATTGCTCTATATTTTACATTTCTGTACAGAGAGATTATGTTTTGATCCTCTACTGGTCTCACACAAACGTGACACGAAATTGCAGGTCAGAGTTTACCAAGCTTGATCTTTGGATTCGCATGCATGTGAATGGAATTTAATGGGCTAAAAAGTGTAGTGTGATTGCGGCTATACTAGAAATTTCCAGAGAGGTGTGTTGAGGCAAGTTAGAACTAAACTCAACAGGACAGCTGCACTCCAGGAGCAGGATAAGACACCTCTGCACTAGACCAGAGATCATCGACCCTGTTCCTGGAGATCTACCTTTCTGCGGATTTCAGTTGCCACCTTAATTGGTTTAGTTGTGTTTGATCAGGTTTGGAGCTGAACTCTGCAGGAAGGTAGATCTCTAGGAACAGGGTTGAGGACCTCTGCACTAAAATAACATGATGGCCTGACATGTATTGTTTGCGTTGCCAGGTTATAATATTTCTCCAAACATAGGAACATTTGTATATGTACTCTATTAATTGACAACAATTACCTTTATAACAATATTGATAATGATGTTTGTTAGAATATTGAAGCCCTACTCAGCCCTTCCTTTCTAAAGGAAAAAAATGACAAAGCTTCAATTTTAAAAAGTGGTTGCTGTGGCGACCCCAGATTAATAAAGGGACTAAGCCGAAAAGAAAATGAATGTATGAATGAAAGTTTGAAGGAATGAGAGTGCTGTCCGTGAACCCACTCTGCATGCATCCGCTAATGCTGGCTCGGGTTTGGGTCCATGCCCTCAGCTCTAATGTGAGCCACGTTGCTCTTTGAGTGACACATCGCATGCAAAAAAAAAAGTCTGGTCCAGGCTTTTTAATGTGACCAGTTCCCTGGGACCGGGACCTGAGTGGTAATTGCAGACTCAAGGAAGGAGGTGGCAGGTGTGACTGTCAGCTCTAATCAAGCCCTCGTGCCCACAACCCATGATCCTTCAGGAGCGGGAGAAAAAAAAAAGAAAGAGTGAAAATAGAGCGCTCACTTTTCCTCCGCCACATCCATTTCCTCTTTCACCCCTCCTTCACTCCTCCCCCGACTCTGTTTTCACCTTTCTCTTCTTTACCTTAGCCTGTGCTCTTTCACCCTTTCCACACCTGTCGACTCGATTATGGAGATTAGCATTTGTGACGGAGCTCTAAAAAGCAGATTAGCAGGAGGAAAGGCTTTTTATTGTGACATGGCAATTCCATTGGGGGACCAGAGGGTGGAATTTGCACATCATTTGTAGGGGGGCGCCGTATGTTTGCTCATTCTGCTTGGGAAGAGAAGTGGAATGGGGTGGGAATGGGTGCGCGACAGGACGTCCCGTGGATGAAGTCTTGTTGCATATCCATAGTCTGATCTGATTGGCTTGCTTAGATGCAAAAATTTAGTGCCACAAAATGTCTTCTGGAGAGATATATATATATATATCAGAATTTGAAGCATGATGTGGTTTATTATGTAATATATTATGTAATATATGTATATTTAATGTTTACAGTGGCATTTCCATCATCCTTGAAATTGAAATTACGCTGTGGATGCGTCAATTTCACAGAAACTTGCATGTGACCCTGGACCACAAAACACAAAAAGTCCATAAAAATGTTCTATGGGTATATTTTATAGCCAAAAATACACAGTATGCTGTAAGAAAAAATTCATACTAGCTGACATAATTAAATTCTAACTGCTTGTTCATACTACTTATTTAAAACGAGCTGAATCAACACAATTCTTGAGTTTTTTTTAAACAACTTTGTTTTATGTTCAGTCCACTTAAATCTATAAAAATAATTCAGTTAACTTAATCGATTTGTGTTGGGATAACATGAAGAAATTGTGTGGAACCCAGCATTTTTTTATAGAGTCAAAATTATAGATTATTTTTTAAATGCCAAAAATTATTCAAATATTAAATAAATATCATGTTCCATGAAAATAGTTGGTGAATTCCCTACTGTAAATATATCAAAAAATGTCATTTTTGATTAGTAATGTGCATTGCTAAGAACTTCATTTAGACTAATTTAAAGATGATGATCTCCGTAATTAAATTTTTTCGAACCCTCCATATTTCAAATAATTGTTTCTCAGCCAAATATTGACCTATCCTTGCAAATGCATCATACATTAATGAGAAGTTTATTTATTTAGCTTTCAGATGATGTATAAATCAAAATAAAAAAGTACCCTTATGACTAATTTCGTGGTCCAGTGTAACATATTGCAAAAAGGTTTTTATTCTCACATTGGATATTTTTTCAGGTAAAATAAAAAAGATTTTTTTTTTTTTACAAACTGCAATAAGAACATTTTTGTATGTGTGTGTGTGTGTTTACAGGTCACCCGGTCTAGTTAAAGTCACATGTTCATTCATTAAATGTAAGGCATTGTGCTTATATGTTTTATTTTAAGCTTAATTTCTCAAAAAACACTTGCAAAAAAAGTAAGTGGGGACAGTGTGTGAGGTTTTAAAAGCAGAATGTACAGCCTATAATTTGTTAAAAGCACTTACAATTTGTTGTTAATATGTTTTAATTTTTTTTGAAAATGTGTTTATGGTTATTTTCATTTTAAGTGTTATTTTTAAAGAAAAGATCAAATAATAATAATAATAATAATAAGCATGTTGATTGCACATTTTTAAACCCAGAATATTGTTAATGCATGAAATTAAGAACAATTCCTTAATTGATTAAAGCTACTGTGCATGGTTCCTCGGTTTGTCACTCAAGCGGTCAAGCTCAAGAACTTGTACAGGTAAGACAATGACAAGATGAGATCTGAAGTCTTGGGTGATGATACTATTGTATAAAGCTTTAATTTTTCAGAAAGTCTTGGTTCATTAAAAATGCACTCTGTCCCATTTCACAGACAGTGTTTAAATATTGTAACTGCCATATATGAGACTGCGCTTCACTGTATTATGTTATCCAGTACCTGGAGAGTGTTTAACCCGGAGTTACGGAGAGACTGTTGCCTTGGCCTTTTTTTTTTTCCACGTCAGCTCCTGCTCCTCAACATCTGAGGCCTGTTTTTTCTTCATCTATTGACGGCTTTTTTGAAGGCAGACACTCAGCAGGAGGGCTCTGATCTGCTGGCGACCACAAACTGTGTGTCAAGCACACAGATTATCTCAGACCTGATCTGACATCAGCATTCATGGCAGTGAGTAAACAGTTGTCTATAGGATTTTAGTATTACGGAAAAAATGAAATGCACTCAAATATGTTTTTTTCTGTGTATGTGGAATTGTCATTATTCACAAAAGTGAAAATCTGGTCATCATTTACTCACCCTCATGCTGTTTCAAATACATATTTTAATAAACTCTGGAGATTTCTGTCAGTGCATTGAAAGTCTAAAACTTTTATTTAAAAAAACAAAGGTAAAAAATGTAAATGTATGGAAAAGTATAAAAGAACAAAACATTCACAATACAAATAATCTTTTACTCTTTTGAAAATAAATGTTTTTTGCTCATTTTACAAGTCCCTTACTATTAAACAGCTGAGTTTTACCTTTTTTTTTTGTGCATTCAGCTGATCCCCGGGTCTGACAGAAGTGCTTTTAGCTTTGCATAGCATAAATCATTGAATGGGATTAGATCATTAGCATCTTGCTAATTGTGGAGCGGTCCTTTACAAATTACAAGAATTCACCAAATCTGATATCTATATATGGGGAAAATAATGTAATTTCACTTGAAATGTAATATTTATGTAGACTAAAAGAAGACGTGGTTTGATGAATATGAAAGTTAAGTTGAACATGGCCTGCACAATCACCAGGTCCAAATATTACTGAGCCACTTTGGGGTGTTTTGGAGGAGCGAGTCAGAAAACGTTTTCCCTCCACCAGCATCATGTAGTGACCTGGCCACTATTGTGGTCTAAATTATTGTGGTCAATTATTGTGGTATAAAACCAGGCATTTCAGTTTCATTCATCTTCCATTTAAGGATTATGGAGGCCACTGTGCTCTTAGGAACCT
>CAIGQV010018106.1:3584782-3595246 GCA_903798115.1 Danio jaintianensis | reverse complement strand
CTTCTGTGAATGCCAAAGCACCGATATAAGGGAAGTGACTGTTCTTACGTTGGTAATAGCCGTTGAACTGAACTGAGCTGCTGAACTGTGTGCGTGTGAAATCGCTCACCTTCTTCAACACCATTCACCTACTTCACCTAACTACTATTGTGCATATCACTTGAATAAACACCCTTGAAGTTTACACTTCCTTGTGTGACTGTGACACCGACATGGCAATCCTCGCTTGCTTATATCTTCTGTTTATTCTCTCAGATGTTTGAAACCCCCATTGCTATCTGTAATTTTGTCTAACAAACAATGAAAATTTGAAAAGGAACATTGGTGGACTTAACAAATTGTGAAAAGATTCTTGCATGAGACTCGCAAAGCAGACAGCCAGGGAACATAAGTTCATGTATATTCATTAAAACCTGTTCACAGAGACTGAGACTGCAGAAAGAAAATCTTGTTTTCTTTATTTTGCAAAAACATGTTTTGTTGTTATTAGGAGTTTACACATTAAAATATACATTATAATTGTAAATTATGTCTTTTATCCGACAGAAAATTAAGGTACCTTTGTCGACCCACTAAACATCGTTAAAATGGCTGTTTTAGAGAGCTCTAAATGTGTCATTTATTGATGATTTTGGTGGAATCGCTTGTTCCTGTTAATGTCCACAGCCAATGGGTAATTATTGCAATGCTTTGTGTTATATTACATTGTCAGAAAGCAAAAACTAAATACATGAATGTTTACATATTGTTTATTTAACTGTAACCACTTCAGTTTCTAAAGATGTTTAAAAACAGAAGTGAGAGCAAATGGAGTTTCTTTCTTCTGTTGGACACAAAATAAGATATTTCGAAGAATGTTGGAAACCAGTAGCCATTGACTTCCGTGGTATTTATGATGATGATAATTAATATCAACTGAACTGACATTAAACATTTATGGTGACAATTTTGTTTGGCCAAATCGCCTAGCCCCGCAAATCAAGCATGATGCTGCCATTTTTTGAAGTTTACACGGAGATGAAAATGGTAGCATTTTGAAAAACTTGCTCTTTTATACACCTTTTCAAAAGTTTGATTCTCCGGCTCCCAAACACACAATTGATTAAATAAACAGGCAAAATTGTTTCAGTTGAAGATGGTAAAAAAGCCCTCCCTGAAAAGCAGAAAGAACATTTGGTCTGCATCCTATGTCAGTGCTGTACATCCTCAGAGTGGCTGAAGTTTGAAGAGTGAATGATAAATCCTGTGAAAGCGCAGAAGAAGAAAGACAGCTGGGAGGGGGAGAGGGGAACGACACAGTGGCTAATTTGCTGACATGAGGGCGATGGGGAGGTTGGCCTCTGATAATATTGTTTCTTGAAGGAGCAGCACAAGCAGTGAGAGGAACAAAAGTAACTGTGCCCCACAAATCCTGTAGCCAATTAGTCTGTATCAATAATTAATAGGCATTGTCTGTATGGGCCACAGCAGATTGAGTTTCTCTCTGCCTGCCTAGATTGTTATGACAAGTAGTGACTACATAATGATATTAGCGATTAATAATTCAGCGCAAGCAGTGTTGCTTCAGGTGACTTGGCTGGTCGTGTCTCCTCTCCAGACCACACAGTGCGAGGTGGTCAGAAGAAGTGTGCGTTTGTTTATGTGTGTGGCTGTGAAAGGCATGTTGATTGACAAGGGGAATGGGCATGGGCTGAAAAGGAAGACATCAAAAGTTTCCTTTTTTTTAAAATTTTGCATATTTGCATAACGACAATGCGTCTCAGCCTATCCTAACAGGATAGATTAGAAAATGCCATTTTCATCTATAAGCATTCCAGGTCCACACTACCATTTTTAATTCTTTCCAAAACAAAGAAATAGTGAAAAAGCTTTCAATCATGTACTGCACATGCACAAAGATGTAAGACGCTTTTACCTGCATCAAATCCGTGTGGTGTTTATTTACTTTCCGTCTCATTGAAACTAAATGGATGGTTTGTAACGCAAATCTCATCTGCTTCTGCCGCTGAACAACAGCTTCCAGTAAACTTTCCCTGTCCTTTGAAGAGAGGCAATATGGAGCATGTACAAACTGACATTAATCTTTAAAAAATCTGTAAAAATGGACAATATATATCCAAAACATCTACTTTACAAAGTCGTCCACCATGTTAGCTGAACTGCTCACATGACTAAAATGTGTCATTGTTTTCAAAAGCCTCCGTTTTACAGTCCACACTGCAACATGAAATGGCGTTTTCAAATTTATCCACTGTCCTACTGCATAGCATTTTCAAAAAAAGCTGTCTCAGTGTGGACAGAATTCAATTCAATTCAATTCATCTTTATTTCTATAGCGCTTTTACAATGTAGATTGTGTCAAAGCAGCTTCACATAGAAGATTATAGTGAATTGGAATGGTGTCCGTTCAGTTTTTAGAGTTTAAGTTCAGTTCAGTGTGGTTTAATTTTCACTGCTGAGAGTCCAAACACTGAAGAGCAAATCCATCGATGCGCAGCTCTACAGGTCCCGAACCATGCAAGCCAGTGGCGACAGCGGCGAGGAACGAACTTCACCAATTTGCGAAAGTGAAGGAGAAAAAAAAAAAAAAAAAAATTTAGAAAAAAGAAGGCCGAAACTGAGAGAAAAATATGCATTTTTAAACAAAAACGTATTAGTGTTGGCCTCATTCACTATATATGCGTACACACACATTTTTGTAATTTCGTACCACTTATTTTTGTAAAAGAACCACTTATACCACACACACAATAATATTGCATGCCTTGGGCCTTATAAGCATGTATAAGGAACCCTGCATATAATTAGATGTTATTTACAGGGTGGGTGAAATGTAACTACAATATAATAAGAGGTCCAAACAACAATCCTTTGATCTATCCTTATATAAACTGTGATTATTGTGTCTCACCTTGTATTTGGAGGCATGCCACACTTGGTACTGCTTAAAGACATAGAGGCGCATGCTCTATGGAGATAATGTGTTTTTAGAGAGCACACAGACAGTTTGCTGATAGTGGCGAATGGCTGTTCAGTCTTTTTAGGTTGCTTAGATTGCAACTTTCTTAAGTAGTAATTTTTTTTCTAAATTCTTTTTCTTTGTTTTGGTGCTGTAATTGTCTTTCTCTGGAAGAGTGCCGCTTTGCAGAATGTCCTTATATGGAGCTGGTTTGGGTGTGTATTATACAAATTATTAACCTTGTGCATGTGGGTGCTCATTTAGGATGGAAAGATTTCATGAGAAGTTCAAATGTGTACATATATATATATATACACACAAAAGTTACGCAATTATTAGTGGAGACCCAATTTTACTTTAACCATTCTCACACACAGATCTGCAAAAAAAAAAAGTTTTAACTGAAATGAAAACTATAAATAAATGCTAATTTTAAAATGTAAAAGAACTGTTGACTTGAATTTTCTTAATTATGCACAGTTCATTTACTTAACAATTTTAGGCAACGGATTTATTCACTTTTTAAAAGTACAATCAACTAGTCCATTTAAAAGCAGTTGCTTTAAAACTCCCTTTTTAATGTCAGCTAATCGGGTTTCAGGACATTTTTAATGGAATCATTTTAATTTCAAGCACTAACATTAAAAATGACTACTATTTAAAATTAAACTTTTCTATTTAATTTAATAACTATTTATAAAGGAGAAAAAAAAGACCTTTTAATGTGTGAAGAACTGCAGTAATAATATTAGTTTACACTTTGAGGCCAATGGCTGCTGCGCTTCTGCCTATAAAGCTGCACTAATGGATTCAGTGCATCAGAGCTGTCTGTTCGGCCCGCAGGGGGAGGATCTGGGACTTGCCTTGTTGAACCCACTTACGTGCTCTTCTGTCAGTGTGACAGATTGTTGTATGGTTGGTGTCCCAGCGGTGCAGTTCCACATCTGGACGATTTCTTTTGAAAATGGAAAGAAAAAATGTAAGTGCTTGACGAGGTTGCCCAGCAAGTGACAAGACTTAGATCAGTTTTGTTTTGTGTCACCCAATAAGTTTGGATTTAAAGCTGGTAGGACTGATTTTTTTTATTTTTTGCATATGATTTAGAGCATCTCTCTGGAAGGCTGCTGTCATGCTGATCGAATGCTGCCATTCCAGTGGCTCTGCTGTTTGAACATGTCTTTCTCTAGCACAGGATTGTTATAATCATATGTGAAAATCAGTGCTAGAGGAAGCTGAAATGGCTACAGCATCACCCCGAGAGAAAGAAGGATGGGGAGCCCTTGAAACATGGTGTTTTTTTCAGAATTCTTTCTCTCTTTTTTTTGTATAAAAACATAAATCGGTCCTGACTCATCACACTATTTTGCACCAACATGGGAATAAAAAAGTTATTTTTTATTTAAAACTTTTTTTACAGAACAACCCCTTCCCCAACATTTAAACCCCTCACAGATGACGAAAGGAGAAAAGAAGAAGAAGAATTTGCCATCATAACTTTTCTGAGGAAATATTTGTACATCAAATTACACAAGAAGGTTACATTGATAGGTTAATAAACCTGTAAATGTACATATCCAAATATCTTATAATGCTTATAATACAGAATATCAGTTTTCATTTATAGACATGCAGTATTTTATTTCCATTATGTAGACCTCTTTCAGTCTCTGATTCCACTTAGCCACCTTTGGAGGATCTTCTTATTAAAATATATATTTATAACTACCATCCATATTAACAAATTGATATTCTATAGCGTTTATATAAGACATTAAAATCCCTCTTTTATTTTCGAAGATGTCTTGTGCATGACTTTTTACTGGGATCCTATAGAACATTATATATTCTCTTCATTTATAATTCCTGACGCAAGAAAAATGTAGATTTAACATGGATAAATGTTATTCACTTTTTTCCCTATAGCAGATTTGCTAGATTTGCCCCTACAGTTAATTTTCTTAATAAATTAATGACTTCCTCTGATGTGCTTGTGAGGGCCTCTGATATTGTCTGATTGACGTTTAACCCTCTCCATTATTACACAGGGGGTGATCAATAAATAAATGAGTCATCAATGTGAATTAATTGCTTAGCGATACATTATTCATCTGCAGAATTCATTTACCAAGAGAAGATCCCAGTGCTGTTTATCAAGAGTGTAGCAAAGGAAATCGTCTGCACTGAAGTTACCAGAAGACTTCTAATCTTTCAGGTACCCTGTGCAGAACTTATACTACAAATAGGTCAGATTGACTTTATGAGAGTTTATTTTAGGTATTCAGCTCCTCAAAGTACACTGATGAGCTGAAACCTTAATACCAGATGAACATAAAGTGAATGTCATTTATCGTTTCCCAACAAGGCCACATATTTAATTGTGGGTAGATTGGATTGATTGCAAACAATCAGTTCTTACAATCAGCATGCTGGCAAATAAGAACTGGGTCTTCTGTTGCGTTTTCTAAAGGCTCATTCACACATAACATGTTTTTTTTCCATTCCAATGCACTACTTTTCCATTGTTTTTCAATGTAAACATGCGCTCACATCTCGCATCTTTTTGGAGAGAGGTTTTTTAGACACTGTGTCAAGTTAAAAGAACGTTCAAACAGTTCCAATGCAGTGGACCAATCAGATGAACTTGGAGGAGGGGCAAGTGTTGCAAGTTTCTATTTACAGGCATTTACAGGTATTTTTAGATGCAAAGATGCATTCTGTGTGAAAAAGCCCTAATACCCCTTTTCCACCAAGGCAATTTGAGTGCTGGTTCAGAGCTGGAAGCTAGTTCTATATCTAGATTCTTTCAACATCCAAAGCACCGGCTTGGAACCAGAAAAAGTGGTTCTTAAGTAGGCTCAAAACATCTGGGTTTGAAGTAAGTACCATCTCAGTTGCATCTCAGTTGTGTAGCTATAGACCAATCAGAGTGCCTATGATCATCACTGTCCACAGTCAGAAATGCATACCATGGGTAAGTATGCATCTGAACTGTGCTTTGGAGCAGTGTAAAAAGGTTATCCAATAGTCCAGTAAGTTCTGTTTTGTTTTTCACATTACATCGATGGCCGTGTAAATGTGTGCGAATTTACCTGGCGATGTGATAGCACCATATTGCTCTGTAGGATGACAAGTCTTCAAGACAATGCTGTTTCTTGTTTTAAATGGCCTCTTTCAGCAGCATAATGGATCCTATCACATTATTAACATTGTTTAGAAATGGTTTGAAGAATATAATGAAGAGTTCAAGGTGTTGCCTTGACTTACGTTCCCTATACCTCAATCTATCTGAACTTGTGTTTGATCTGCTATGGCTCCATGGTACCATGATGCATTGTGGGATGACGTCAATGCATTGTGGGATGACGTGAAGGGGGTGCATGAATATTTGAATGGGGGGCCATTCATGTGCATGTTCATTTAACACATGCTAAATATTATTGTCAGTGCACCCCTCCGTGGCAATAGGTTTTCCTGGTCAAAATGGTATCTTTCAGCAGGATAATTCACCCTGCCACACTACACACTTACTTCAGAAACAATTTGAAGACTATAAGAGTTAAAGGTGTTGTCTAGGCCTCCACATTCCCCAGACCTCACAACATTTCAGAAGCTGTAGAAGGTGCTGGTCCAACACGTTTGATTCAAGCGGCTCCACCTTTCAACCAACACGATTTGAAGCATCTGCTCCAAAGATCTAAAACTCCTGACATGGTATTTTGACATGTTATACTACAGGACACTTCGGGGCTTGTAGAGACTATGCCTTGGTGGTCGATTCTGTTTTAGCAGAATGTGGAGAACTAACAACATATTAGGTAGGTGGACATAATGTAGAATGACCAGATTTCATAAAGTGGAATACAGGATGGGACCCCCTCACCCTCCGTTTAGGCCATCTGCTCTTGCTACAATAATTTTTTAGCACATTTGTGTAGATTACTTGCACTTGCCCTAACAGGGTCAGATATCATGATCAACCCTGAACTCATAGTTACAGCCGGAAGTTTTTCACACTTGTCTAAATTGAAAAGTAACCCAAAAAGTGTGCATCTTTTTCATAGCACGCCACAAGCAATCGTGTCTCTTAAGTATGCTTTTAGCAAACAACACCATGTAGCCTCTAGTGGTGTTAGAAAACAGCACCCACCTAAACGGTGCTGTCAGTGTTTTCAAACTGCAGAATCAAAGAAACAAGGTTTGGGCCTCCCCTCTTCTGGCATTCTTAATTTGCCAAATGTATTGTATCCTTTTAAGCATGGCATGTTTACTTGGACCTCACACTACTTTTCTGCGTAGCCGATACTCAGCAGCTGTTGCATAACATGATTTGAGTCATATAACCGACATGTACAATGCGCACACTTGCAACATCAGACTACAGCGCTTCCCCCTGCTGTTGTTGATTTTGTTTGATTCATTCAGTGAGTGTATTTACTTCCTTCAAAGCAAACAGGGGAGAGAAGTGAATTAGACGTGTTGTGCTCAAGCCTCCTCTAATTGCCGTGGACCTCTCCCTCCACTGGCTTTTCTTCTGTCCTGAGTAGAGAAAAAAAACAGTACGTTTGTAGCTCACTGTTCAGCTTTTATCTATATTTTAAGCCACACACAAGGTGTAGAGTTGAGCTGGAGCTTGTTACAGGGGCCTGCGGCTGCATAATTCATGAGCAGGAGCGGGTTGCAGCAGCAGCTAAATAAAAGATCTTTCTTTCCGTTGCAGGACAGCAGCAGATACCTGTCCATGCTGCTAGCTAGTGTCGTGGAACATGCAGGAAGATCAATACGCATTTGTGTGACACAAATCGCTCAGTCGACTGTGTGTCTTGAAAGTGATCAGTCCCCCAATGCTTGTCCCTAATGTTGATCCACTCTAGCAGGATGCCAAAAATACTCGCATTTCAGCAGGCATCTGTTACCTAATGTTTCACAGTGGATGCAATGGAAGCTAATTTGTCTTTGAAGCCAATTACACATTTGTGACTTATTTTTAACGCCATATCCCGGTAACGTAAAAGAGCCGTTGCTGGTTAGAAGTTCCGTCATTTAAGGCAGCACCGAGACCCTGTTCCACTTTATTAGCCACTGGCGCTGAGCCCATTACAGAACACTCCAGTTTGCAGAACTCAAGCTCCCTCTGCCTAGATTGCAGTGGATGGTGGATAAGGCAAGATTAAAAAATCATGTCAGGAGAAAAGACTTGATGTGCTGGCGGAGGCATAAAACCGCATACGGAAGGCGGCAGCTTCAAATTGGACAGCAGACTGTGCTGTATCTTTACAAAATGCATGAATCCACTGAAGACCCTGGATCAACCCCCCTGACTGCCTGTCTTGGTTTCTCTTTTTGGACAAAGCAGCCACGGTTCTGATGAAGGGCTTCGGAGGAGCATCTCGGGGAGCGACTGATCACATTCTGAATGAGAGCAGGACTGAGGGTATGAGGTTGGTCCAAACAGGGGGTGTGGGTTCACATCTGAAGGCACGTGCGATGCGGACTGAAGCGTGCCGAGCTCCACAGAACAGACTCTGGCTATGAAGGAGTGGAGAGGGGGGTTGATCTTTTAAAAGCCTTCGTTCTGCACCAGTGAAATTATTACCAGAATGTGAAAACAAGGCTGGCTTCAGGCTAGCCACCCAGGAGAGTGCTGAGCCTCAGGGTGATTTCAGAAGAAAGTAACTCAGGAGAAATAATGGGGCTGGGAGTACAAGGGTAAGGTAAAGGGAATTTTTATTCGGTTCACTCATAGTCTCGCTTCTCACTCTCTCTGAAGCCTTCACGACTTCTCTCACCACCTTCTCTAAGGCTTGCAGTCCTTGCTTTCTTCTCCGCTCCTGTACACTCTACATCTTGGCCATTGGTTGTGGAGTAACAAAGCTTAAAAGCCTGATGGGTGTTCACAGGGCCAGATGCTCCTTGGCTCTTCACCCGCTATCGGACCTGCAGGGTCTTTTTTTTAAGTTAGTCTAGCTCCACTGTTTACATGCAATACAAACAAGAAATGTAAAGCAGGGCATTCACATAGCAATGCATTCAGACACCATGCTTGAATTCATTATGTGAACTTTCACTTTAAAATTTGGACAAGAAACTACAAATCCAGTAACATTTTGCTGCTTTTATTGAGTCTGAATAAGCATTTTGTCAAAAGGATCGCTCCAGCAAAGAGACCTTAAATATTTACTCAAAATGTAGCTGACTCTCAGCAAATATAAATCTTGCATAACATCATGAAGCAGGAGGAAATCTATCCCTTCTTCTCTTCATTTTCTGAATAAATACCGCCTGTCTTTGACTTCATACAAAAGGATTTTTACAGCAAAATCTAAAATATAAAGACTTGTCTGTGAACACCTTGCTGAAATAAAACCTGATTTTATTTACTTTGTTAGTGCAGTCTTGTTGAAATCAGTTAGTACATTATTCCGTGGATTATTCCAAGTTGTCTTGGCAGTTTTTAACAAAAATCCATCAGTTTGATGACATGTGCAGAATATCTTTTACTATTTCAACTATTAGTTTGTTGCAGTCAAGACGTGGTGAGAAGTTATAAAAAATAATGGACCTTATTTTCAATATAAATAAAAAATACTCTACAACTTCTGATTTAAAGTGGTATATTTGTAAAATACTCCCCCTCTGTAATCCAAATCATGATATATATCCAATTTTCTGTACTCTTAAAGTGTAATCTACAGTAAATGTTAGTCTTAACGTGGTCCCTGTTTAGTGCTTGTGAAGTGTACAGTGCCTCCACACACAAACTTATGTAGCGGGACCAGATCTGACTGTTATCAGTTTTGACATGTCAAAGGCAAGGCAGGGCGTTAGCCTGTGGCATCCGGGAAAACATGCTAATAGTCAGATGCATTAGTGCACTCAGGAGCCTGTGATGATCAAAAAGGATGTGTTTTTCAGCAGCCCAATCTCACGGCCTAGCAAAGGTACAAATCACACAGCTCCTGCTCTGTGCCCTCATCTTGTATCATTTCAGAAACCTCTACCTTTATCCTTATTATTATTTTTTTTTTTGAAGATATCAAGAACAATTTTGATTCGTTTTTTTTTTTTTTTTGTCCAAGAATTGAAGAACCTGAAAGTTCCTCGATTAATGCTAGATATTACAAAGCTTTTTTTTTAAAACTTTGTAATATCTAGCATTAATTGAGGAACTTTCTCAGGTTAGGCATGAATTTTGGGTTTGTTGAATTGGAAGACATAACAATAGAAATAACAGTATTCCCCTGAAATATAAGCAACAGAATAAATTGTAAACTGACATATAAAGACTATAATTCACATGCTCTCTTAATATGAAACATAGAGAATTGTCATGTGGTGTTTTATTTTATTTTTGTATTATTATACTTGTACTTTACAGTCTTAAGTGTAATTTGTAGGTGAAGTGATTAGATAGATAGATAGATAGATAGATAGATAGATAGATAGATAGATAGATAGATAGATAGATAGATAGATAGATAGATAGATAGATAGATAGATAGATAGAT
>CAIGQV010018106.1:3557866-3584772 GCA_903798115.1 Danio jaintianensis | reverse complement strand
GATAGATAGATAGATAGATAGATAGATAGATAGATAGATAGATAGATTTCAGCATTGACTTAAAATTAGCCTATGAAAAGCATGGCGAATCCATCAGTACTGCCACTGAGCATTAGCTCTCGTTTTTTTGATTCCATTAGAAGACTCTCATGAATATGCTAGTGTCAAGCTAATAAAATCCATTAATATTAAATCCTCCATAATACGCACCCTCTGCTCTCGTAATGGAGGTCCTGCTTTTGCTGTTAATGTAAAGGCACTGTGACCAGCATTATTCCTAGGTTTAATTGGGGCGATTCATTTCAGTCTGAGGAATTTTGGCTGTACTAGTATGTTTCAGTTAATCTCTCAAACATTCTATGATAAAAAATTGAACATTCCTTTTACCTGATTTTTCTGGATCATATATTTATCTATGGAATATCAGCAGAGAATGAAGGAGAGAATAGGAGTGTTGTAACACAAGGTGAAGAAAGAAATTTCTTGTTGCAATAATGTAGCTAATAATCATAATATTGACATAAGGTGTAAAAAGGAGTTACTGCATTAACTAACATTAACAGTATAAATATCTACATTTGTTACAGAAGATATAATGTTAATTTTAAATAACATTAGAGAACAGTAGCCCTATAAATCATGAGAATAAATATCTTAGATAAATGTCAAGATTAACTTGCAAATTTTTGGTCTTCAAGTATTTGGTGCTGCGATGAACACTACTGCAAATACAACAATCTGAATATTCTTAAAAGGCATTTAAAAGGTTGAAATAATAATTGTTCACATGTATTTTTAACTGACAATGACAACAATATCATGCATATTCTCATTATGATGGTACATTTCATTATTAAATATTGCATGGCTAAGTGAATTTTCACCATTGTTTTAGACAGTTATAGGCCTAAAGTAGTTATACAATTATAGGTCTATTGACTGGTATGAAATCACTATCATCATACATCACCTCCAGTCACTTTAGGTGACAGTATATAGCCTGCTATAGGTTTTAGTATGAACATATAAAGGAATTTCAGTGAAGAAAATAAACTATTCAGATTTGTTTTAAAATTTTGCTTATAGTTTAAACGTAAATTACAAATGACAAAAATTTTTACTTAATGCGTTCTTACGTTCTCCGTTGATCTAAAGAAGTGTAGGCTGTTGTACTAATGTTTACTTCCGCTTTTTAACCCGCAAATTAATGTTCATATGTCAGCAAATGGAATTGGTTTTCATTCGAAGTAACCATAGTAAGTGTGCTATTGAACGATGCATGGATGAAATAATGTCATTATTTATCATTTTAGACTAAATGTAGAAAAATGGCTAAGAAAAAAAGGTTTATTAGGCTAGTTGACAGCACGTTCCAGAGGGTTCAAAAGACATCTTTGGTGGGCTGTGGCAATAAACTGGCAGAAAATCAACTTCATGAAAGTTGCTGAATAATTCCTAAACTCGACAGAGGTAATGAATGTAATTTGCGGAGTGATACATGTGTAGCTAATAGTGACTTTCAGGTGAAGTTAAAATAGTACTTTAGCAGAGACAAATAATTCTTATTTCAACTTAATTCTATTGAATTGGCTAGAGGAGATTCGGTGTCTAATCCCAGTTTTGTCAAAAGGGTGAATTTTATTAGTGCGCCCCAAATCCGGGAGAGGTGTGCCAAGGGCTCTTTAAATTTTCATGGCAAACCAACAGACTTTCGCACTCTCGTGGCCTCAACAGGTCGCTGAGTAAATCTCAGTGGCTGTCCAAGCAAATATACTTACTGAAATGAACTGAATCCTGTCCAGGCAAATCTTTAAAGGGTCTGCATGTCAGATTTGATATCCACTTTCGTCCTTCCATAATTCTTTATTCAACTATTCAGTTGTGAGAACCTTCTCCTAGTTGTCTGTTTAAAATGTGGTGTCCAGTGTAGGCCTATGAATAGGTCCTATATGCGGTCTTACATTGTAGCTACATTAATTTTACAAACAATGAAAGCATTGCTGCTGATTTTCTTTGCAAACACGCCCAGAGCTGAAGTAATTACAGAGAACGTCAAATCTTTTAGTCATCGCTGATTTTCATTAATAGATAGCGTGCTCATTAATCCGACTGTTGATGCACTTATTAGCTCTCATCAATCCATTATTCATGGCCTGAGTGAATACAAAGAGAGCGGGTGTCTGTGTGGGACACGGCCAGCTAGAAGCTAGCGTCTAGTCTCACTCAGATGTATTTCTTTTACAAATAAGTTCCCCGAAATACCAGCACCGCCGTGGACGGAACCCCCACGACTCGGTTCGTTATTATTGCGTATATTGTCCTGACACCGACAGGTAAAAAACACACACCGGCCCCAAAATGCCGAGGGTAAAATGTGAATTCATTGTGGAACGCTTGTTGGTAATTCTGTTAACAAAAGGTATCCTTAGAAGGAATTAAATATTTATTCGTTCTATGAATAACAATTGGTTAGGGACGACTGGCTGTGTTTACTCTGTATGGCACATTTGGCTGCGCCTATCTGTTAGTCGACTGAGAGAAATGTGCAAAAGAGAGGAGCAGCGTTTAAATTGAGCATCTTTCCTGTAAAACTTAATGTGATTGCAGCATATAATTAGGATTGCGTTTAGATGCATGTTTTTTTCGTGCATCTCTGTGGCAGTTTTGTATAGCCTGTGTTGCTTTGGCCTGATTGCTTAACGGTGTTGCAGAGTGGTTGGGGAGTCTGTATTTACAGCTACCACGTAATTAGTTTATGTGCATACTACACAGTGTCAAAGAATTGACATTATTCTGTTCACAGTTTTGTGTTTATTTTTTTATTTAAATGTTTGTGGTTATTCAACTCTCTGAAATAAAAGAACACAAATTGTCACTGGGGTTGCCCCTTATCAAAAGGTACCAGTTTGCTCATAAAGGTTCCAAATTGGTTCTCTAAAAGGTACCGCCCCAGTGCAAGCTTTTGTACTTTTATATCCGAGAGTGTTGGTATAATATCTGATGATGCGCTGTCTCATATTATGTTTGATGCAATAGCTTTTTCACTTTTTAGAGTGTTATATGATTGGAGTCAACCCGAAACACATTAATTTGACATAAATTAAAAAGGAAGATTAAGGGGGTAAAATCAAACACTGACCATCAATGCGTTTTTAAAATCTGCTCTTAAATAAGTTAATTACATTTCTTATTGTCAGACCTGCTGGCTGGCAGAGATGCCCGCCATGTAAATTTTCCATCAAACCCGATTTAGCTATAGGAAAACTTAGCCTATTTGCAGTTGCCTAGTCTGAAAGGTTGTCGTGATAGTAATTACAGCAATATTGTATGAGTAATATTTTGTTATAGCCTAAAATAAAGTGCATACACCATTGATTTTTTTGCCTCTGTAAATCATAAGAAAAAGTGCAGCATATAATCTTCTAATTTTAGCACTTGAACTTTCTATGAATAGGTTTAGTTAAAAGAAAATAATTTATTTTATTTAATTATTTATTTTATATTTATAAAAACAGATCAACAAACGGCTACACACTGTAAATATGAGATCACACCTCTTGCCCTGCGTTAATGATCACATATTCCTCTTGTTAAGGTGTTTGCCTTCCTCGCTCTTAATTACCAGCACGAACTCCCCATAACTGGGCTGAGTGGAGCTGGCGTAGGGTGAAAACACTGGTTAAGCAAATTGGTATTTAAATGTATACTCGCTGGCCTTCATGCCTTGCATTATTCATTGCCGATACAAAAAAACGTTGCACTTCAAGCCGGGGTTCTGCAGCAGGCGGACATGAGGCCTGTCTACTGGGAAGTGCAGAAATGTAGGGCAGAGAATTGTGGTCCGCACACAGCACTCAGCCGCCGAACATTTCACCCTCACTACTCGTCAGTCTATGTAGGCTGATCAAAGATTTTTTTTAAATGTACTCTTACAATATAGACTTAGCATACTTCAATGGCTTTAAGTACTTATGTATGTTTCTCTATACTGTTCTAAATTCTTTATTTTGTCATTTCTATTTCAAGAACCTGTCGTGTTACCTCCAGACTCATCACGGTTTGATTATTGGCTTTGATAAATCGATTGGGATTGCAGTGTACTTGAGGTGCATCTTCAAAAATATCCACCGTCAGTGTATTTAATTTCATTAATTTTGTACCTCAACTAAACGAATATGTTTAACTGGTGTCCGGCTACAAACGGGATTTTATTTTGTAGTACCGGACCGTGCTAGGGTATCTTGTCAGTTTAGAATAAATTATGTATGGGACATGATTAGAAGCTTATACGCATTACTTTGAACACATTTCTTTGAATTAAATGTGAGAAACTCATTTTATCTGTTTTGATTTACATATGAAGTGGAATTATTTCATCAGCATGGACTTATGGATCTAATAACTGATGTTCTTTTGATTATTTACTTTTGGGAAAATACATACTTTGAACAGTAGGCCTAATATTGAAAAAAAAATACACATACTGTCATTATCACAAAATGTGCATATATAAGCTATTTTTTTCTTTTATCATTATTTTTGAATACCTTAGACAATCTCGTTTCGTATTCTGTTGTTAACAAAGCGATGCCGGACCTCTATATGTGTTTGAGAAGAAAATAAATAATAAATGTATAATATCTATTTGTATTTATTCGTTTTTATCTCTGTCATTTTGTAGATATTTTTATAATTCAATTTGCTATTTAGTCATTAAGAAGACGTGTCCTGGCCATTTTAAAATAAAATGTTTTAGCTTGATGTTTTTTGCCCGAGATAATACTGAGGTAATTTTACAATTAATAATATTTACAATAATATCAACTTCATCTTTTTCAGCACTTAAACACGTTAAACACGGAACTGTCCGTGGTCCTGAATGAACAGAGGAGCAACACGGCGACATTAGAGATAAATAACAAACTTAAATATGTTAAATTAAGTTTAACTAGATAGCTAACTCATAAATAAAGTTATTAACTGCCGTTAAGTTGAGTTACTGAAGACAACAATTTCCATGTTTATTTTATGCAAAACATCTTGCATTGCACTAATGCAAGATATAATATCAGCTCTTACAATTCAATTGTAACATGCAGAGTTCACTTCAACAATCAAGATTGTTTATTTATTTATTTATTTATTTATTTATTTATTTATTTATTTTTCTCTGTGATCAGTCTACCTCATTGTCCTCCACCAGTGAGCTGTATCGGAATGAGCTCGCGCACTATTGTAAGGGAAGCATCCCGCATATTTCATTAAAAAATCATGCTTCCCACGCCTTCTTAAGCACTCGTCATGCACGCGTTTGGATTTTACAGCATTCTCGTGAAAATCTCCAATCGCCATCATTGGTCAGTGAGGACAAAAACATAAATCATAGACAATATAACATTTTTTTTAGTTTACATTTTATTTAGAGCACTTCCAATGATGCTTAGACTACAATGATGCATAGACTAGCCTACATGTGATGCACTGATACATTTTTCTTTATGTTTAGCCTCTTGAATGAATGTTGGTTTCATTTTTAATTCTTGTAAAATAAAACATCGCGACATATCATGTTTTTAAAATTCAAACAAGATAATGGATTAGGCTTGTTATAGGGACAGATCACCAAAAAAAAGAAAAAGAAAAGAAAATTTACGCACTATTTACTCACCCTCAATATTCAAGCCTTAATGAGTTTCTTTATTATGTTGAACACAAAAGAAGATATTTCGAAGAAAGCTGAAACCGGTAACCACTGACATCCATAGGAAAAATTCACTATGAAAGTCAATTATTGGTTTCCGGCTTTCTTCAAAATATCTTCTGTTGTGTTCAGCTGAAAAAAAGAAACTCATTAAGGTTTTTGAACAAGTGAAGAGTCTGTAATTACAGAATTTTCATTTTTTAGTCAACTATCCATTTATTAGGTTTGGTTTAATGGATCAATTCCAGGAAAGTTAAGAGTAAATAAAATCTAAAATTGTTTCTGAATGAATGAAATTACACAAGTCATCTACTCAAAAAGTCTTGATGTTCTTTATACTGTATTATAACTCTGAACAATTAAAATCCGTCAATCATTTACAGAAGTCTCTCATTTCGCTCTCTACCCCAAGGGATAGGAAATAGAATATCCCTCTATTAAATGTATTTATCTGTAATTGTCTTTGAGTTTAACTAATAGAGAAAGAGCTGTCACATCCTGTCATGAGCGAATAATTTAAAAGGGTTGCATTTTACATTAGTGTTCACATTACACTTAAGCATTAATTACAATAATAATACACTGTATTTAGTATAATTCAATAATTAAACTAAAGCGCGATTTTATTTATGTTTTGCTCTGAATTAATTCTTAATGACAGACCTAATCTATGAGGTGTAACCTCTATAAATACATTTATTTTAAGATGTTTCTATGTAAATAGCGTGAAGCTGATATGCCTAATTAACTTTGACCTCTGACAACATTTTTGCCGAATCTGGACAAGGGCCAAATTACACGGGTAGTTAGATATTGTTAGTTACCCTGCTTTAATTGTTTTGACGTTCTCTCAGTCACTTTGTCTCTGTGCCAAATATTCAGATCTCCCAGCTTCTCTTTTGATCAGCCGCAGCTGCTTCAGTTGATTATTAAGCTTGATTAAGAATACACGGTTTTTAATTACAAGAGCCATGTTTTAATTATTGTCGAATATGGATAATTCCACTCTGTCCTGGCATGCTCGTGAGAGATCAAATTATGCAATTATACATTTATTAATTTTAATCCGCTGTTACTCAAACCAAAGACAATCGAGTGATACAAAGATCCCCTTGTTCACCTTGTCAGGATCAATTTAAGTCGCTCTCCGTCACTTTCAATTAGAATTTTTGTCTTTCGCTTGTTGATTATTTATAGTTCCTATTTATTATAGAAAGCACAAATCCCCAACAATTGGCTTTCAGAAACCAGCTTAGGCTTCACGTTAAGCTTGTGAGAACTCTGATATCTTGAACGCTGTATTGTGGGCTTATATATTAACGCGCTTGATAAATATTGCATTGTACTGATTTAGAGCTTCCAGTGCCGGAGGTGTGATCTGACCGTAATGCGCGCACACGCGGATAAAAACACGGGGAGCGCGCAACGCGGATGAAAACACTGATGGAAGTTTATTTACTCGCTGACCGCGCTCGCAGTCGGGCTTAAGACGGGGGCTCAAAGTCTGGGAAATAAATGAAACGTTACTGCAGCAATTCTCAATATTTCTGCTAACGCTCGCGACTAATTCTTTCGCCGAGCAATGGACTGAGCCGGTCGAACGGGGCTTGTTGCTGCAATGTTTGTGAGGAAAGAGGGAGCCATAGTCATGTACCAGAGAGCTGATTCTCCAAGGCCCTCAGTCGAGCTGCACTCAAGACTCTTGCTTCATTAAAATTTTATACGCAGCGCTTGGCCAAGGTCTATTTATGAAAATGCGCTTTCCGCTCCATGGAAAACACAAGACTGTAAGGAACCATGGGGAGGAATGTAAATCTAAGAGCAGAATTATATACACTTACACGTATTTTTCATTCCAGCTGGATTTTACAAAATAAAGTAACCGGTGCCACACTGAAAAATATTGCCTCACATTTGACGTCTATATGTTCCGTGGCTTCCACGGTTGATAAATTATAGATGATTTGGTGAGAGCTATGCAAATATTCAATTGTGTGCACATTTGAGCACGATCATTTTAGTATAATGTCTCGAACATTTCAAGAAATGTTATGAGTTCAAATGTGAGAAACAACTAGTCAGTTGATATAAATTTTTGCTGCTAAAACGTTATAATAAGGATGTAATATTGTAGTAACAATAGTTTTCAATGTAATATTGTATTATGCACTATAAATCCATTTTTAAAAATCTCAAAAAGTTTGCAGCCTTTACCGTCACGCATAAAGCGGAACGAATCTGATTTGCGTAATATGTCTCTTGCCTTTTTCATTCAGCAGGAGACACAAAAGAAACGATGACCTCCGTATGTGAATTATTCAAATCAAACAATTGACGCACACTGTTGTGGGATTGGGCTTTACCACATGCGCCTACAACCGCCCTGTTTTCTCTGAACCAACCAACTTAATAGACCACTGTCTTATGGGATGAATTTTGAGAATAATATAAATTCTTTCTTACATAAATGTGTTATATAGAAGCTATTTATTTGACTTGAAATATTCGTAGATTTTTGTATAATTATTTTTTAGAGATGGCTGTACTTTTACTTTTGTATATTTTATTACTGTAATATAACATGTAGTTGCAGTTACAAATGACAAATAAAAATATATTGGGCTTTTCTTCGTCACACTTTCATTTATTTAGCCTATTTATTACCTCCTTTTGTCTGAATTACATATCAGATTTATTTTAAAATAATTGCTGAATGTCTTCCAGTGAGGGAAAAGCCGAGACCACATGAACTATCCGTTTGTACAACATGAACTATCCGTTCAGCAATTGCATATCTTCCTCTTAACAAACACTTGCAAAATCAATAGTATCATAACACTTCATATTTATTATTCATAAATAACGAGTTTTACGGGCTCAAAACCACCTGCTGAACGCAAAAGAGAGCCCGGGCTTGACAACTCCAGAAATAAGCGAACTTGTTTCTTAATGATGTCCGACTCTAATGGCGTAATATTTAGCAAAAAGAAACATTAATAACATTTGGAGTTGATTCATAAAAGAATGTGTGTTTAATCGCGCTTGTTAAACTTAATTTAAAGCTTAGTTTAAAAAAATAATTTAAGGTTATTATGAGTGAAATGTGTTTATTCATTATTACAACAATCGATTGATTAGCTGGCTGTGTCTATTTGATAATAAGGGACAAATAAGGGTTACGCGTTGTGTATTTATCAAGCATAATGACAGCCGCAGCAGGAATGATAGTAATGCTTATTAATGTTCATGAGGTTTTGAAATAAAATAAAGCTGAAATTAATAAAAGATTTTAAAATAAACTTGTCCCCGCAATGCATTTTCTCTCATTTATAGAACGACCCATAAATAATTGTTACATTTAGCAAAACAAATAAAGCAGACTCAGAAAAATAAAGCAAGCTTGGGCACATAACACACTGCAGTAGATGAGGTAAGACGTGCATGGTTTATTGAAATTTCTGTCGCGTACACAGACACAGTTAAGCACACTTTCACAAATGAAACGTGTGGTATTGAAAATAAATTAAGCTCAAATAAATAAGTAAACAACAAAATTAACGAATCAAGGAAGAATATAAATAGGCTAAACAAATAAGGAATCGCAATCATATCTACAAAGTGCAATGAATCTCTGAACATGAAATGAAATGTTCCCATCTACAAACTTAGTGTAATAATAATAATAATAATAATAATAATAATAATTTAATTGAAGACATACAGTAGAAGGGCCTAGTCACAAAATAATTCTTAAATAATTTGATTGTCAAAGCATCGTTGAAGTGAAATTAGTTGCAACACACAACGCTTCGTGTTTTCTATCTAATTTTACCCAAAATGTGTCAAAACTGAAAACTAGATTTACGCCCTATTTCCAAAATGACCATGAATGTGTCAAGACGTCAGGAATCATGAGGTAGACACAGAAAAGTATATTAAGTATGTCCGTGTGTACGTGCGTTCGCCTGTGCGTGTTCTCTGTTATTGCAATACATCAAAATGAATGAACATTTCAAACGGTAAATGAACACTTAACGCCTTGTAAACCATGCAATGGATCACAACAGAACCTTCATGATTTTCTTCTGGAGCATATAGAACAACACTAAGTTTTCTAGAATGGAACATCTTTTGCACAACAGCGTTTTAGCTTGCTTTCTTTTCGTCCTTTAAAAAACAGAATTTTGATGCGTTCTTCACACAAAGAGGTGCAGTGTATTCACAGGTATGTACACAGATGAATATAAAAGAGTTGTTTTAAAGTTAAGAGAATAATCATTATTATTCAATTCTCATTTTGTACAATAATTGCAACGTTTAGTCGGTGTTGATTTTCATTTCGTCCTCCGTCTTCCAGAGCGAGTTGTTCTTGACGTGTATCGTCACGACAAACTTTTGGAGCACTTTCTGTCTCTGGGATGTTGACGCCCAGCTCCCATTCCTGCGTGGGAAGCGTTTCGCCTCAGCCTTGAAGAGTTTTGTCGGCTCTGTTCACTCTTGTATCTGATTATTGAGTCTATTTTTTAATACATTAATTGGGCCTAGTGCGTGGCCGAAAACTTCATGCGTTTCTGCTTTTGCCTTTGATTACAAAACCACACGCGGACCACGTTTTTTTTCAGGTCCAGTTTCTCGGCGATGGCAGCGATTTTCTCCGACGATGGTCTGGGCTGGACGGCAAAGTAAGCCTCCAGCGAACGCTTCTCTGGAGCAGCGATCGAAGTGCGTTTTCTCTTTTTGTCCCCGCCGTTAAAAATCTCCGGCTTGGCCATTTTCTCCCTTTGAGCCCGTTCTGCCTCCTCTAACCACGCTTCCAGGATGGGCTTGAGGGCCACCATGTTATTGTGGGACAAAGTGAGAGACTCAAACCGACAGATAGTACTCTGGCTCAAGCAGCCGACCCCAGGGATTTTAAGGTTGGCTAACGCCGAGCCCACGTCGGCCTGCGTGACCCCGAGTTTGATCCGCCTCTGCTTGAAGCGCTCGGCGAAAGACTCCAGCTCCCGGGGGTCGGGCTCGGAGTCTCCACCGCCGCCCAGAGAGGCGTGCGAGCCCAGGCCGTGGGGGTGCATGTTCATGCTTTGCGGGTGGTGATGCTGCATGTGGTTGATAGCGGACATGTGTGAATGCGGGTGGGAAGCCGTGGAGCAAACGTCGGAGCCCGGCATGCCTCCGATAGAGATGCCGGGGAGGTGGTCGAGCAGGTCACCCTCCAGGCCCTGGGTTGGCTGGTGGTGGTGGTGATGATGGTGGTGAGAGGTCAACACAGACGGATGATGAAGGTGTCCGGAGGAGGACGTGGGCGTGCAGGTCATGCTTGTCATGGTGGTCATGGTGTGGTAGGTGGCATCTGGCTTAAACGGATGACTCTTCTGAGCGACGATGTCCACCGCCGCCAGCGCCTCGGCTCTCTGGAGCAGGGTCTCATCAAAGCCGGCAAAGATGTTACCCTGCAGCTATGTGACAGAGAGAGCAAATGTAAGCATCACTGACATAGTCCAGCCAGTCACTTGTGAGTTTTTAAATCACTGCATTTAGTTAAAAATAATTGTAAATTGTACCTTTACATAAATCACTTATTTCTAAATATCCATCTATAATTGTTTTTGTAAGTAGTAAAACAAATAAGTAATTTGGGTTACACTTTATAAATAAATGACACTACAATACCAACGCATTTACATGTTTTGCCCCATAGAAAAAAAAGTTTTCACCACTACGGCTACACAATGCAAATGACTGCGGTGATAATGAATTGCAAACAAGAAAAACATAAAATATTGAACTTACCGAGGGCGTGGGCAAACATGCTCGCCTAATAGCCTCAGAGCTGGAGTGGAGAGGTGTGTATTTTGGCTCGTGCAAAATCGGATGCATACTAAACGGCTGTTTGCTATTCATGGACATCATTATGGCAGAAGTGAGAAAGGGTGGCTTCTCGTCTTCCTCGTTTATCTCCGTTTTGTTCCAGAACAGTATCTACCTCGGAGCCAAGGGATGATCTGGATGATAAAAAGTGAAAAGGTATGCCTGAGAAGTCTTCTTCACTGGCTGAGCTGTAGCCAGGCGCGAGCTGTCAATGTCTATGATACAGTAGGAATTTACGCAGGCACCTAAAATATAACGCTGTCTCCTTTAGCCCCGCCCTTATAGGTACAGGTCCCGCCCAACTACTATTACAGTACCCTCAAATGTTATTGGTAAGTTTGGGATGTGAACACGCCTCTGGGGGTTCTGGTCCCATTATCCATCAAGCGTGCAGGAGCAGAGAAGGCGTGGCTTTGGCTCTAAGACTCTCATGGTGTTTTTTCATTGGTGCTGTGATTTTGACAGGTCGCGCTAGATTGGTTGTACTGAACACTGCTCTTAAATATGTCATCGTTTGTTATGATCTTCTTGAACAATAGTTTAAAGTTTCCAATAAAAACGTTTAAATTGGTAACGTTTTATAAATGTTATGGTACATTATTTTATTTTAATGATTTGATCATTTTATAATTTAGGACGTTTTATCTTCGTTTGTAATTTATTCCAGGCAACACAAACCGATCAACTGTATCTCTTAAATGTACAGTTTGAAGTCACTTCAAACATAAAAACACATGAAGTATTTACGATTTATAAATTAACATTTCTATCATTCTGGAATACATCATATAAAGAAAAAATAAACAAAATGTCTAAGTGAATGACTGAGCAATACAAATATTAATATTTCTCTTAATTAAGATCACTTTTGTTGCGTTGTGTAACATAGTTTTTCTTCATGCGGCCAGCCTTAACAATTTGGTGCATGAATTAATTATTGTTCATTTACTTTGTGGTATGCACCACAATATGGATCCTGAAATAGAGCATAAACAGACTGGGATGATAAGAGCCCATGTAGAATTAAATATTGATAAAAAAAAACACAGGTCAAACAAATGAGAGCAGTCAATCAAATACATCAGTCTGACAAATGAAATGCTGGTACCACCATCCATTTCCATGAATGAAAGACAGAGAAAAAAAAAACGGTGGTTAAAAGAACAACTGAATGCTCCGAGTAGATATAAAGTCTTGGTTCTGTGATTAGATCAAGTTACCCTTCATGCAGCCAAGCTTCTAACTTGGAACCTTCATTATTGGAACTTGACTATTTGATCAGCACCTCTTCAAAGTGGGCTGCGTGTTGCTCAGCTTTGTTGGTAGTGCATGCAAGCTGCTGTGGATTGGCTTGTATAGAGCCCACATATCTATCACTCTAATTGGTGCTGAAACCCCAGACATGGACAATAAAGGCCCACAATGGGAGAAGGAGTCTCTGCGAGTGTGACTCGGAAACCTGAGATGCAGACACAGATAGCAACATCGTCCCCTCGTGCCTTGCTCTCCGGCAAGGCCTTGGCACCCGCTCATCAAATATGCATCAATGCTGCCATCTCTCCCCCAGCAACCACTGTCACTGGGGACTCCAAATGCTGAGGGACGGACAGAGAGGCACAGCAAAAGTGACAGAACAGAAAGAGAGGCAGTCTGAAAAAGAGAAGACTGAGAAGAAGAGTGAGCTTATACATGTCAATGGAGAGACAGACATGTAGCCGAGATGATACAAGCCATACTTGTTGAATCTATTGAGTCATTCCCTTTTTTCCTGTCATTCCTTCTTTCTCTGTCAGACTGCCGACACCGAGTCCCAGTCATTTTCCTGATGAGTTTTCTGCAAACAAGCCTGGGGAAGTGCTTGATTATTGCTAATGGAACATTTTCCTCAATGAATATTAATGCTGAAATGGGGAATTGGTGGTATTGGCTGTTAGGATTTGTACTCCAACTGATTTGAAGTTTGAGGTGTTGAAACTGTTTGTTATTGTCCATCATATAAAATTCACATACAAATAAGAAAAGCACACATGTGCACTTGAGTGCATTTCTGTACCAAAGCGAAACTCGGTGCCAATTAATGATGCATCATTGAAATGAACTAGCTATTCCCAACTGTTTCCCCAAAATATATTGTTTGAACAATGATGGTCCAATGACTGTTGAAAAATTGAAAGCAAAAGTGGGAAAAATCGTTAGGACGAAAAGGATAGTTTGGAAGATAGGATGTGTAAGATACTTGAATGACAGGAGGCTGAGGTGTTCGGAAACTCTTTACTGAGTAGATGCAGCACAGAACAGAACATACAACTTTGGCCAGCACCTAAAGTCATCTACCAAAACTTCCCTTTTCCAAGTGGGTCTCACTTAACATGCTCTCTTAAAGGGGCTTCACTTATTTCAACTTATATATATAGTCAATACACTACAGGATGTTAGCTTTTTTATTTTTGAATACACATGTTTTATTAAACAAGAACCTATACAGTACCTCCAAATATAGTTAAAAACAATTTTGCATTGCTTTTGAAAATGTGCATAGGAATTGTTTCAGGAAACATTTTTTAACTTTGTTGCAACCAGTGTTTTGTGTAATGAGTTACAAAGTAACTAGTTACTGTAATTAAATTGCTTTTCTGCTAAATAAGTAACATAAGGGATTACTTAAAATTTGTAGGTACTTGTAATGTACTTGCTTTAAATACTGTACATGTATTTAATAGTTTTGCATAAATCCATTCAGGAAAGCTGTTTAATTGTATTTTTGTTATACAAATATATTTTGCAGAACAATGAAAAATTTTCAACTATAGTAGGTCACATTTCCCACACTGTAAAAAAAAGAAAAAAAGTTGACTCAACTCAAAATTGTAAGGCAACTTGCTGCAGAGCTTTTTCAGTTTCAACCCAAGTACTGCACTTGACTCGATTTAAGTTGAGTAAACTCAAAAATGTCCTGAAGCTGGTTGCCTTAAAATTTTAAGTAGAGTCAACTTTTTATTACAGTGATGATTGCACATGCTGAAAAAAAAATGAATTGAGTGAGAAATGAGTTCATGAAAATATGTTACATTCAGAGAAGCAGAGTAAGTGTGTGCATGTATGCTGTATATATTGTTATTCATATATTTAGCATAATAACCTTGTTTTGTTCAACTAAAGAATGTTAAATTTGTCCAACAATTGCATGTGTCTAATAAAAATGTGTTAATAATATACGATAAATGAAATGTGGCATCATTCATTTGAAATGTCTTAAAGATTTTAAGTGTCATTTTTAAAAATACAACTAAAAGTTTTTGAACCTGTGTTGAGATATATAGATCTTAAGTATTAAGCCAAGTAATTAAATTTCATGAGTAATTAGTTTACTTTTCAGACAAAGTAATTGCAAAAGTAATTTAAATACAATTGTAATAATGTAATAATTAGTTGTTATTGATTCATTACTTTTCTGAAATAATTTAATCAACACTGGTTGCAATTCTACAGTATATGTGTTTAGTATTTAAAGGGGCAATGTGTCAAATTTTGAAACGTTTGGTATTAGTGTCACCGGTGGCCAGTGTGTGAACTGCAACCAACAATTTATTGCTAGCTGTAAATTTAACATATTTACATTATATGTCCTTCACATAAAAAAATTAATAGACAACCTAGAAAGTCAGGAGAAGTCACATAAAAAAATGCCATTACAAGTTGTTCACACATTGGCAATTCAAAAATAAAAGAATACATACAAATGTATTCATTCATTAATTTTCCTTAGTTCTTTATTTATCAGGGGTGGCCACAGTGGAATGAACCGCCAACTATTCAGGCATATGTTTTACGCAGTGGATGCCCTTCCAGCCACAACCCAGCACTGGGAAACATACAAATTTATACATATACCCATTTGGAGAGGAAAAGAATGTTTCACCCAGAAAGCAAGTCAAAAACAACGCTGACACATTTTTTTTTCTCAAAATATCTTGTTTGTGATGTAAGTGAAGGTATAAAATACACATTAAAATGATTAATATTTTTTGATTTTTTTCTTTACATCAAACATTTGAGCAAACAATTTTTTGTTCGTGCATATTCAAGGGGTGTGTGGTGTGGTGTTGGAGCTCCGAAGAGAGAGTGAAAGCAAGACATCACCACAAGTAAATATTTCTGGTACGTTAAGCAAATGGACAAACTCCTCAGTGTGCACATGAGCGCATGTACCTCGCTTTCCTTTTTCTCCTCACACTCCTTTTTTTCTATTCTTACCCCCCCAAGCCTTCCCCCATTTCGTGATTGGTGAATTATTGATAGCGTGTAAAATCTAACATTGTAGATATGTGACCATTCACCAAATCAGCGGGTTCACACTGTGGGGCTGCCGAAGGGAAGGGGTGTCTAAGCACGCACTTTAATGTAATTGCCTTTAGGGTTCCTAGTAAATATTTTATTGTCTGCCAGCACAAATTAAAGGTACAAAGTTACCGAAACAGGGTGATTCCTCACTCCGAAGCTCTGCAGAAGTTGTTCTTCGGCTTTTCATTTGACTTGAAGCTTTTGGGTGACAGGTGAAATTTAGTCCTGGGATGGTGCGAGATGCTTACCTGGAGGCAAGCATGTCCCTTGAAGAGTCATCTTAAGGGTTTGCTGTTTTGGTTCTGTTCACTGACGCTGAAAGAGCTCTTGATTTGAGGGATTTTGGTGGAATGAAAAGGAAAAGGAGGGGTGGGTGGGAAGACTCATGCATTGCCAGTCAGGGAGGAAAGTAAGCAGAAAGATGGGACAGAATGTGAACAGGAAAACTTCATTACCTGATGGGGCAGTGGCCAAAAAGGCATTAAAAATGAATGGCAGCCGACACAGATGGTAAGCTGACCTGGATGGGATGTGAAGCGTCGGTGGGAAGATTTGTAGTTTTTTCTGTTCCACACTTAGAGAACAAATTCTCAGGTCCAGGCATTTCTCTCCTCAGGGATTTCTGTCTGCTTTTGCTCTTCTAAATGAAATAAAACTATTTACCCTTCAGCGCTGATATCTGCTTTCACTTTGGATGCTTGAAAGATACAATCATCGTTTCTTGCTAACCTTTTCTAGGCCTTGTCAAATTGTTTGGTGTAGTCGGTTTTCGTGCCTTGTTTCGAACTCCTTTTCCCGATTTCTTTGCAGGTTCCCTCCTGTGTGCACATACTATGATCTGCATCATTTCCTTGGCACCCCGTCATTCTCTTTGCACCATTCCGCTGTTACCTGCCGATCGCCGTCCAAATGGGATGGGCCGCACTAAGTCTGGATCAATAGATTAACTGAGTGGTTATGAATTATGCAGAAGAGCCCTACAGCAGTTGAACGTAAAGAGCCTTTGCTTTTGAATTGGCGTGTAAAAGCTAAGTACAGGCCTGTTTACTTGTTCCCCGGCATGGTGGGTGCTGTGCTTCAAAACCCCCCATAGTCAAGAGCCCCTGGGACCTTAGTCAGGTGAAAACAATGTGATTGTATTGACGATGCTGATTTGAACTCAACTGGAATGTTTTTTTAACTAGTTGGTTGGTTTGCTTCAGCATGCATGTGTTGCAATGACTGCATTCTTGTTGAGAGGTTGAACAGAGAGTTTGCTCACAGTGTCTTGTCGCTCTCTTCTGAGTCAAACCTCAGAGGACGCAGCGATAGTTTTAGCTAAAAATTCCACCGCGCATGTAATTTTACATTTGCATACAATCAAACCTAGAGTCACTCATGTTTTTTTTTTGTTCGACAACAGTAAAACAAAGGAGGGAAAAGAATAAACAAGCAAAATGCTGTAAATATGATGGCGAAGGAATATTCATGACATGTAAATCCCAGTGTAGTTTTACTCCACAGTGCTTTGGAGCAGTGCAAAGAAAGAAAATGATCTTTCTATACCAGGAAGTGTTTTGTGTGACATATTGAGACAGATATGTGTTGTGTGACTTTTACATAACCGTCAGCTGCTCATTCAGATGCCAAGTAAGAAGCTACGAAAAGAGGAAGAGGGCCAAAAGCTGAAACATTTGTCTTGGATCTTCTTTCTTCTTTATTTATTGAAATATTAATGTCTTTGCTTGAGGCCAAGTGTGTTTATGCTTGCCGCTCAGCGCGTTGACCGAAATGCCAACTGATGCTCTCTCATTGATTTTTTTTCATTGTGGGTGTATCTGTCTAAGTAGAGGCCGCCAGTCACCCTACCACCCTCCCCGTTTTCCAGCGTTCCTCCAAGTCCTGGCCTTATTCCTCTGCTTCATCTGCCCTTATTAGACTCTTCAAGAGAAGCTGCTTTTATTCAGTGTATTGGACACTTCAAAGGACTGCTGTGTTAATTGTTGGTTCATTTGGAGCTGGCTGTAGCAGAGTGTGTGTAGGCGATGTTGCAGATGTGTTGGAATCTTTGTGATGTGGGTAATAAGCTGAGAAATGGGGAAATAGAGAAAATGAGAAAGTGAACTTTCAAAAACTTCACAAAAAAAGGTGGATATGTGATAACATATACATATGTTTATCTATGCATGTCTTGTAGTTTTTTCCCATTGACGTAAGTATAACATGAATTGCTTTAAAGGTTTAAGAACTTGCTCTGTTGTCTCAGGTCTTTGGGCTAAGCAGGCAAATTCTTCGTGTTTGCTTAGTATTAAACTGCATTACATGGTAGGCCAGCTAGTGTTTTTTCACTACTTTAAAGGCAATGTTGTTCAGTCAAATAAAAATTTGCTCAAAGTTTGTAATCAATATGAGTAGCAAAAGCTAAAATGGACCAGTTAAATTCGTGAGCCAGCCATCATGAGATTGCATTTTCAAAACTTCATCAACAAATTGCACCATCATGCAAAATCAACTTTTAGAAACTGTTTGGACAGAAATGTGTGTATAGGGTGTCGACAGTCATATTGGAATGATATAAACACAACAAGTGTCTATTGTTAAATTTTCTGATGTTAAACTAGGATCCAAATCCCATCGATTTTGAGGCCAACAGCACCGTGATGTAGCAGTGCAGGTTTTCGATCGATAGGGATGTATTATCATGTCTCAGTAATAATGCGTATGATCATGTCCACAAGACAGGATTTGCAAAGAAACTGGGATTAAAAGATTTGTTCTAACTATCTGTGATTCGACCTCAAGAAGCAGTAAATGGTACACTTTGTATTGTTTATAGCATTTTAAACTATACTTTTTGAGCTACGTAATTCGTAATCGATGGATCACCACAGTGTACACAACCATAAATTAGGAGACTTCAATCACACAAAGGGAATCCTGGCTTGTGAACATTGAATCAGATTTATTTTGTACAATAACTTAGCTATAATGGATCTCTATATTTGCCTGTTTGGTGTCAGTCAAAATTGCATGAGCAAATCCCTTTATAATGTGCAATAAGTACCGTGAAAATGGTAAATAAACGCTGCTATGTTTACGGTTTGTATGTGTGCAGCACTAGTTCCAGTTTGTTGAATACAAACTACTGAAACTTGCATGTATGGAAAGATACATCTGCTCATGCAGAACTTGTTTCAGTTGGCTGTCACCTGATTTCACTGTTTTCACCCATAGCATTTTGGTCCAGAAAGGACCATACGCTGTCGACATGAGGCAATAACACAGACCTTTTTTTTTGTTTTTTAGTGCACTAGTTTGATGTCGGCTTGGTTTGTCCTGAGTAATGTAAGAATGAAAATTATCATATGCATTTGTTTATATGGCAAAACATGTATTTTTCACCAAGAAGGTCCATACTGACTCCAAAGGCAGATACTGATAAGATCAGGGCCTGGTGTGTGGACTTTGGGGGTTTTACTATGTGGTCACATGTTGATTGGTCAGTTTGTATGTCTCAGCATTTGGGCTTTGGTCACATGGTCAAGAAAGATACAAAATAGCTGCTAAACTTTGCTCTTTTCTTGCTCTGCGCTTGTCTTGCTCTGCTCTTTTTCCTGCTCTGCTCCTCTTTTGCTCTGGAGGCTATCTTCTCTGACTCTACTGCTATCAGGCTCTCTTTGAGGCCTACTTACTGCTCTTTGTCTCTCTCTCTCCCTCCCTCTGTCTCTCTCTGCCTCTCTCAGGTAACTTTATTTTACATTTAAGCTGGGTACAATTTATGTCATATGTTTTTATCATTTCATGTTTAATCGTTTATACAGTTATTTTGTAATTAATTCAGCTGTAACCATAGAGAATTATTGTCATTAAATCAATTCATTTTCAAGTATTTGTGAATTACTTTTGATTTAACATCAACACTTAATTGTTCCATATTGCAATACAATACAATCACATAACAGCAACGCTCTCCCACATTTGTAGCTATTAATACCGCCCTTATTTCCGTTTTTGGTATAAGATTGCAGAAGGATGGTTTGACTAGAAATGTACAGTTTTCACCATCATACTGATAAACTTTTTAGTCATTCGGCAAAACTGCAGTTCGGACCGCTGTAGTTAAAATACCATTCTTACAGTAATACATTTTCAGTTTAAAAAAGTCATTAATAAATAAAAAAAAACTGTAGGATATATCTATGCTTTCATTTTGAGACTCCTGCGGTCAGGTAATCTGAAAAATTTCCAATTTTGGCATGCCTTTCAAACTTTAACGTCGATTTGCAGTACTTAGTTGACAGAAGTGGCACCAGGTGCAGTATTCTGCTGCTGTAGCTCATCTGCTATAAAAGTTACCTGATTTACTGTTGCCTTTCCAGCAGTTTTAACCTCATCATGGGATTTTCATAGTAGGACTCTGTAAACCTAGGGATGGCTGTGCTGAAAATCCACATAGATAGGCAATTTCTGAAATATGACTTGACCACATCTACATGCAAAAAATAAAATAAGATAAAAATAACAGAATTGCTGCCTTGTGATTGATTAGAAATATTGATAAGCATTCAAACAGGTGTAACAAATAAAGTTGTGATTAGTTTATATTCCTACAGTACCAGCTGATTGGAGCTATAGAATTCCAAGATTTAATAAGCTTTAACTTAAGCACTCAGTCTTAATGGTAAATACAGAGCTTTGTGGAACTTCAGGATTTTTCAAGATTATAATGTTTTATGTATATTGCATGTGCTCTATGTTTTTGCTGTTGTTGTAGCTGAAGCTGTTGCGATGCAATAAAAAATTCAGACTCAGTCTGAAAGTGTTTATAAAATTGTACAATAGGAATTGGAGGTCTCTAGAACCCTGGCCCCTCTTGTTATTCACCTTTATGGTGTAAACCTTTGTGTTTTCTGTTTTCCTTTATGGACAGCTGATGTCTAATCTTCATAGTCCACATGTAGTATCTTCTCGGAGTAGAGGTAATGGCATTGAGGATTTTTGCAGGTGGGATGCTGAGCTGCTGAACACCATGAGGAACACTGAAGAGCAGATTTTGAAGGCCTCTGGGGAACAGGGGGTGGGTTTGCATTGGGTAGGAGCGCTCGGGACCCCAGCTGGCGCAGGACGGGGTGCCATTGTGTTCCCCATCCTCCCTCCTTGCAGTTCTAACAGGATTAGGCGACGGAGAGCACCCTCTCCTCAAAACCCCAGGCTGTTCCTCGCATGTCCCCTCTGATGTGGGGTTTTAAGGCTCCGCTTGTTGTGCTTTCGTAAACTTGAGGCCTGTCCCAGAGGGAGACTTTAAGAAGCAATCGTCAAGACACTATCTGAAGCTCATATATGAACATGAGTTTTGAATGTTCACCATGGTCCATGTTTGGATTATGACTAATCATGCTGAAAAGATTGAAATTTAAATATGGTTAATTTAGTTACAACCATGATGATTGCAAATGGTCTTCCAATAAGGCTAGGAAATTACAATCATGTGGACATGGAGTGGTTTCCTAAAATAACTGATTCATTAACTCTGATGCTTTGAGAATGGAGAGTCGATTCCAACGACTGGAGTCAATTTAGTCAAGAGGAGTTGACTCATCTTTCCTGTTAAAATGAAACTAATTATTAATTTGACTCTTACTTGCTTAAGTCACAATGCTTTTCTATAAACACATTCTTTGGGATCATTTTAACTGTAAATTTTTAGCCCTGCTAAACATTTGGAATAAAGCCAAATGTCAATGGGTATTGCTAATGGCATGTTGAATATTGAACAACTGACAAATGATGTCTTGACAAGTTTCCTGCACTTTAGTTTTGCACCTAATGCACATGTAATAGAGACATTGATACAAAAATACAGATTTGTTCTTGTTGTGACCCTGGACCACAGGGTTATCTACACCAAATGCATTTTTTTCCATTCTAATGCGTTACTTTTCCATTGTTTTTCAATGTAAACACATGCTTGACAGACGTGCATGATCATTACACTTGCGTCTCACATCTTTTGAAGTGTTGAGCAACTTTGAAGTGAGAGGCACGTTTTTTACACGTCATATCAAGAACTTCATCTTTTACACTCAATGTCAGTTCCAAAGCAGTCGATCTATCAGAACTCGGAGGAAGGGCTTTGTTTACAGGCTCTCAGTGGCTGTGTTCGGATACCTTTGTGCTCTACGCTGCACTTTTTAGGAAATCCTCAGAATTTTAAGTAAAGATCATGTTCCATGGAGAATTGTTTTGTTAATTTTCTACTTTAAATGTGTAATAACTAAATGTTTGATTAGTAATATGAATTGCTAAACACTTCATTTAGACAACTGTAAAGGCAATTTTCTCAGTATTTATATTTTTGGAAGATTTTCTAGTAGTCATTCAAATCTCTTTGATCTATCCTAAATACTAAAAAAGTACACTTATGACTGATTTTGTAGTCCAGGGTCAGTTTAGCATTACATGGTGACTCCACCACGGAATTTATGGTGACACTCCAAATACATAACAGATTAATGACATTATCAAATCGGTTCCAAAACAGCCCTAACAAAAGCCTAAAATCAAACAACAGACCAGCCAGTGAGACAATCTAAGAACACAAGACAACTTTAGGCTGGTTTAATCCTTTGCAAGACTTCAGAAATCTGCATGGTCAAGTAAAATGGAGTTTCTGTATTATCATTCTAAAAGAAATCAATAATCTGATGATGACACCCAATATTTGAAGCCTTCAGTAATTCTCCAATATTGGTACCCACATGTCTTCATGAAATGTGTGCAAAGAAACAGAGAAAAATGGATTCACACTAGTGTCCTGACCTTCTTTTCCAAGATCCTCCCCTGTGGACTCGAGCCTGACTTTACAATGAATCCCAAGCAGTGGCATTCATGTCACCACAGCACAAAGACTCGATATCACTTTCTCACACCAGATACCACACACACTCCAGAGGCTCCTTCAGCTTTCACCCTTTAACCTCAGCCCGTACCCCACAAACGCTGTGGTTGGCAGCATTTTTACCTTTAGTCTATAACCCTTTTTCACACAGTAATACCAGTAAATACTGGTAAAATTACCAAACTGACTTTACTGGTGAATTCGAACGTGTGCTGTTCACCAGGCAACGACATTCTGTAATTTTCCCCAAAAAAGCACCATTCACACATCCAATTCAAAATGCTGGTAAATTCTCACATCATCATCCAGAAATGACCTCTAAACAGCTGCTGTTGTTGTTGTTGTTGTTGTTGGTGTTGAAGGTTTAAATTTTTTTTATTTTAAACTTCCTCACTCATGCAGCTGCTTTTGTCTCAGAGACGAAACCAAAATACTGAACTATAGGATAGAAAAGCTGTCGCTAGCATCAGAAGGCAGAGATGCTACCTGCAGCTAAAAACAGTTATGTTTACATGTTTTGAAAACACAGAGGTCTGTGGAGGGAACATGGACAATTCTGTGGATATTTGTAAAATTATTGTCAACAACTCTGATGAAGACTGTTGTAGAGGAAAACGTTTGCATGTGGAGAGGTTTGAGTCTGTGCTTCAGCTTGCGAGACCCTCTTTGAAACTAAACACTACTATTGTTGTACCGAAATCTGACTCACCAGCTGGCAAATCGCACTTCACGTGCACATGCGTCACAGCTGAACGCAATGCTTGCTGGTAAACTCACAGGGGTTTATTATAAGCAAATTAGAAACGTCTGATTAACAAGCAACAACTAAATATGTCTAGGAAAAGGATTCAAAGGCTTTTATTTTCAGAAACAGCATGTATGCGAATGTGTCATATGCATCAGAAAGTTCTGTGGTAGGATTTTTAAAATTTGCATAGAAACCTTCCTAAAAGTGAACGTACACCAGAGTAAATTTAAATTTATTTATTAATGATTATGGCTCATATGGTGATTTAAAGTGGTTCAATTAAGTCAATATTTACAGCTGCCCACGTTCTCCCATCAAGTTTGTTTTTTATAGATCACAACTTTTGCACTTTTCGCCCATTTTGTGTGTACGCCACATTTATAAATGAGACTCCTCATGGGCCTGGAGTAGACATATCACGTTAGCATGTTCTGAAAACACACATGCTCATACCCGCAGTTTTCTTTCTACATTCACACACTGCAGAATTCTGGGAATTTACTGGTAATATTACAAATTCATTCATTAATTTTCCTTCAGCTTAGTCCCTTATTTATCAGGGGTCACCACAGCGGAATGAACCGCCAACTATTCCAGCATATGTTTTATGCAGCAATGCCCTTCCAGCTGCAACCTAGTACTGGGAAACAGGGAAACACCCATACACTCTCACATTCACACACACACACTTCCACACTACAGCCAATTTAGTTTATTCAATTCACCTATGTCTTTGAACTGTGGGGGAAACCGGAGCACCCAGAGGAAACCCACACCAACACGGGGAGAACATGCAAACTTCACAGACAAATACCAACTGGCCCAGCCGGGACTCGAACCAGCGACCTTCTGTGAGGCAACAGTGCTAACCACTGAGCCACCATGCAGCCCATATTACAAATTGCCAAAACTAATTTACTTGTATTAGTATGGGCCTCTTCACACATGATATCTTTACGGAGAATTACCTATAAAAGCCTGTATTGTATGTGTGATAGAGGCTTATGTCTCATTGTTTGGCGCAGTTTATCACAAGCCTTTTGTCAATATTTTTTCCGCAGTTTGGCACTAAGGATGAACACACATTGTGATTAACAAACAGCAGCTAAATGTGTCTGAACAAAGAATTCAAAGGCTTTTATTTTCATAAACAACACAGATGCAAATGAATCATAGGTTCTGGTTGGCCGGAGTAGACGTCTCATATCAGCATGTTCTAAATTTGTTCTGAAATTAGTGTCTAATTTTTTGTTCTACGTTCACACACAGCAGAATTCAGGGAATTTACAGGTAATGTTACAACTTCTCATTCCGAAAACTTCCTGGAACTAATTTCCTGGCTTTTTTTTTTTTAAAAGGGCCTTTTCACTCATGATCTTTTCACTGAAAATTACTGGTAATTTTCCATACAATACTGTATGTGCAAAAGGGGCTTATGTCTCATTTTTTGGCACCTTCTTACATTTTTTTATTATATAACCTGTTATTGATATCAGTGCTCCCGATCAGGACTGTTGATCCAGTGTGAATGTAGTCCTGATGGAGGAACAATGTTTGTACCTGACAGCGCACCGTGCAGCGGGACAGCGCTCTCATTACCACAACAATGAAATAATTATGAATGCCGCTGCGAGACTTCATCAGAGGAATATCTATTGTATTATTTATTCAGTCCCCTGGTTCAGGGAGAACACATATAAACTTCCAGCTATGCTCTTCCCCGTGCACACACTCTCCTGTCTGCCTTTCAAAGCGGTGGCTCGCTCCCGCCACTGCTTTATACTGCACTTCTCCAGGCCCTGGGATGCTTCGCTCGGACATCGCCTCTGATATGTAGCCATGGCTGACCTTAACCCTCTTAAAGGACCAGCGCGGTCTGCACAGTGCCAGTTGGAGGATGTTCATTCATCAGTAAGTGGTCAATACTCGGATGGGTTCATGGCTGCGAGCGATTACTCAGCGCAGAAGCAGCTGTCTTCAGATGGAAGGCCAAACCACAGGCCCAGTCCATCCACGGAGAGCCATGCCTGGAGAACCGTCTCTCTTGAAAACAGCAGCAACACCACCGAAAAGCCAACACAAAACAGGTGAGCGCAGTCTTCTATCTTGCCAGAAGGGTTTGAATGATGTCTGTGGTGAACTTTTTAACTCGGGCAACAAATGCATGTGAGGTACGTTCATGTCGGTGTGTTGTTTTTTTTTGTTTGTTTGTTTTTTCTTCTGCTGCTGTTGTGTCCGTCATGAGGTTGTATGGGCGCTGGTTATGAGTGTGCAACACTGTGTTATAAATTATGCAGTGCCTGCTTGGCAACGCTATGGCCGGTGCCTGGCAACCTGTGAAGCTCTGTGGCGATGGGGGAAAGTGGGTGCAGTGGGCGGAGTCCTGCAGGTGCTTTTCTTTCTCGTCTTTCTCATCCATTCATCTGATCCTGGTTTGGGTGAGCACTATTGCTGTGCTGAGCAGATGCACCTCCTGCGCACTCTGCTGCAACAGAGGAGGCCTTTGTTACTGTAATGCATCGGATATGATGGGTCAGCCGGCTTCAGAACACATTAAAATTACCATCTTATTATGTCTTTTAATTAATGCACATGTGAGTCAGCCTCTATTCATGAACAACCCAAACTTACTGCATATTGAAAATGTGTCTTATGCACACTGCAAAAAAACGATATTATAAACAGTAATGACATCAAATGTTTTGTGTTAAATTAACTTATTTTAAGTTTTTTTAAAAATAGTTTTACAAAGTTATACAAAGTCAAGTTATGCAAAGTAACTTTTCTGGCTAATATGTTTAGCCAGTTTGATTGACGTGAGTTGACACTCTAAAGCATTTAAGGCAGAAAAAAAACTACAGTGCAGTGCGTACAGTAAATGAGTTGCTGCCTTATTGACTCAAATGAATTTTACGAGTCATTTCAAACTGACTTAAAACATCAAGTTGAATGAATCTTGTATATCTTTATAAAAGTTTATTTTAACTTATTTTAATAATTTAAATCACCATAAAACATGTTTTCTCATGACTCACTGATCATTGAATTTATTTTTGTGTATTTTAGAGTAACAAATGTCTTCAATTTAGGTGAATTACATTATATGAAAAAATACAATAACTACAATACAATACATAAAAACATACAATCATTAGGCACTGAATATAGATATTTTGGTCACTGAAGAGGCATATACTAAGATACTACTTATGTCAAATTAATATTATAAATAATAAAAATTTATATCAAAATAAATATATTAAATGAATAATAATAATATGGTGAAATATAATAATAATAATAATAATAACAATAATAATAATAATAATAATAATAATAATAATAATAATAATAATAATAATAATAATAAT
>CAIGQV010018106.1:3543839-3554491 GCA_903798115.1 Danio jaintianensis | reverse complement strand
AGACAGACAGACAGACAGACAGACAGACAGACAGACAGACAGACAGACAGACAGACAGACAGATAGATAGATAGATAGATAGATAGATAGATAGATAGATAGATGAAAAATAAGAATATATATTTTACAGCAACCTTTATTATCATCATTATTAGTATTATCATTATTATTATTATTACTTTTTTACTTATTTATTGTTAACAATATATGTTAACAAAATGTTATCAGTGTTATTATTATGATTAGTAGTAATATTAGTATTAATAATAACATTATAACAACATAATCCCTATCCCACTGTTTACAGTTGCTACCTTGGCTTACTTCGTAATGTCACATGACCATAATAAATAGTAACTAGGATTATTTTAATAGTAGTATAATAATAACACAATTATTAACAATAATTAATGTATTAATAAATCATACATTTTTAATTAATAATTAATGTTAATAGTTTTTTTCTTATTTTCATGTAATAATAATAATAATATTATTATTATTATTATTATTATGACATGCCAATATTATTGATTTTCTTGATTGCCAATATTATTTATTAACCAATATTGTCAAATATTAGTGCAGTTAAACCAAACAAGGGTGCGATTCCTAAAATATCATTAAAAGTGTTGCTTAAATGCCAAATTTGTGGCATTTTATATAACACAACGCTATTTTATATTTGGACAGAGGATGAATATAGTATCTGAAATGTTATGACGTGGAACATATTTACATAGTATGATGCAAAACTCTTTCTTCTTCATTGTGAGCGTTAGCGCACAATTGAGTTGGCTCAAACTAAAACTAATCAAGCGATGACCTGGATTCATAAGAAGTTCAGCATCTAAAGATAAAACAATGAGCGAGAAAGCAAAGTTCTGCAGGGAGAACAGACGTTTCTGTGAGATACGCTCTCATTAGGCCCGTTTGCCTTTGATCGTCTAATCAGACAGAAGACGAGCAGTTCAACACAGAGGCGAGGCGTGTTGACATACTCATTTCTGCCAACGCAAATAAAACAAAAAGCAGAATTTCTATTACTAGTGCAGGAACGAGCAACAACCGTTTGGCTGTATTAAAGCAGACACGCATGCTATCGCCTACTATACCACTAGGCATCGATAGAGATTTAAAATGAAGTAAATATGGCTTCGAAACGAAGAATATGAGTGGCAGGTGATGCTGCAGGGAGAGGATGGAGGTTGTGTTATAGCATGATGCTCCCAAGCAGCAAATTCCACCATAGGGGCCGATCCACCCGCCGAACCCGTTCTCCGGGCGAACCTGTTCTCCTGCTCTCCAGCAACTTGCACCCCTTTATGACTCTGTTTACTGAACTTTCCACAGGTGAAATATTTATTAGAGACGGAAGCAAGGTTGAACTCAGGAACAAGAGAGAGATGTTGGATAGAGGGGCACATTACAAGACGAGTTGCAGAGTTTCTTTTTGGATTTCTGTCTTTCTTTGAGACAGTGGTAGTTATAGAGACATGCGCCGAGATAGAAAATGCCATATCAAACTATACACGTACAAAACGGCGATGTTGATGGTGTCATAACTTCTTTCTGTGATGCGTACATTTTGTCAGTTTGAGGTCATGAGTTCGTAGAGAGCAACCTGTGCTGGAATTCAAGATGCAAGAGTGGTAGAGAGGCTCATTTGAATATGATTTTTTTTTTTTAAGTTTGCAAAGATGAATTTTCAGGACCATAAATCCAGTCCTCAGTGTCACTTGGTCCTTTTGGAATCAGTCTAATATTTTTTAGAAGGTATATATATGATTATCAAGAACTTTTTTTTCAGGATTCTTTGATAAACAGAAAGTTTAAAAATGCTTTTATCAGAAAAAGAAAGCTTCTGAAACATTATAAACAGATTTTGGTTAATTGAATGCATTCTCGCTGAAAAAAAATCTTTAAATTCTTTCCTTGCTGATGAAATAAGACTTTTTTCCCCCAAATAAATAAATAAAATCTTACTTATATTAGTATTATTATAGTAAGTATTCATATTTTCACACTATTTCACTAGTATATTTTTTTCTCTTGTAGAAAGTCTTATTTCTTTTAGTTTGCCTGAAATAAAAGCAGTTTTTAAATATTTTAAATTGATTTCATACCGATATTATTAGTACTCTAAAGAATTTTTTTTTCAGTTGGCTAGAGAACAACCACTGTTGTCCAATGATTGCCAAGTTGCCTAATTAAACTAACTAACATTTCTGCCATTTACAAGTCTTGAAAATGCATGCTTTGACAAAAAAAAAACTGAAAAATGCATAATTTATTATTATTTTTTTAAATAAAATTAGGGCTGGGCAAGTTAATGCGTTATTAATGCATTAACGCAGTAATTAATTAATGCTGACAATTATCTTATTGCGAGTTAATGCAGCTTTTTAAAATTATTATTATTATTTTAAAAGTCTATTACTTACTGGCTCTAAACACACAGCCAGACAATTTCGGGGTGGGCCTAGAGACCGGCAGAGGATACAGAGAAATAGAGAAAGGTACTCTTAAATGGTAATTTATTTATTTTTTCTTCCACGTGATGGAGTTGATAGAAACAAAATTTATTATAACCACTACAAAACTAATTTTGTAAAAACCAGAGTACGTACAGGCCTCAACAATAAGGATAAGCATAAGCGATGCTCGGGACAGAAGCTTTATCACTAAAGTTTAAAAACCAGTTATAAGTTCATAATAAGTTCAATATGTGTGCAAATCAAATGATAAAATGATAAATGACTGAATGAAAAAATAAGAGTGTTCGCATGAACAAAAGCAAGCAGGTGAAAACATGTAGAATGTTTGTTTGTTTTTAATGTACAGACTTAGTTATTTATATTGATATAGATTGTTCATATATTTTAGCAGAAATTATTCTGAGGGCCATCAAATTTAGCTGAAATCATCAAAAATGCTGTCTGTGACTAGCAACGACAACAAAGAAATTGCTGTAGGGGAAAGAGTTAACCTAGTTAAGCCTTTAAATTGCACTTTAAGCTGAATACTAGTATCTTGAAAAATAACTAGAAAAATATTAGGTACTGTCATTATGGCAACGACAAAATAAATCAGTTGAATATTCAATCATTCATTCATTTTCTTTTCGGCTTAGTCCCTTTATTAATCCGAGGTCGCCACAGCGGAATGAACCGCCAACTTATCCAGCATATGTTTTACGCAGCGGATGCCCTTCTAGCTGCAACCCATCACTGGGAAACATCCACACACACTCATTCACACACACACACACACACACACACACACACACACACACACACACACAGAAACGCCAACTGACCCAGCCGAGGCTCGAACCAGCGACCTTCTTGCTGTGAGGCAATCGTGCTACCCACTGCGCTACCGTGACGCCCCCTTAGTTGAATATTTTTTCGAATATTGAGTATGAATATTTTAATCCTCAAGCTTTATATGAGAATTGTGTCCTTAATCAGGTGGAAAGGATTCTGAATGATCCAACTCATTTTTTGTTTCCACATTATGAACTGCTTCCCTCAGGTAGGAGATATAGTGTAGGTTGAACCGATATAGGAAATCCCTTGTACCTGTTTTAGTGGGTTTATTTAACAAGAGTTTATCTGAATTATCATTATAATTATTGTAACTACTGTAAATTTTACTGTTTATTGTTTGTTTTTATGGTATGTCTGCAGCAATATGGTGATGCCCATAACAAATTTTCTGTCAAGGACAATAAAGTTTACTACTACCACTATTACTAGTTTTTAAAAGTATTTTGTTTAAAAATGTGTTAAAAATCATTATTAAACATCACACAATCGCATTATTAAACAAATTTTCACAGCAGGGCTATTCATTTTGCCTTTAACTCTGTGTGTGTGTATATATTTAATACACTGTGTATTAAATATACGATGTATAGGATTATGTCATAACTTCTTTCTGTGATGCGTCCTTGATGTCAATCTGAGGTCATGGGGTCGCAGAGAGAAACATGTGCTGTAATTCAAGATGGAGGAGCAAGACTGAGATCAGAGGTCAGAGGGCAGGAACAAAATTGCTCTCTTCATCCGTGAGTGTCTGCTATCTTTCTATTGGTTTGCCCTTAAAATACACACTATTTCTACCGAAAAAAAATGAGCCTTCTTCAGTTCCTCGACTTGTTTGCATTGGACAAAAGAATAGGAAGTAAGCCAAGCTGGCTCCTCATGAATCTTTAACCGAGAGTTTGTTTTGTCTTATGAATGTAATTAATGCATAATTAATATTTAAAGATTGCCTCATTTATCAAATTTAACCACTTTACCCACTCACCACAACAGAGTTGACTCATAAAACTGGGAAAATAAACAACAGAGAGAGGTTTGTTTTTCGGAGTTGGCGGTTGGCGCTTCATTAGAGGCAGGTTGCTGCTGTTTTTTTATTGAAGTCGTGATTCCCGTGGACCGTCAGGAAGCGGGTCAGTAGATCAGGATTCTGTTCTGCACATCAGTGTCTCCAGAGTCTTCGCTCTTGTTCTGCGGCCCCCATGACAATGCTGAGAACACTGACACATTTATTGTCCTCTTTCACAGAGATATTAGAGGTTGCTGTGTTTGCTGTTATGAAAGTGTTGTCCTTCTATGGTGGAATATATATAGACCTAATACTATACGATTAAAGCAAACTATATATACAGTTGAATAATTAGCCCTCCTGTTCATTTTTAATTCTTTTATATTTTTTCTGTAAACTGTAAACAAGTTCTGTAAACAGATTTTTTCAACACATTTCTAAACATAATAGTTTTAATAACTCATTTCTGATAACTGATTCTTTTATCTTTGCCATGATGACAGTACAGAATATTTTACTAGATATTTTCAAGATACAAGTGTTCAGCTTAATGTGCAATTTAAAGACTTAACTAGGTTAATTAGGTTAACTAGGCAAGTTAGAAAAATTAGCCAAGTCATTGTATAATGATGGTTTGTACTGTAGACTATTGAAACAATATATAACTTAATATTGACCTTAAAATGGTTTAAAAAAAATAAATAACTGCTTTTATTCTAGCCAAAATAAAACAAATAAGACTTCCTCCAAAAGAAAATACATCAGAAATACTGTGAAAATGTCCCTGCTCCATTAAATATCATTAAATATAACTGTGCATATCTTCATATATATATATAGAGCCAGATGTTGACAGGTTGCTAAGACAAACACCAGTAGTTACTGCTTTTAGGGAAAGTGAATGATGAGATGTTTCTATTTTTTTATTCTTTTAAAGATGTCTTGTCTGCCCATCATGGTGCCATTAAAGGGACAGTTCACCCCAAAAAAATATTTAATTTACTCACTATTTACTCAAGTGGTTCGAAACCTTTATGAGTTTCTTTTTCTGTTGAACACAAAAGTTAAAAGTTTTTAAATTTATGTAACCATTGACATCCATAGTAGAAAAAAACAAATATGGAAGTCAGTGATTAGGTTTACAAACATTTTCCAAAATATCTTATTTTTTGGTTAACAAAAAAGAAACTCAAATAGGTTTGTGACAAGTCAATGATGAGTAAATTATGAATTTTCATTTTTGTAAGGACTGTCCCTATCCCACTGTTTACAGTTGTTACCGTGGCTTACTTCGTAATGTCACATGACCAGATCTGTTTACATACATTCTGTTTGTGCATGTAGAAAATTTGAAATAAAACACATTGTTTAGTTTGAAAACATTTGAAATCAATTCAGCGATTCCCGGTGATCACAGATTACTGTGAACAGGTATAAAATCGAATAATTTCACCAACATCAAAGGAGGTGTGAAGTTTGTGTGTTAGGGAGGTCTAATAGGTAATCTGAAATTACAAGATAAAGTTGGGATTAAAAGGGTTAAAAATTGTAATAATGTTTTTTTTTTTACAGTTTACAGTAATAATTTAATATATTTAAAAATAACTGCTTTCTATTAAAATGTATTTTAAAATGTAATTTATTTCTGTAAATGCACAGCTCAATATTCAGCATTAATAACCCTTTTGTTGTTGAAAACAGTTGTTTACTGTTTTTTTTTTCAGGATTCTTTTTTTTTTTTCAGGATACCTACTTATACATACTGTACATACATACATATTAGATCTGATCTGAAATAGAAAACCTTTGTAACAAAATGAATGACTTTTGATCAATTTAAGGCCTCCTGGCTAAAAAAAAATTGATTAAAATGGATTAAAAAAATAAATAAGTAAATAAAATCTTTTGAAATGTGTATGCTTTAATGAGAAGCATGTGTGTGTGCAGTGTTTAGTAAGTTGGGTACAAACAAGTAATTAATTTCTAATTTCTCTATTTTTCTAATTACTCTCTAAAAAGTAACTTAATTACTCAATAAGTAATTTAATTACAGCATTCAATGCTAACTAAAATTGCTATAAATCTCAATGCATATAAAAGAGTAAACTCATTTATTTTTTTTGTAATCTGAATCAAACTAAATCTCTTCATTTTATTATAAAAACGCATACACATAAAAACCTGAATATATACTGTATATACATGCAATTAGTCTACTCTAAATGTGTACCTTATATTTTCATGAACTAATTTCTGACTCAATTCATTGTTTAACCTTGTGCATTTGTCTTGATAAATGTAACATTCTTTAGTTGAAAAATAGAATTATTCTGCAAAAACAAAACAAGAAAACAATACAATCACTTTGCTCTACAATTACTCAATGCAAATACAGAGAGACAGACCACTGCAGTGCAATTATTGCTGCTTTAAATATTTCTTTAAGTAGGTATTTATTTCATATTTTATTACACAATTTCTAAAGAACGTAAAAAGTTATGTCCGTTACTTTAGCAAAATAATAAAGTGCATAAATGTGTAGGTAAAGCATGTCAGTCCTGCAGCGGCTCATGTGCTGCTCAGTCCTCTTTATCCGGTCACTTGAGACCACCCTAAAGGTTCTTCCATCAGGCTGGCTAAAGTGGGGATTAAGTAGGGCATTTCTCCCTGTCAATATATAATCATTGAGCTCAGCTGGGATGACATAGATCTGTTTCCTCTGTGAGTGATTGTACTAGTCTATCAAAGGCTGCCATGCACCAAACCACTGCTTTCTGCCCCCACTTCTGTCGCTCTTGTTGTTCTTTTCTCTGCATGCGGATGTCGAGGGACTCGCAGTGGAACAGTGGCATGTTTCCTCGCTTAATAATCAGTGACAATAAACTTAGGCTGCAATTGAATTCCCAAACTGGGGGTTGGGGGACACATTGGGGTGCTTGGATGTGACCCAGTTTACATGTATCTGACAGAAAATCATATTCATAGATGTCGGATTTTAAAGTAGACAGGCTGATTGTGCTTTCAGAAGTTGATGTTGACATTAATATAAAAGCAATGTACAATTAAGCATGATGATCTTCATCATGCCACTCATTTATTTTGAAAAATAATGCAGAATGTTGTTTGGACACCATTGAAAACAGTTTAAGCTTATAGTGAGGTTTCTAATTCAGTTCTAATTTAGAGCTGTTCTTAATGTAATTATTTACACAATGAAGCGATTTTAAAAATGGAATCAATCGGAAATTAATCCCTTTTAAAATTTGATTGAGAAATTTCCCCAGTGGAAAAGTTTAAGTCATTCTTGTGACAGGACAAAATTAAACTTAAAAATAAATATTTACATTTAACATAGAAGACATGTAGCCTACAATATAGCATTACCAACTTTCCTCAAATTTTTTAATGTTCTATTATGAAAATATTAAATTGTTTTGTTTAATAAAATAATCCTCTAAAATAAGAAGCCGAAACTGCCAGTAGGTGGAGATAAATGTCTAATGAGTTGGTCATTGAGTCATTTATTCATTGGATTCATTCAAATGACTGATTCATTCAGCAATAAGTACTTAGCTCTTTATATGTTTTATAATTAATTAATCAATTCACCGGATTCATTCAAAATACAGCTTCATTCAGAAAAGAATCTCAGCTGTGAATTTATCAAATAACATTACTTTGTTTTTATAGACAATATTTGCGTATTGTATAAAGTGAATACCACATTTTCACATGCCATATTTGTGACAATAAGAACCTTAAACCCATCCCACCATGCCAGCTATTTTAAAATTCTAAACATTGTTTTCTATGAGGTTACGCACACAAGCTCTGACAAAACTGAACTGATATTGTTTATCTACATCATCAAGATTCTAATATGAAACAAAACTCAGAAGAGGGATTTTTGGTATCTTCAATTTGGGAGGCATAAATCTACATACTATAGCCTAGGGGCGTAGCAACCGGGGGGGGGCGGAGGGGATACGTCCCCCTCACTTTTAGAGCCAGACCATTTAGAAACAGGTGATTAATAATTATATGAACATAAACTTTTGGATCTTATTTAGCTGTCCCCCCCACTTTTAAAATGTCCGCTACGCCCTTGCTATAGACTATAGTCATGCAGTTGTTCTTTTTTATGATGTTATTCACCAATGTAGTAAAAAGTAAAAATTCCTGCTAAATGTTGACAGCATATGAAAACTCTTAAACAAAGAGAGATACTGTGGAAATATACTCACGAAACAACCTGGTTCCTGAACTAATGGAGACAGCGGCTAATGGGTTAATTTAATTCCGCTAGGCAGCACACTCTGTCTTGTTGCTAACAATTAGCCGGGAATGGAGTTGTTAATTTTTAATGATGAGCAAGGTAAAGGGAGAAAACAGAGGAAAAGCCTCCTGCACTTAACAGAGCAACTAGAGGCCAATGTGCCACTTACTGTATGCTTTATGTACACAAAACATCACAAACAAATGTCTATCTATCTATCTATCTATCTATCTATCTATCTATCTATCTATCTACACTGTAAAAAAAATATATGATCACTTAGTCATGACAACATATGTTTTTAGTTAATTGTAACTTATTAAACTAAGTTAATCATGTTCTAACTTAATTTTATAAGTTAGGCAAGCTGTTTTAAGTCAGTTTAATATCATGTAAGTTCAAATGACTCATAAGGTTAATTTGATTCACAAATTTATGGCAAGCAGTATTTTTTTACAGTGTAGCACTGATGTGCTCGCGGTGACCCGAGTTTGATTCCTGGCTTGAGGTCCTTTGCTGATCCTTTCCATCTCTCTCTGCTTCCCATAATTTCTTGTCTATACTTTCCACTGCCCTATAAAAAAAAAAAAAAAAAAAAAAAAAAAAAATATATATATATATATATATATATATATATGAATATGAAGTACATATATGAAAAAAAGCATGTTATGTACAGAGCTGAAGTTTAAATTTGCTAATCATTGCTACCAGTATTAATGGTCTCTATCTCTATGGTATCTATCTCTCTCTCTTTCTCTCTCTGTGAAACTCAATATATTTGATTTGTATAACATCCACATTGACGCTCAAGCCCCTTCACTCACTCACTCACACATTAAAATGCTATTATTATAGAAACTGCATCAGCATTTCAGAGACCATTAAGAGGGCAGGCATTGACAGAAGCAGAGGGGCAGACAGGAACAGACTTTCTCCATCCTCACTGTTTATTTCACAAAACCGCCAGATTCTCTTCTACTGTTTATTTTTCCTTCTACAGTTTGTAAAAAAACAACAACAACAAAAACGATTAGATACCTAGAAAGATAAGGAAGGACCAGCAACAATTATAATAACATCAGAGTAACCAAACACATGCAACACAACGGTCTGTATTTGTACAAGGTTTCTAATGCAAATTTGGACCAAAAGATATTCAAATGTGTGTGTGCTGTGGGAGATCCAATAATCTGTAAAATAAGGACATGAAAGTCTTTAAGAACACTGAAAACTGCTATTTTATTACCATTTTTCTTCAACTCATTTGATACTTTTGGCCACAATAGGAAAAAGCACTTGGAGTTGTCTTGTCATTTTTTTAATTCTTCATTACAATGGATTTTGTTTGTGCTTTTTGTTCATTGTACACTGAAAAAAATAATTTCTGCATTATTCTGCAAAATTGTTGCAAACCATTTATATGGGTTGAATTTGAGCAAACAAATTTAGTAATGTTCAACTTAATTTTGTTTAAAGTCAGCCCAAATAAATTGTTTACAACCACTTAACTTAATTTTTTTTTTAAATTTAAGGAATCATCTTTGAATCATATTTTTTCAGTGTAGATGTATATTTTGAAGATGTATGTTTTAGCAAATGTTAATCCAATATTATTAATCAGGTTTGTGACGATAAGCCTATGGGGCTTTTTTCACCAATAAGCAAAAACAAATGGTCATTTGGGACTTTATTTATCATATTACTGTATATCTTGCAGTGTGACTCTTAATAGTTATTTCGACTGTTTCTAGTAATTGTGCTATTTTCCTAATTGCAACTTTATTACCTCTCAAATGACTTCACGACAATGGTACTTCACAATATATTCTCAATTTGTAACACTCTCATTGTCAAATCATATAGTGCAAATTCCTATAATTTTGACATTAACTATAAATGAATCAATCAATCAATGAATCAAAGAATGATTGAATGATCGGAAAAATCAGTCAATGAATCAATGAATCAGTGAATGAATGAATGAATGAATGAATCAATCAATCAATCAATCAATCAATCAATCAATCAATCAATCAAT
>CAIGQV010018106.1:3531258-3543439 GCA_903798115.1 Danio jaintianensis | reverse complement strand
AAAGAAAGAAAAATGCATTTCCATCAAGTTGTTAGAGAGGCCAGCTGTAGTATTGGTAACCTAGCAACAAACAGTAAACAAAGCAAGCGTAATGGAGTCACATGGGTGTAATGTTTGCCAGTGATGGGAATAATGGTGTTATAAATAAACGCCATTTTATCAGTAATGAGTAATCAAATGAATTCATATTTCCCGTTATAATGCCGTTACCATTACTGACAATAAAATGTGGCATTATATAATTATATAAACATTCATATAGTATAGAATAGTGCAGAATGTTTTATAATATTATTCATTCATTCATTCATTTTCTTTTCGGCTTAGTCCCTTTATTAATCTGGGGTCACCACAGCGGAATGAACTGCCAACTTATCCAGCATATGTTTTACGCAGCGGATGCCCTTCTAGCTGCAACCCATCACTGGGAAACATTCATTCACACACATACACTACGGACAATTTAGCCTACCCAATTCACCTATAGCACATGTCTTTGGACTTGTGGGGGAAACCGGAGCACCCGGAGGAAACCCACGCCAACACGGGGAGAACATGCAAACTCCACACAGAAACGCCAACTGACCCAGCTGAGGCTCGAACCAACGACCTTCTTGCTGTGAGGCGATCAACATGCATTTTATAAATAGTTTTTGCAATAGTTACTTTCCCTCTTAATTAGTTTTACTAGTTACTAGTATTAGTTACTTTTAGAAGTACCACTTTTTTAAGTACCGTGCCCAACACTGGTGTTCCCTACCTCAGAGTTTATTCTACAAATGTGTGTTACCATCTCTCATTATTCGCATTAACCCTTTTTCCCACAAGCACCTCCTTTATATGACCTTTTTTACACAATTTGTTTAATTTTACATGTACTGCACTGTGAAACAAAAACCCACTTTATATTAAAGATGTTGTGAAGTGGTTTGAAATGTGCAATTTTTATTCGATGTTTCACGTAATCTCAATGACATAATGTAGCCCCTCCCCCTTTTCAAAGACAGCCAATCGAGTTTAGTCTACTGTATATCACAACTCTGCCATTCTCAGAGCTGAAGCGCATCAGACTCACAATTTATAATAGTAATACTGAGTCTGACAAATAAAAAATGGACAGTGTGTGTAACAGATTTCATTTTGAATCACCTAGTTCCCTGTAAACCGACTGTGTATGCGTGTGGCCAATGTATTTTCTCTTTGGGGCTTTCCGTAGAGAGGTCCTACGCACAGTGTGTTTCAAAACAACTAATAAGGAATTCAGATAAACACATTTTGGCTACCATTTATTATTTTCTTATATTTGCAAGTGTTTAGGTGAGCCCTTGGTTTGAACATTCTTTGGCATGAATAAATCACTAATTTTAGCATCAGCAACAGCTTCTTAAAGGGGGCGGAATGTATCAAATACCAGAGAGCATTTGATTGGTCAGAAGATTTGATAAGAAACTGAAGTATGAGGTGATGTCAAGTAATTCAACATAGGCTCATTCTGAAAATGATATACATTTTACCATCATATATCCATTTCTGGAGAATTATGTAGCCAGAGATACGTACAGTATGGCTGCATTTTGTCTTTAAAACGAATGCTACGGGGCGGTATGACGCCGTTCCTTTTCGCTCTTACCAGCTGACCGCTTACCTCCATGTGGATGGATTTTCCGCTGTTACCAGTTTGTCCAGTGGCTCGCCACGTATGTCAGCGGACTTGTGACTTGGAGCGGAGTTGACCGGTTCCAGACAGCAGGTAAGCCAAAAACTATAGTAAAGCCAAATAATAAAGTAAATAACAGGGTGAGAATGTGGTAAAATCTGAAAATTTGGTAAAAATCAGGCTGCTGCGAGGGCTTTTCTTTTTCTGGATTGCTTTTGAAAAGGAAAGTGGGTGAGCGGGTCAATCAGTGCTTTCGAAAACACTATCGGTTGGGTTTAGGCAAGGAGGAGGGTGGGTCAGTTGATCATTCAGTCAGTCAGTCAGTCAGTCTGTCAACAGCAGCCACAGAAGAGCAGGTGCGAATGGCACTTGCGACAGAAATTTGAGATCTCAAAAAGTGTACATAGCGGAAACATTTGCGAAAACAAAAAAACGTACCTCCTGGGAGGAATTTGTCACTTTTCAGAAATGTATATAGGGGTACGTTTTCTGAATGAGCCTTGCTTGAAATAATTAATTGATTCATTTTTCAATTGATTCAAGTGACAAACCTAAACCTTTGGATCTTTGAATTTTGTCACTGTTTTAAATCACATTCGCTTATAGATTATTAGCAAAAAACTTTATTTTGATTTCATGTGGTTTTAAATGCCCTTAACAACTACAGTACTGTATGTACTTAAATTTAAATGAAAGTGGGCCTTTTGTGCATAAGTCGCTTTTATAAGGTGTTTCAACATAGTTGTGTGGCTGGAGTGTGTGAAAACAGCCAGCATGTAATGGTAAAAATCTACCCACTCTTTCTTTTTTAAATAACTAAATAAATAAAAAAACAGTCTCCTAGAACAAGTCATTTCAGAGGGGGTAGAGGGAAAAAGCCCTGAATGAGAAGCAGCAGTGCGCCTACTGTATTCTTGTTGTAGCTGATGGAGATATACAGTAAAATGTCAGCACCAAAGAACTATAATACATGTCATTTTACAAAGCCAATACAGACATGTGAATAGAAGCAGTTGTCCCATGAGTGAGTGATATAATGTGCATGTTCTTTTTTGCATCTGGTGTGAACCCAGTATAAATATCAGGTATTTGTTTTCCAAATTGCCTTTCTGAAAGAGATTCTTGGCCCTCTGTAAGGCTATTATTGCTAAAGTAACCTTGGGGCTGTGGTTGGGATTAGCCAATCAGGGGTGTGTCAAGGTCTGTCGTTACAAACATAGTTCATCATAAATATTGGATTTTAAAATGTGTATGTCTGTGTGTTAAACAATATAATTAGCAAAAAAAAAAAAAAAAAAAAAAAAGAATAATGGGGGTTTTCTCTAAAAAAAAGTTCCTACTCCAATCCAATTTCCAAGTATTTTTTTATTTCCTAGTTATAAATGTATTTTAAAAACAAATGATGCATGTACTTGAGAAACAACATTGCATAAGAGATTAACTGAAAAAAACCTGCCAGTACTGCAAGACAAAATGCACTCTTTTTCAAGATGCTGTACAATCTATAAAATCAACCTTTAATGCCTTATGTAATGTAGCTTCTCAAGAAAATGTATCTTGTTTCAAATATTTTGGGGGTATTTTAACTGAAAAGGAGAAATAAAATTAAAATAGAATTCAGAGTTTATTTTAAAATGTGCTTATTTCTACTATTATTATTATTATTATTATTATTATTGTTATTATTATTATTATTATTAATAATTTAAGTATAGGTGAATTGGGTAAGCTAAATTGTCCATAGTGTATCAGAATCAGAATCAGAAAGAGCTTTATTGCCAGGTATGTTCACACATACGAGGAATTTGTTTTCGTGACAGAGCTTCTACAGTGCAACAGAATTACAGAGACAGGACAAAAAAACAGATAATAAATATATTTTAAAAATAAAAGTAAATAGTGAATATGTGTGTGAATGAGAGTGTATGGGTGTTTCCCAGTGATGGGTTGCAGCTGGAAGGGCATCCGCTGCGTATAAACATATGCTGGATAAGTTGGTGGTTCATTCCGCTGTGGCGACCCCTGAATAATAGAGGGACTAAGCCGAAAAGAAAATGAAGGAATGAATGAATAATAATTATCCATGTACATTAGTTTTGTTTTGTTTTGTTTTTCCTTTTTTTTTTTTTTTTTTTTTTTCATGTTTTGTTTTGTTTTGTTTTTTGTTTGTTTTTTGTTTTGATTTGTTTAGTTGTGGAAGTCAATAGATGCTGCTTTACAACATTCTTCAAAATATCTTGCTTTCTGCTCAAAACAAATGAAGAAAGAAAGTAAATTTTTTGGTTAACTATCCCTTTAAGTGGTACTGAAATCTGCCAATTACATATCAGGTTTTAATAAACAACTTTACCATATTAACCATAGCATAAGCAAAATAATTGTTGGATCTACTTCCCATTACCACCTGTGCGTTATTTACTAATAATTCAACAGACATCATCAATTAATCTTTCTTTGTTTATATGTTTATTTCTTAAATGCTTTTCTCCCTTTTCCTTATTATCAGTTAGTTACACCCTCAGAAATTAAGGTACGAGAGCTGTCACTTTTGTACTTTTTAGGTACACTTTATGCACTAATACAGTATGTACCTTTAAGATATAGATAATTTTGGTGCAAATGTGTACTTTTTGAAAAGAAACCACCCTAGTGACAACTCTTGCACCTTTAATTTTAAGAGTGTATTGATGTCCTGCAGACCTTCAGGGTATTAATGCTGTGGAATGCTCATCTTCTCAGTGAGCTGGTCATTTTGTTCTTCTTGTGTTTTTAATCTCTCAACCTCCTGCTCTCACCCTTTCCTAATCCTCTTCAATGAAAGGAAAGATGAAACTGATATTCTCTTCCCATCTGTCAGCAGATTGAAACTTCTGTGAAGCCTGGGCACCAACCCAGCTTTTTCTAACCGATAAGAACTAGCAACACAAGGTTGATTTAAGAAAGGGGGAAAAATGTTGCCAACGTATACAAATAAATGTGCATCACACCAGCTCAACGACTACGCGTGCCTGTGTTTGCTGAGGAAAATTATTTTAAGTGTGATTTTGCATGGCAGTGGAAATGTAATTTGAAATCAATGTTTGCGTAGCAGCACAAATGCTATTTCGTATTTCTAATAAACTGTTGTTTAACGGCTTCATTATTATTAGTGCATATATGCATGATGAGGCCCGTGTTATCTGGGGTTAGGCTCATTTAATGCTTTATAAAAGAATTTCAGGTAAGCTGAAATTCTTGCATCAAACTTGTTTTATCAGCGGGCACCAGAGGTGTGATTTTTGTGGTGTGTTATCTCTGTCTGAAAGCATTTTTACCTCCTTTTGTAGAGCTCGCACCTGTGCTGAATCTTTAAACGCTGCTGGGTGTTCAAGGCTTTTTGAAATTAATAGATTTTTTTTTTTTTGAGGTAATCCTAAAATGTCACCTAGTGGCTCCAGCTGGTGTTGGAGTCACAAAGCATTCTAAAGAATACAATTTCTTCCTATTTTTTAATTTAAGTATAAAATTGAAAGCATAGTTCAACCACATACAGTATGAAAAACCTGTTATAATTGTACCCTTTTCAATACGAAAGATTCACTCCCATAATTTTGTTTTTCCTATTATGGATGTCAAAAACTACTGGTTAACTGCATTCCTCAAAACTTCTTAATTTGTGCTTAAAATAAGGTTTTTGAGGGTGAACTTAAGGGTGAGTAAATGTTGATATTTTTGTAAACACTATATATGGTATATTAAGTACATTTTTCAGATTAAGACGAAGAGAATTCAAAACTTAAGACATCAAATAACTTCCTATTATGCAAAAATTACTTTTATAGGGGGTTTAAACACCGTTGTATGGGAACAGTCTGTGAATATAACCAACTTCTAATGGTAAAAATGTGTTCATTTAATTTTTTTTAATCACACTTGATAAAAATTGTCTGCAGAAACACTTTTTCCCTTTGTACATCATCAGAGGAGGGAAAGGCCCACACATTAGTGACGATTTCTCCTTGTCTTGTTTTTGAATTTGCCACGATGCCAACACATAGGCATTTGTAGCTCTGCCCTTTTTTGAAAAGAGCTCATTTTAATTTAAAGCGACAGTCACCAAAATGGCACTATTAGAATCAAAGCCCTGAAGGGACAGTTTCAAAGAGTTATAAAACATTATTTGTGGGGGATTTTGAGTTGAAACTTCACAAACACACTCTAGAGACATCAGAGACTTATTTAACATCTTGTGCATTATAGGTCCCCTTTAAAGTTAAAATAACCTCCCACGTATTTTAAATCTGTGAAATTAAGATGAATTTAAGTTGTACTGTATCAAATTAGATTTTATATTTAAACAATGCAACAACAGTAGCTACATATAATATATATTATATTCATAAGTGAAGTAACACCTATAATCTTTTATGTGGTTATTTTTATTGCGTTAGAAATGTAGTAACAACTCTATGTCAGATAGAGACCTCATTTGACATTTTGGGACTGTTGCTGTATACTTTTACACAGCATAAACATATGCAAGTATACAAGATGGAGTGTACAAGGAGACTGAATGCAAATGAATATAGCAGGCTACATATTTTTTCTTGACTCCATAATGAAGTAAATATGCTATTTAATAACAAATTAAGATCTCCCTAAAAATTTGTATGAAAAGAGTTTTGCTTCCTTGTTGCTCATGTCTGTCTAACTGAACTCAACTTTTTAAAGACAGCATGAAATCAAAATTTACTCTTTATATATTTACTTTTTTATATGTATAGAGCAGTGCTTGTTATAAACAATGTATCTGTGCGATTTATTATTCTGCAAAAAATTATTTGCCTCCATAATCTTTAATTAAGTAGCATAACCTTCCCTTCCACCTCGAAACAACTTTTATTCACTTCTGGTCACATGGAATGTCTTTATCAATGTGTGTCTCGCTTTCATCCATTCGTCAATCTTCCTCCATTTTGGTAGCAACACCTATCTTCCAATGATCCAATGTTTTCTCAAAGGACAAAATCACGCATCGCCATACATTTTTTTCTAATTTCAGGACCATCGGATGATATGGGAAACAAGGACAATCTTAACTTCATGTCAATTTCATGTCGATTTTAAACAAGAACAAATGTTGGGCAGGACTTGATTTTATCCTTCTGGAATTGATTGGATTGATGTGAATTTTCCGTCAGCAGTTGTATATCATCTATATTGGCTGTAAATGCTGAATGTATATGTCTTCTGTGTATATCTAAATGAAAAATGTGGAGTTCTTTTGGAGAACACTAGCTTACAGATAACCTTAAAGCTAACATTCATAATAAAAGTCTCAAAACTTGATTTTTGATTATGTCAATTCACTTTTTATTTCCATAGCACTTTATACAATGCAAATTGTGCCAAAGCAGCTTTACAAAGAAAACAGGCAAGGACATTTTAACAGTGTGAAACAAGTTCAGTAGGTACTTTCACTTCCATGGAATGCTGGTTTCAGTTCAATATGAATGTCATTGTTAAAGAGGAGAACTGCCAACCAACAACAAGCCAAATCAACACTGAGAAAGAACCAAAACTACACTTATTGACAGGTCTCCGGAACTGTACTATTGACCTTATTCTTCACGTGCCAGTGGGCGCAGCCATTTGAATCTTTTTGGCTCGAGACGTCCAGCCCCATTCACTTCCATTCATTTTTAGATATTAAAAACAGCTGGTTCTGCTGCTTGATGTTGCAAACTGATGTTTTCTTAATATATTATACTACTTTGTCTGTATAGTCATGAACACACTTGTTTGTAGAGGAAGTAGTTTGACCCTTTTCTGCCGATTATTATTTCTTGTCATTTCGCCCATAGGCAACTGAATCAAAAGTTCTAAAACAATTGCAAAACAAGAACTTCAGATTTTAAGAATCAGATTTTAAATTGAACCCTTTCACAGTCAATTTTGGTATTCTTGGTAATTTTATCTAATCTGTAATGTGACAGGAGCTTGATCAAGATACCGGGAAGCTAAAGTGTTTAGGGCTCTGTAAGTAGTTTAATGGGGAGCCAGAGCAATGTTGACACAACTGGGCTAATACGATCGTATTTCTTTGTTTTCTCAAGCGCTGTGGCTGCTGCTTTTTGAACAAGCTGAAGTTTGTTTATTAGACATTCAGGACAACCTTAGTGCATTAAATTAATCTAGCCCTGAGGTCATAAAAGCATGCATTAGCTTTTCAACTTTAGACATTCATAGCATATGTTGTAGTTTAGTTATATTTTTAAGGAGGAAAAATGCAAATGTTTGATAAAAGCAAGACAGGATAAAATGCTGTAATAATAGAAAGAGCTCCTGGCTGACAACATCTCAACAGAACATCCATCCAGAGTTAGGGAGCATTCTATGTTTATGCATGATGAGGTTTTAGGTCCAATGAGTAAAACTGAATTTAGTAGCTTGAAGTTAGACACCCATGACATTTGTAATATCAACTGTATGTATTTTGAGGGTTTTGTGAATTGATGTGTTTCATGGGCCTAGAGGAAATATACAGTTTGTCAGCTTAACAGTTAAAACTCTGTGTTTTTAATGATATCTCCTGGGGGCAGCATATACAATGTGAAAAGCAATGGTACAAGTACTGAGCCTTGTTGTACTCCATATTGAACTTGTGATCAATATGATATCTTTTCATTTACTGCTACAAATGGATAATGGTAAGAAAGGTATATTTTAAACCATGACAATGCAATCTCAGTAATGCCAACATTATTTTCAAGCAGATACAGGTTAATTTGTTTTCTAAGGTCCAGTAAAACTAATAGAGAGACGCAGTCATGATCAGATGACAAGAGCAGGGCTCTGATTTTTAAAAATTTGTGTATAGAAACCTTACTAAAAGTGAACGCACACCAGAATAAATGGAATTTGTTTATTAATGATTATGGCTCATATGATGATTTACAGTGGTTAAAGTGGTTTAAGTTAAACATGTTTATTTAGAATTTACTTAGAGTTTGCTTACAGCTGCACTCATTCTCCCATCAAGTTTTTTATAGATCACAACTGGGAAGTGGCGTATGCACATTTCCGCTCCTGATTTGTGTGTACGGCACATTTATAAATGAGACCCCAGGTCATTTGTAACTCCGAGATGAAGCCATTTCAGTGCTGTGAAATTGTCTAAAAAACTGACTGGAATTCCTCACATATCATAATCGTGTAGATACAACTTTCTCTAGTATCTCTGTAAAAAAAGCTGATTTTAAATTGGTCTGTAATTTCGTAATACTTTAGAACTGACTTTTTTTTGTTAACAAGAGGCTTAATAACAACTGTCTTGAAAGTTTTAAACACATAAACCAATATTAATGATGTATTAATGATATAAATTAATGCATATTAGTGCACACATATGATAAATTCTTTATCATAAGAACTGCCTAAAAATTCCCAGCACCTCGACACATAATTTTCTCTTTTCACCTTGAAAGTTTTAGGCACAGATCCTAATAGTAAGGATGCGTTAATCATATTAAGATTGAATTAAAGCATATTAGTAGCCAAGTTTGTAAAATTCTTTCTCAGAAGATTTTTTTGTGAATCCAGCACCTCAACACCGAGCTGGTGTAAATGCCGTAAAATAAGTTGATCAAAGAAGCCGGCCCGAGGGGAAGAGGAGCACAGGCTCTGACTGCAACCATCTCTATTAGTTTTATTGGTCTGTCCCTGCAGAAAATCTCCTCTTCCACTCCCCTCAGGCCTGCCATATGATGGGCGTCCAGGGGGCCACTTCCCAGGGGCGCCCTGTAGGGTCACGTGGGGCTCTGTCAGCTGGAAAGCCTGACACCAGTTGCCTGGCTGAAGTGCTGAAGCATCGACCATATCAGGGTGGTGTTTCTCCACCGTCTAATTAGATGCTTAGCCTAGTCATTAAACTACAGTTGAGCTGACACAAAACAAAGTGAATGTGTGTTGTTGTGTTTGGGGTCTCATCTGAAAGAGATCTGTGTTAAAGGGTCAGCTGTGGAACAAGGATGTTTTTTTTTGCAAGTCTAGATTCAACTTTGACCCCCCTGTTCTCGCTTTTCAGCCGCTGTGAACAAGGCTACAAGTGGACAACAAAACCGTCCCTGCAGGAGTCCATGTGTTCAAGCTGAGAGTCATTTCAATTGCTCTAATTTGCTTTGTTGCACTGCTTGGTCCTAAGAAAGCTGATTTGTTCTGCTTGATTTTTCATTTTGTTTTCAGTATTTGTATGTTGTTTATGTTTGGGTTGACATATGAACCTGCTGTATTTAATTTATTTTTTACGTATAAGAATTTGCTAAAGTTTGACCATAAGAGAATAGCTTTAATATTCAGACACAAATTCTGTGTTTTAGTGTTGTATTGTAAAATTGAGTGTTATTTTATGGTGACATTTTTACAATGGCTAAAAGAGCTCGACGTTACTGCTAGAAAACACATGCAAATAGAAAAACACCAACAAATTGGGAAAACATCTTCATCAGTTTGACAACACATGCACACGAAAATTCTCACAATGCAAATACAGAAATGTGAGTAGAGCAGAGAAACACAATAGAATCTGAATTGTCTGAGAATCTGTCCTATAGGACTGTGATTACAACATTATTATTTGGATTGTTATGTCCTTTATATTCATTCATTCATTTTCCTTTGGCTTAGTCCCTTTAGTCATCAGGGGTCACCACAGCAGAATGAAAGTTAACTTATCCAGCATATGCTTTACACAGCGGATGCCCTTCCAGCTGCAACCCAGTACTGGGAAACGTCCAAACACACTCATTCACACACATACACTACGGCCAATTTAGTTTATTCAATTCACCTATCATGTGCCTGGACTGTGGGGGAAACCGGAGCACCCGGAGGAAACCCACGCCAACACGGGGAGAACATGCAAACTCCACACAGAAATGCCAATAAGTGACCTTCTTGCTGTGAGGCAACAGTGCTAACCACTGAGCCACCGTGTCACCCTGTACTTTATATTTTTTAAGTAAATCATTAGACAACACAGACACCAAAGCCCATGTTTTCTTTTTACTTCATGCTATTGATGATGATGTCATACAGGTACGGGTAGCACACATATACAAAATATATGACATGGACTACTTTTGGATTTCATTCATTCATTCATTTTCTTTTCGGCTTAGTCCCTTTATTAATCTGGGGTCGCCACAGCGGAATGCACCGCCAACTTATCCAGCATATGTTTTACGCAGCGGATGCCCTTCCAGCTGCAACCCATCACTGGGAAACATCCATACACACTCATTCACACACATACACTACGGACAATTTAGCTTACCCAATTCACTTATACTGCATGTCTTTGGACTGTGGGGGAAACCGGAGCACCCGGAGGAAACCCACACGAACACGGGGAGAACATGCAAACTCCACACAGAAATGCCAACTGACCCAGCCGAGGCTCGAACCAGCGACCTTCTTGCTGTGAGGCGAACGTGCTACCCACTGCGCCACCGTGCAGCCCTACTTTTGGATTTGCAACTAGTAATTGTAATTATACTTGTGTTAAAATAAAATAAAAATTCAATGAATGTTGTCTATTTAACATTAATTATTTACCCACCCTCAAGTGGTTCCAAACCTTTATTATTAGATTCTTCACAAACGAAGATATTTTGAAAAAAACTTAATCCTTGACCTCCATAGCAGAAAAACAAATCCTATGCAAGGGAATCTTTTTACAACTTTTCAAAATAACTTTTTGTGTTCAACAGAAAAAAAAAATAAGCTCAAAGAGGTTTGTGAAGGGGGAGTAAATGATGACAGAATTGTCCATTTTGAGTGAACTATCCATTTTATTATAAAACATATCAAATCTATTGATTTATTCCCATCAATCTATTATTTCACGGATTCCATGATTTATTTACACATACTAATTAAAAGTCATAACCACTGGAGGAACTTTTTTTTTATTTACAATACCATTAGTTTATCATCTCCATGGAAACTATGACAACAAGAGTGAAGGACTAGAGAACTGCAAGGTGCTGTTTACACTAGTACGTTTTAGTTATGGTTACACCTGGCATCTAGACTTCTGCTAAAGACCCTGTTTTATATTTATACCATTTCAGTGTAGATGAACTGAATCACAAACTTTTGAAAACAGAAGTGTGGCTATATCCACAATAACTCTCTGAGTGGTCTTCTGGACTATTGCGTATCTTGCCCTGATTCGTCAAGTCCATCTCATATGTCCATTACACAACCAGTAGACAGCAAATATGGATGCCACCAAAATATGTGCATGTCCAGTGAGAGTAAATGGTCATGCATCATGTGATTTATAGGCTATGTACATCGTAAAAAAACAAAATCTGTTAATTAACAGTTTCCATATTAGTGTAATTCACAAGTGTTTTCCATTTATTTATGGTTATAAATTGCATTATGGGACCTTGATCTCTGCTCTGTCGACTTTTGATGTTGAAAGTTTAACAAAGTGACTTTTATGGACATTTTAGTAGTTTGAAATGATATAATGTA
>CAIGQV010018106.1:3516142-3531248 GCA_903798115.1 Danio jaintianensis | reverse complement strand
TCTGAAATCAGTAATACTGCCACTTTGGATAAGGAGTGTTTTCATTTTAAAGTGCAATTTTAAAACGGACTATAGTGAACTTGTGCACTAGTGTAAATACAGCATGAACAATTCAGTGTTTTTAATTGTCTGTACAGTGCATGAAACGTCAATACAAATGAAAAAAACTTTGTAAATGTACCTTTAGTCACATAAACCATCTAAATTTACTTACAAAATAAAATGCAGATATTAAATATACGTGTGTAACAAGCTGAAAAAAGGATGGCAGGATTTTACATATTTATTATTTTTTTCATTCTCCCTCAAAACAGTATTTTAGAACTTTTTCACTGACACGTGTGTTGAACCACACAGATAAGACTGACATTTCTCTTTGATTTACTGTACGTCATACAGCAGATTGAATATCTCCCAGCAAGACTGAGAGCCCCTCTAAGTTTTGATCACCAACCCTTAATATTTGCCATCTATATTCAGATTTCATATTAAACTTGCCTCGGGCAGCTGGTTTCAAACACTGCAGACAAAACAGCACCACAGATAGAGAGAATGGCAAATTGACATGCAGATATTAATCCAATAAGCTCAGAAATGCCTGCTCGGCTTTATGAAACCCGTCAGAAACTGTTGAGTATGTTGGGAAAGCAGCTGTTTTTTGTTTTTTTTGCAGATGCACGAACACTTTGAAAGTTGGCGGTCTCAATCCTCCTGCTGTTCTCTTTCTGTGTCTCTGTCAGGCTTTGTGTGGGCAAACGGACAGTGTTAAAGTTACACCCGCTGTTAATTCACGCGTGGCTTCTAGCATTGTCTTGGCTTTTCTTTTGTGAGGAATAGGCAAATAAAATGACTCAAGCGTTGGTGGGCAATTTGAACTGCACTTGCCCTTTGTCTGTTGGCTTGTAAAGTCAGTCGCATGCATTGTTTCACTATTGTTGGGCCCTCTGGGTGAGTTAACTGATGGTCGACACAAATAATACTGTGGGGGACAAGAACAGATGATTCATGCACCTATTCAAGACGCCAGTTTTCGAAGGAATTTCCTTTCATTTTCATTTCCATTTAAGTGTCGGAGTTCAAAAAACATTTGGTGCTGTATGGAGATGTAATTTCTAAATCTCTAAATTTACACTACCAGTTGTAACTGTCAAGTAATTATTATATTTAATTGTTTTAAAAGACTTTTCAACCACGGGGAACTGACTTGATAAAAACAGTGAAAATTGTATGTTTGATAAATATTACTGTTACATTCATTCATTTTCCTTCGGCTTAGTCTCTATTTCAGAGGTCGCCACAGCGGAATGAACCGCCAAGTATTCCAGCATATGTTTTACGCAGCAGATGCCCTTCCAGCCACAACCCAGTACTGGGAAATACCCATACACACTCATACACTATGGACAATTTCATTTATTCAATTTACCTATAGCGCATGTCTTTGGACTGTGGGGGAAACCGGAGCACCCAGAGGAAACCCATGTGAACACGGGGAGAACATGCAAACTCCACACAGAAATTTCAACTGGCCCAGCCGGGACTCAAACCAGCGACCTTCTTGCTGTGAGGCCACAGTGCTAACCACTGAGCCACCGTGCCGCCCACTACTGTTACAGTTTAAAATTATTTTCAGAAACCATTACACTTCAGTTTCCTAAGTTTAACATGAACAAAAAACTGTATAAAATATAATAAAAAATATAATTACTGTACAGCTGTTGAATAACACTGAAATATATTGTTTCATAATGCATATTGTTAAATTATCATATTGTTTTATCATGTTGTTTTATCGAATTTTGTGTTGTATTTTGACATGTTATTCAGCAATGTTTAAACTGTACAGTCATTTTATTTTTAGATAGTATTACTAATTTTTATTTTACTTTGATTCAGTTGAAGTTTCATTTTTGTATCTTGAAATGAATTTGTTGTTCTGAATCAGAATCTGAGTCGTTCATTTTTTTTCTGTCTAGAATATAACCAAGCCTTTAATTGTCATTTATACGGGATTTACAAGGCATAAAGTCCTCAACGTGAGAGAATTTGGGTTAATAAAACATTTATTAACACAGAGAGAAGCTAATACTATATGCCTGAAAAATAGTGTTCATTTGAATAGTTGATTAATCTTTTACTTACTCATTCTGAATGATCTTAAAACCACCAAGTACTCTTAAATAACTGGATTGTAAATAATGCAATCATTTATTATAGTGAAAAACTAATTATTAACAAAGTATGAAAATACAATCATTACATTAAGCATGTTAAATATGTGCTTATAAGGCAAGAAAACAACATTTAGCTGCATATATAAACTACTTACTAATGTCTATTAATGTAGATGTAATGCTTAACAAATGATGAATTAGCTATTTATTAATTCTTAATAAAAGTGTGCAGTTATTATAGTGTTACCAGATTTTTTATTCATTAACCAATGTACTTTTTAGATCCAATATGGACCCTTTAGATACTAATATATAAAACTTTAAGGTACCAATATGGATCCTTTAGGTCAGAGATACTCAAACTAGGGCCCGTAACCTTTGATTTGGCCCACCATCCCATCTGAGAAGAGATTGTCATTTCTAATTTAACATAACCTTGTTTTTGTTTGTTTGTTTTATTGCTTAGCTACATAAAAGCCAACTGAAATTAAATGTTTCAAATAAATGTATCTGTAAATGAATCTGATTTTATAAAATGTAAATACTGTCACTCGACGGACAGAAGACAATGCGGAAAACATCAGGGAGCATATCAAGGCAAAAACAGATGCTCCAGTGAACTCCATTAATAAATAAATGGGATTGTTTTAAATATAATAAGTTTATTTTAAAATATAAAAAAATATATTCTGCATTATTTAATACGAAGCAATGTTTTCTAGTTTTTGTTCTTTAATATCAAATAAATAAATTAGGAAATTACCCATGACAACTTTAATGTAATACAGTTTGATATATTAACCTTCGGCCCACCACCCTCAATCAAGTTTGGTTTTGGGCCCTTCATAAAAAAAAGTTTGGACACCTCTGCTTTAGGTACTAACATGTACGCTTTAAGTACAAAAGGGTTCCTTATGAAAGGGTACCATCCCAGTGACAGCTTTTGAACCTTTTTTCATGAGAGTGTATCCACTGCATGTGGCATGAATAGTGTTATGTTACAGTACGCAAGACAAACCGTTTTTTCTTACCAGTAGTGCTACACAAAGCATAAATAGATAGACGATTAGATAGATAGGCAACATTTAAACATTCAGTTGACATAGGCACAACGCAGCACATAAGTATTGTCATAAGTATTGTATATTTAACCTGAACCACTGCACTGTAAAAAATATCTGTAAATTAGCAGTTTTTCGTATGTTCTGATTTGCGTTTTTATTTTGCCCCAATTGTTTATGCTTTTGAATTGCATTATGGGACCTTGATCTTTCTTCCAACAACTTTTAACCTTGCAAAGTTGACTTTAATAACATTTTTAATAGTTTAAATTGATATATTGTCTCAGTTGTAAATTACTGTACCAAAACTTGTAATAAGCTGCCAGTACATTTTCTGCGATTTTACAGACTTATTTCTCTCTATATTATTTCTTATACATCATATTATTTCTAACTACTAAAATGTCAATAAAAGCTACTTTGTTGAACTGTAGAATTTTCAACATCAAAAGTCGACAGAGCCGAGATAAAGATCTCTTAAAGCAATACACAACCGTAAATAAACAGAAAACACAAAATACATTCATTCATTTATTCATTTTCTTTTCGGCTTAGTCCCTTTATTAATCTGGGGTCGCCACAGCGGGATGAACCGCCAACTTATCCAGCATATGTTTTACGCAGCGGATGCCCTTCCAGCTGCAACCCATCACTGGGAAACATTCATACACACTCATTCACACTCACACACTACGGACAATTTTTTTAGCTTACCCAATTCACCTATACCGCATGTCTTTGGACTTGTGGGGGAAACCGGAGCACCCGGAGGAAACCCACGCGAACACGGGGAGAACATGCAAACTCCACACAGAAATGCCAACTGACCCAGCTGAGGCTCGAACCAGCGACCTTCTTGCTGTGAGGCGAACGTGCTACCCACTGCGCCACCGCGTCGCCACACAAAATACAGAAACTGTTAATTAACAGATATTTTTACAGTGTACTTCTGTATTATCTGCCTGATGCTAACAGCTATCCAGAAAAGTTTAAAAGTTTCTACAAGACAAACTTAAACATTGTTGTACTGTTCTACTATCACTGTAGGTTTCTATCAAGTCCAATTAAATTAAATTTAAGCTGATAATTGTTAGTTATACAAGTGATTTCGCAGCTTTTGATTTAAATTTGCTTGGCTAGGTTTGCGTTTCCACCGCAGTTTCAGCCGATCTCATGAGAAAACGCAACTATTTTACATATCCGCTTGTTCAGTCTGACGTCACATGAAGCAGCTTCAGGGTTCAAGCACTTCATGAAACTGTATGAGGAGGCTCAACAAATGGTAATAATAAACGTTTACAAAGCACTCTTTCGAAAATCATGATCGCAATATATATATCCATGCCTAATATCAGATGAATTATTCATTTTTTATAAATTGTTCAAATATTGATGTCTGTGATGCAGCAAGATCAGAGACTGTTGTGTACACCATGATTTTTTTTTTAATTCAATGTAATGTGTAATGTGACATTAAAAATGGTCATAAACAAATATTCAAAAAATACTCAATTCAAAAAAGTAGCGGCTTGGACCCGGAAACAGTATTCCATATGTCATGACTTAACAAGCTAATTGTCAGAAAAGTGGCAAATTCGTACAAGTTCAAATGATTTGTATGAAAATGTTCAATTCTTAAAAGGAGGCATGACCCCAATCCCCACCCCTAACCCTACCCCTCATTGGGGATGAGCAAATCAAACTAAAATGATATCATACAAATTAGCAACTAAAAAAAAAAAAGTTACGAATTGTCATGAGATTGCTTTGGCAGATTAGTACAAGTTAAAATTAGTGGGATAATCGCTATACTTGCGCCACCGTTTTTATTCCAGGTCATCCCATTCAGAGCTATATTATCATTCACTTCCCATCTCAGGTGTCTTATTCTTGCATTGGTATACAAATGTTTAGTTGTGCAAACCAACAATGAGCAGTGACTTCTGCTGGAAATATAGCAGGTTTGGTGTCACTGGTAGTGATGTTTCTCTCAGACCTATCGGTTATCAGCAGTGTGTATACTGTACATCACGCTTTGGTGGTTACGGTTAGCTTGAAATCTCACCTTAAGTGGTACTAAAAACAAGTAACAGCTACTAGATACAGACTGCAGTAGAAAAGCACACTCTAAAAACGAATTAAATTAATAATATCAAATTGAACCCAGTGTTTGGGTTGGTCCATATATTACCCAATTTGTGTTTAAATAACCTAGCATTTCTTCGAGTGTACCCAAAAGTGAGCCATAACAAATCAAACCACACAGTGGAAAATTGTTCTTCACAAAAAAAATGTTTTTAATATGTATTGCCACTGAAAGTGGGCTTGTTCACCTGGGAAAGTGACATCAGTTAAACCCTACAGTATATACTACATGTTAGCAGAGTGCTGATGCATGGCTGATTAGCAACAGACAAATGTCCTACTCTGCCATCCATATCCAAAAGTGATTAATCATGAAATTCGCAGATTCAGTTCATCTTTGATAATAAGAAAGACTGGCACTGCTCCTAGTGATAAAGCACACTGATTAATGATGCTAGTTTATTCAAATCCACTCAAGCGGGTTTATTGAAGCTTGTGTCAATAAGCACTTGTGCGTCTAGATTATTTGTGACCGCTATCGACTGGCCGTGTGAGATTTGCCCACTTTGATTCAGGCTTGTGCCTCAGTTGCGCAGTTGTCCTGACATGAAAAGAACATCCAAAAAAGCTTCCCCCAAGAGTCTCTGGGATGACAACCTCCCGAGTCTTGTCACTACATGCCGTCGGTAAGAAATCCGTCAAGGAACAGCTTTCCTGGGAGTAGCACCTTTGCTAGATCAATAAGTCTGTGAAGCTCTCCTCAAGATGGATGACACAGTCCCCTCTTGTTAGCGAGACTCATCATCCAGCCGTGATCCGGCATTACCTGGATCACAGAGCAGGATCCTCAGGGACTCCAGCAAACTGCAGTCATTTAAGGAGACTAATAAATGTTAGTGTTGACAGTGATAGATCTAAGCAGTGGTGATTTGAGTAGTTTTTGATTATGTGATTAGCTGGACATTCTGAGGTCATCTGCATTGCATGGTAATGGGTCATAAATAAACTCGTGATCAAATTCATCTTAACCCAGTTTTTATTTAGAACGTCATTGCTGTGCTTAATTTAGCTGTAATAGATGGTGCATATAAATGCATAATAACCAGTGGCCCTAAACCTTTGTTGGACACTGAACGTCATGCATATCTAAATTTCTGAACTTCTTCATTTTTAAACCTACACAAACTTCACATATTTGTGAAATATTTTGCTTGAAATGTGCTTCTTCTATTTGTACTTTAAATTTCCTTGTTTAGTGACTTTTATAGATACTTCGTGCCTAAAATGTTCAAATACTGTTGATTTCTATAAGATATACTGTATATTCCACACATATGGCACATATATTGTACATATAAATGTCATGTTTGCTCATAGCATCATGTTTTGCATAAACGTGCACATAAAAGAGGATAAAACCAAATAATGTGTTTAAAAAATATTTGGTCAAGCAGTATGTAAACATATGTACATGTAAATGTATGGTAGCACTTCCATAAATTCTTACTATTCATAATTAAGTAATTATTGCCTGCCTGTTATTAAGATCTTGAATGTTTATTAGTACTAATAAAGCACATATTCTGCATTATCTTATTCTACATCCCTAATTCTACCCAAACCTACCTTAATAACTATTAATAAGCACTAAATTAGGAGTTAATTATTATTAATAATAATAATAATAATAATAAACTTTATTTTTGTATAGCGCCTTTAAAAATAGCATCTCAAGGCACTTTACAGACATATAAAATGTGCAGCAATAAAAGATACAAGGATGAATGCAAAAAAAATGTAATATTCATTCATTCATTTTCCTTCAGCTTACTCCCTTATTTATCAGGGGTCGCCACAGCGAAATGAACCGTCAACTATTCCAGCATATGTTTTACCGCAACCCAGTACTGGGAAACACCCATACACTCTCACATTCACACAAACACTCATATGGCATATTTTGTTTACCCAATTCAGTTATACCACATGTTTTTGGACTGTGGGGGAAACCGGAGCACCTGGAGGAAACCAACACCAACACAGGGAGAACATGCAAACTCCACACAGAAATGCCAACTGGCCCAAAAACGAAATAATAAAAAATTATTAAAAACACATAAAATAATAATAATAATAATAATAATAGATCTAAAAATCTAATAAAAGCTACCCTAAAAAAGTAAGTTTTAAGAGATGATTTAAAAAATTTAGACAAAAGTCATAATTAATGGTTTATTAATAGAAAACTGTACCTTAAAATAACATGTGAGCAAATGTATCTTTTAGAGCAGTGTTGTGTTATCATTGAGATGCCATTGCAGTTTTTAATTACATTTTTGATAAACTATTAGTGTATGTATGTATGTATGCATGTATATTTATTTGTGTGTGTATAAACATATATAATACACAATATAAACAAATAAATGATTAGATTAATGGTCATTTTCGTTTCATTTAACTCTAGTAACTCTCGTTCAAAGCATCACACTTTGCACTGCATGAACAAGAAATTGTATTTAATGTGGCTCCATATATTTTTTTTTAAGTCCCTAATAATAGACCACTGACAGATTTTTAAATGGGAGTTGTAATCTTATTGTTGTGCCTCCCTGGAAAATAAAATAGCATGCCATGTTTTCATTGTCATCCCCACCACAGCAGGTGTGGAATATAAACTGAGCTCAGGATGGCATGTTAAAAGCCCTAAAGCCAGTCAATCCCTATAACACAACAACGAAAGATGTGTGGTTAATATGGCCATGCGGACTTCAGGACGATGCCAGTATGCTAAATTGATAAAAAGTTGAGATTAACCCTGCAGACGAACAAAAAGAGGAACTGCAACCACAAACCAGTCATTCCCCAGAACACCCTGACAGTTCAATAAGAAGCAGCATGCAAATATGTTGGCCGCTAACGTTTTTTTTGGTTTATAATTTGCTTTGTTGTAGTTTGTTGAGGTGCAGCATATCTGATCTTTCAATGTCAATTGAAAGCAAATCATCCATGGAAGATCAAAACTTCCCTGCACCGACAACACGTCTTCACTCAGAAATTAGTAATGAATTAACAAAGAAGCTGCAGGTAACACATTGAATTAAACATGATCATTTGTAGATGATTTGTAAAATAGCTTTTAATAATAGGATAAAAGCATGAAGTAATGGTTTTCACTTTTTTATTTATTGTAAGTTTTATAAAATGTTAAATTTAAATATGCAAATGAAGTAAGTGGGCTTGACAAACCATCTGTAGGCAACCGTGCACTCTCCCCTCTCTGTATGCACCAGACACTTTCTTATCAAAACTTATCTCCGTTTCTGGAAATATATTGCAAATCGGAGTGGACTTAACAAATCACTTTTAGAAAACAGACTCTCTCCTCTTTGTATGCTTGGAGGAAAAAAAATAATTAATTCAAATTAGGGCTTGGCAAGTTAACATGTTATTATCACTTTAATGCACTAATTAATTAACGCTGACAATTAATTTTCATGCGTTAACGGTTTTTATGTTTATGTTTATTATTTCGTTCATTGCTTACTGGCTGTGAATACACACACAGACAAACAATGGGTGACAGTTTTGGCTTGGGATGGATGTCATCAGGCGTCTCAACCAATGAGAACACAAGACCAGTGAGAACAAACACAGAGCAACATGTCACTTGTTCTTGCTTACTCTCAGGATTTTTTTTCACTTCAAGCTAATTTTATGAATTACTTGAACTTGATTGACGCAAAATGATGCAAATTCACCTCAGTTGCGTTTTCCGCACATTGGCGACAAACATATTAAACATAATTTGGGCTAAATAAATACTTAATTTAGCTTTTGTAATGAACTCAGCATATTATAATATGCAGGCAGTGTAGTTGCTCTAATCTGGGAATGAACGTTCTGAGTTGAAGTAAAGATTTCCTGTGCTCATCTTAGTAGGGAGTAGTGAACACTATGTAAGACCCTGTCATTTTGAACACAGTTCAAGAATAAAGCTCTCATCTATCGAGCTGGTTATCTGAGAACAGTATGGTGCAAGGACAGGAACTGAGAACCACGTATGTAATGATCACTTAATTATTGCTATAAATGCCCTGGCAGTGGCAAATAGCTTTGGTTTTAGATATAAGTCGATTAAATTAATGTTTAAATTAAAATTTACAAGATATTTTATCTGTTAATAAGTAAAACGAATACTGCTGTAAAAAAAAATGCCTCAGTTGTTTTTCATATACAGAGAATAAAAGTGTGTAATACACTACTTTTGAATTTTTTGTAGGATTTTGCATATAAGAGTATGATTAATCGAGGTCAAATGATTTTTAATCATTGATCAGCACTAATAAAAATTAAACCAACTTAGAATTGTCATAATATTTATATACAGCTATACTAGCTGATGATTTGAAGTGCTTATTTTATCCTAACTTGTATAAAAGCGTTTGTTAAATGAATAAATATAAAGGTAAATGTATTATTTTATTAAATGTGCTAGTTTGCATATATTTCTAGCCCCCAAATCAGAAAAAAAATTATTTTGATAAAACAGAGTTTAAAATATGTATTGCATTTGAAATCTTCAGACACATAGAGAGAAGAATTAAAAGTGTTTTTTGGATGTTTTCTTTCAATTAGACTGAAAAATGACCAAATTTACAGTGTTTTTCACCTACAGTGTCTTCATAATCAAGTTTTTGTTTGAAAGTCGCAGTCACATTAAATAGTAGAAGCATAAAAATGATCCATTATTGAAGCATGACTTTTAAAAAAAATCTATTATTTTTGTCAAAACTAATTTTCAATATCTTGTGTAGAAGCTGTTTGTGTTAAAAACCACAAAGCACTTTCTGGTGAAATCAGTTTCATCTATTTTCTGCTGAGACAATTTGATTGCGAGCCTCCCATCGACACGGCTCATTTATTGATCATCTGATGGCTTGCTAACGACACTAGTGACTTAATAATGAGGGATTGATGAAGAGCCCTACTGAGTGTTGACACAAAGGGAACAGAATGGGGTTAAATGTGCAGCTCGTGGCTTCAATGAACGTCACACACACGCACACACACACTGGTGAGGGAACAACAGTTTGGGGCCAATAAAACATATGCTGAGCTGCTGTCTGTCAGCTTTGTGTGGTTCTCTGACACACCTTTTATTCAAGCCTGTCCTTCTCTTTGCCAGCAACCATTCCACCTCCAGCCAGGCATCAACAGTCTGTTTAGGCAGATTGCTGTAAAACAAGACTTAACGTTTGAAATGACTGAGGTCTCTGATCTCTGATGTCTTTAACATATAATTATGGTTTCATATTAATGGGTAGACACAGAAACTAGAAAAAAAATTGTGTTGTTGTTGTTTTCTTTTGTCTAAAGTGGGTGTGATATTTCATAAACCAGAAGTGATACAGTGCAGTACTGTAATTTTGGGATAGCATTTAACGATTTTTATTGTCGGTTATGAAAGTCCCTATGTCAGATCTTGACTTGTCGTGGGTAACAAATGTGTAAGACTACACGTTGCTCCACGATCAGTCATCCCATGATGTCTACAACGAGCATTATTTCCCAAAGCAGTCACAAGTGTTGCTATAACAATATTTCTTATCTCAATTTACATTTTTCTTATCTTACTATTGATTTTCGATTGTCGATTAGTGCTGCTTGTTCAAACTACCTACTTAAAATGAGCTGAAACAACACAATTCTTGTAATTTCTTTGGCAAATTTCTTTGTTTTATGTTCAGTCCACTTAAATTTGCAAACCATTAAGTTAACTTAAGCGTTTTGTGTTGCGACAACATGAAGGAATTGTGTTGGTCCAACTACCTGGTTAGGGAATTTGTAATTCCCAGCATGATTTGTGTGGGATTGAATTAAGAGAATGAAATGTTGACAACAAAAGTAATATTAGGTGTTTAAAGTTAATAAAAAGACTTAAGAGTTTAATCTTCACTTTAGTTTGAAGATTTAGAAGATTTTCATGCATTGCTTTGATTACCACCTTGCAGAAGCACCCATGCTTTGGGTGTTGGCAGCTTAATTAGCAAAAATGCAGTTTGTTGCTTTGCTCAGTGAGCAATGACGGTCCTAAAATTAGTTCTGAGATCAGTCTCAATCAACTGTATATGTAACTCATGAAATATGCTTAAAAAGGGCTCTTTTAGTTTATTTAGGATAACTTTAAATAAAACTAAGAGACTTTGAAATGTACAACACATAATAGACATACATGATATTATCAGACTTTTGCGTTTAAGTTAAATAAAAATACAAATGTATTTAAACTTTTGTTTAATAAAATCATGTTGGACCAGCTCAATTGCATTTAATTGTGTAAATAGTTTTTTTTAGTTGGTACTAAACAAATTTATTGGATGGAAATCCTGCCCTCAATTAAACTGAGTTCATCCAATGTGTTCTTTTTTTGAGTGTAGGCTACATTATTTAAGGGCATTCGTTACGACATTGATAGGATCAAATATTTGCTTTTTAAGACATATATACATTGCATAAACCAGCAGATTTATTTATTTATTTGTTTTTTAAATTCAAAACTCACAAAAAATGTAAAAATTAAAATGTCAAATTCTACACTGTGAAAAATGCAGGGTTTCACACAATCCCTTCATGTCATCTCAACGCAAATCGAATAAGTTAACTTAATGGTTTTTACAATTTTAAGTTTGGATTGACATAAAATAAGATTGGACATAAAATAATTAATCTGTCAACAAAAAAACTGCAAGAATTGTGTTGTTTTAGCTGATTTTAAATAAGTAGTTTGAACAAGCAGCAGAAATACTTTTTTTTTGAGTGTATGATGGAAACGTATATACTAAAATTCCTCACTATCAAAAAAAAAAAAAAAAAATCACATGACTTTGCCTTAACTGACTGGTTGACTGAACTACACTATAAAAGCATCTGTTAATTAACAGGTTCCATACTTTGTCATTTATAAGTTTTTGTATGTTTATTTATGGTTATGAATTGCATTATCAGACCTTTATCTCTGCTTTCGACTTTTAATGTGTAAAATTTAACTTGAAATTCAAATTGAGCAATTTAGTTAACAAAGTGAATTTTTTGACATTTTATTAATTTCAAACAATATATTGTATAAGAAATAATATATAAAGTATTAAGTCTGTAACAGAAAAGTACTAGCAGTTTATTACAGGTTACAGTTTATTAGGTTTTTATATCATAATTTACAACACCAAGCCAGGCAATATATCACTTCATATTATTAAAAATGTCATTAAAAGAAACTTTTTCAAATCTTTTTAATGTTGAAAGTTGTTCGAGGAAAGATCATAATGTTATGGGAAACATTGGAAAATATTGAAAAGTGTTCATTTATATTATATTATATTATATATATATATATATTTTTTTTTTTTTTTTTTTTTTTTACAGTGGAACCAGTGGAACAATCACATTTCAGATGTTTTAGGAGTGCTTTACAACAAAATCTAAAAACACAAAAAAGACTTTTAACAAAAATTCTAATTTGTGCAGAAAAACTACATTACTCATAATGCTGCACAGAAAATTTGACCAATCAATGAGCCATATTGAGTCGTATATTGGAATAATTTATATTTTGCTGTTATTCTTCATACAAATATATATATTTATTGTTGTTGTTTCTTTTTCTATACTGTATTATCATTTTTAATATGATTTTGTCATTCATAGAGCTTGTAGTTCTTATTAAAGCTGTTAAAGGGATAATTTACCTAAAACTGAAAAATTCCTGTTAATTCATTCATTCTCTTCTCTAACTTCCAAGATGCAGGTGACTTTTTTCTTAAGTAGAACATTAAAGAAGATTTTTAGCTGAATCTATGATCCATTGATTCGTAAAGGCAGTCATCAGTTACCGCTATTTTAGATTAATTTAAACGCATGCAAACAAGTTCAATTCAATAACCTTGGATCCAGGCGACACACAAACAATCGATGTGTGTAAGAAACATTATTTACAATATTCATTATTCTTAGTCCCTTAGTTATGCCCATTATGCTTAGCCCCTTTATTCATCAGGGGTCACCACAGCGGAATGAACCACCAACTTATCCAGCATATGTTTTACACAGCGGATGCCCTTCTAGCTGCAGCCCAGTACTGGGAAACATCCATACATACTCATTCACTACTGCCAATTTAGTTTATTCAATTCACCTATACCGCATATCTTTGGACTGTGGGGAAAACTGGAGCACCTGAAGGAAACCCACGTGAGCATGAGGCGAACATGCAAACTCCACACAGAAATACCAACTGGCCCAGCCAGGACTCGAACCAGCGACCTTCTTGCTGTGAGACGAGAGTGCTAACCACTGAGCCCCCATGTCGCCATTATTTACAATATTATTAGCTTTAATCCACAGCTTCGTCAAACCAAGTGTGAGTGTGGTATAAACAAACCTTCGGTAAAATAACAGGACATTTTCAGTTTTTGGGTGAACTATCCATTTAAAAACAATCTTGTACATTTGGCTTTTTATCCAATTGACAAATTTCAAATCAGTGTTTGTTAATTTTATGATTCTCCTTGTAGCTACTGCAGATATCTTGGTTCATGGCTTGTACTACTTTTCCTTTTTTAAGCCACATTGGCTTCTCCTATTGCAGCAACTTACTTTTTTATCAGAAAGCTTTTTTTTTCTTGTCTTCAACTCACTGCATATAAAAGTGTTTTACTCACAAATGTTTTATGTGATCTGCCACATTTGAGCACTTTAAACTTGCAATTTTATATGGAAACATAGCCAATGGCTATGTACACATCAACTACAGGCAAAAACCTTTTTTTTCCATCCGCTGGTCACTTTTGAGAATTAGAGCTATTTAGATTTTCATAGTATAAAACATTTAAAAAATATTTGTTTATGTTTACTGCACTTTGTTACTTGCACTGTTCCCATATGTACATTTCAATTCTAACACCTTGAAAGACATTTTCTCAGAATTTTTTTTTTTTGTCAGAGATGCTGCATATAGCATATTTTATTTATATTTTAATACTAAAGGCTTTACTGAGCAGATGCTTTTATGTAATTTGCCTGGATTTTATCAGTATAAAAACATGGTGAAAACCATCAAAAATGCATATTTTCTGGTTTCTGGAATGTTAAAAGGAGATATCCAAAAGCACCCCCTGTAAAAACTATTACTGTATGATACTGTATCATTTGCATATTTAAACATAGCATTCCCAACCCCACACCACTCCCCCAGGCCTACTAGGTAACATAATGCATTAACTAATAATGAGCAATCCATTTGTTACAGTATTAATTAATATTTATCAACGTTAGTTAATAAACATACGGCTGTTCACTTTGAGTTCACGTAAGAGCAGTTTAATTCAATGTTATTTATTAATACATTACTAAAATCAAACATTTTATTTGATAATGTTGAAATTAATCTGAACTAAGAATATGAAATGCTTTCGTTCTGTTTTTTTAATAGACAAAACAAGATAAACAAGGTAGTACATCTTCACAAAGGTTTTAGTGTAAATCAAAGAGGAAAATATCTAAATAATTTTATTATAGAGGTCACGTTTGGCCTTTTGACAAGACGAGAGACCCCTGGACCTGTGCGTCAGTTTACTCATGAGAGAGCGAGAGAGAGAGAGAGAGAGAGGTGGAAATGATTCACTCTGCTGTCTATGCAATATTTAAGGCCCTTAGCCTGGGTCCCATTAATGGAGCCCTTTCTCTGCTGTTTTCTGCCTCTCACTCAAGCCAAAAAAAAAAAAAAAA
>CAIGQV010018106.1:3472507-3491406 GCA_903798115.1 Danio jaintianensis | reverse complement strand
TGAGCTGTCCGCGAGCACCGCATCGACATGCTGGACCCCCAGACCTGTGATGCGATACCCGTGCCCATCATCCGGAGATAGGAACCACCGCATCCAGAAACGCACAGTCAGAACAGCGTCTTGAAAAAGACGTGTTGATTGACTGTGTTGCTCTCTTAGGGAATCTGCTCTTTTAATGGAAACTGCTCTTTTGTGCACACCAGCGAAACGCCCAGGGGACAGGAAGCCCAGATCGACTGCCGCTGTCGCGTCATCTCCCGCACTAGTGAGTAAACTGGTTTCAGTCTTGAAATCAGGTTGGCAGATAGAGTGTCTTCAGTCTCTGTGAGAGGCTCTGAAGTAATTAAATTCTGAGGCTCACTCCGCAGCGTGCAGCTTATATAGTGCTGATGCCAGATGTGGAGCAGAGCTCTGCCAATTCAATTTGGCATTTCATTGGCCCGTTTTCTTACTCTTCAGAGTGATTGGTCGTCTGACGTACTCCCATAGTCTGTTACCAGACGCACGTTGAAGTTCCCGTATGAAGGGGAACTGGCATTTCGACACTGTGTTGAGATCCCAAAGGACAGATAATTTGACACATTGCTCTAAATTGTTTCGAAACACCCAGGTCACATGACTTAAGCAATTCAAAGGATCTGAGCATTTTACAAGAATTTTTTTCTTTTATTTTCAGAACAATACCTGAAAACTACCATTAAGTGTCACTGTAGAGATGTAGTTTAGAAAAGTTTTGACTGTTTCAGCATTTCATGAAGCCTCGCTCTACCCAGTAGTCAGGGCAGGCGACAAATAATGCTAAACAAGAAACAGTCCAACACTCAAAACAGGCAAGAAAACAAGAAACACTAAAAATATCCACAACTCAATACACTACCCAAAACTGAAGGTGTGCGTGTGGTGTTTGTATAGTTTGTATGCAATAAGTATCAATGATCTGCAGCTGTGTGTGTATCAGTGACCATGTGGCATCAGCTGTAGAGTGTGATAAGTGTCAAGTTAATGTGAATCAGATGTGAGATGCAAAACATTGTGGTATATGTAGTCCGGTTTAGTGGCTGATGTGAGGTATAGAGGGCCCCCTAGTCTATCTGGTGGGAAAACCAAGCTGGGGACCATGAAATTAAGACAGTGCACTGTAAAAAAAATGTTTGGTTCCACACAATGAATTTGGGTTGGGACAACATGAAGGAATTAAGGTTACTTATTACTTTTTATAAATTTAAGTGGATATAACATAAAACAATTAAGTTTTCCTAGATAATTTTATAATTAATATATAATAAAAACTAGATAAAACTAGATAATTGTGTTGTGTCAGCTTATTTTAGGTAAGCAGTTTGAACAAACAGCAAATATAATTTCTTTGAGTGTGGTCAATTATTAAATATTTGGTTTTTTTAACACCTTATCTATCTCAAACGCTGACATGACAATATTCAATTCAAGTTTATATATATAGCGCTTTTCACAATATAGATTGTGTCAAAGCAGCTTAACATAGTTCTAGTAGAGTCCAGATTTCAGAGTTGAAGTTCAGTGTAGTTTAGTTCAGTGTGGTTTAAATTTCACTGCTGAAAGTGCATGCAATACATGCATACAAGCAAATTCTTGCATCTATATGTCACATTCTTCAACAACAGCATTTAGATTGAACTGAACTAAATCATCATTGACCAAAACCAGCATTGGAAGTGAATGAGTCTAATGTACTGATCGTGTTTCACACCGATGAAACTTCATACCTTCATACCATACCATGTTTATTTTTATCATATAAAGCACTATAGAAATGAAAATAATTTAAATTGACTAAAAATGATCGCCCATACAAACAACTTTTGAATCTATAAAATAATCGTGCATATATACAAACCCTTACATCTATGAAATGATGATACACATAGACTCTTGCATCCATGAAATGATCACATACTGTACACATAAAAACATTTACATACATGATTGTGTGTACATAAAAATTATTTAATCTCAGAAACGCTTGTGTATACAAATTTTTTGCTTACATCTATGAAACACTTGTGCATATACACAGCTATTGCAAAGCCATAAGATCTCAAAATGAAGCACAAAATAAGTAAAAATAGAAATGTGGAAATGCTATGCTCATGATCTGAATTTGATGAAGGTTTGGGTTGTTCTTCCAGTATTTCATCATCAGATTCTGACATGAATTTCTAAAGTAAAATCAATGCAATCCTTACTTGTGTACAGTGTTTACAATTGCTGAGGGAAGGAATTCTCCAGTCAGATAATGTTATGGGTGTTTTATTTTCGACACATGCTGTCAGCAATAGACCAATCACAACAGTCTGTGCCATGATCAGACCAATCAGAGCAGAGGAGTCTCTTGGAAAGGAGGAGGGGTTATGAATGAATGAATCTATAAATTAATCAAGCAAATAGTATGAGACTGGATTTCAAATGTATATTCTTTAAGTAAATTAAAGCATTTTTGACTAGGGTTGCATGTAAACCTATTGTAGAATAGAAACAAAACCTTTTAAATAGCATAATAGGATGACCTTGGTATAAAAAAGAATAAAATATTGTTTGAGATGAAGGTTTAGTTTACTTCAACAACCCTTCAATTGTTTACATAATCGTTTTAGCAGAACACACAGAACAATGGCTCCACAGTGTTCAGCAGAGCTCATCTTTCTCTAAAGTCGCCTGTATGATTTCCACGTTGGCTTTGTGTCAATAGCAGCCGTCAATGGCTCATGTTAGTCTTGTCATGCATTTGGCACAAAGACGCTTCAGTTTCCTTCACTGACAGCTGCTCTTTCATAGGGAGGCTGACCCAACCGGAACACATCCTGAAATGTGTTATTCCAAATATTCACACAAAACGTCTGTGGTTAAACCCAACATGTAGATAAGCACATCATTGCATATGCAAAGCAGCATGCTTGACATTAACAACAAAACAACAGGACATAGCCTTGCCAGATTTCTACTAAGGCAGTTGTGGAGATCTTTCAAAACCAAAACACTGACAATATATTACATTAGTGCTTCCCCATTTATCAGCAGCACTGGATCCAAGGTATTTTTTTTAAAAAGCCACAAAGCAAACCAACCAAATATGAGAAGAATCAAAACACCGTGTAAGCTGAAATTTGAGAAGTAGTTTAATAACAAATTACAATTACTTAAATTACTGTAGTTGAGTAGCTAAGTAGTTTTAAAAATGTATACTTTTACTTGAGGACACTTTTAGTGCTATCTGTACTTTTATCGCACTATTTTTCCTTAAACCTGCAGTCAGTCACATGTTTATTTTTGCTTATCTACAGTGATTGGCTAAGTAGAATAAACAGTCCCATGATTCCCATCCAATCAAATTGCGCATAGAAAAATGGCATCAGAGAGACCGCCCTCAAGACACAGGCATTTTATAAATGCTGCAAATATGCACAGTGTGGAAGCATTTAAGGCGCTAAATTAATCTCACATTTTAAATGTATATTGTCCATGAATGGAAAACATTTTAGTTACACCTAGAAACACCCTTAAAATGAAATGGCACTGATGTAAGCTACGTTTTACTTTTGCAGGGTAAAAAGTTGAATAATTTTCACAGCGAAATACTCATTAGAAGTACTTTTAGAAGTACTTTTTACTCATGTTTGGAGTAGCTTTACAAAAGATACTTTTATTCTACTTGCACTACTTTTTTGGCATGCAATGGTGCTTTTACTTCAGTATGATTTTTCAGTACTCTTAACACTCATGAACTCCTGTGTTTAATCTGTTCATTATGATGCAGACAGAACACTTTTCTATTGTTTTTCAATCTAAACATGCACTTGACGGACTTGCATAACTGTTACGTTGAAACACAAGAATTCATGAGTAGTTAAGAATGGGTTAATGATAATGTGCCCCTTCAAGTAAAGTCATGACATAATTATACATTAACAGGCCATGAGTTCATGCTGGTTACATTTAGCTTAAACTAAAATGTTAATTAATAAATGAATTAACAAACATGCACTAACAAGTAATTAACGTAGCCATTATTCACACCTGAACTCATCATTAGTTCATAGTAAAATAACGTTTAGTTTACATTAGTGTGTCGTTTTTGTTGCAATGTTATTGTAAAATGTTATCGAAACCTGTTGCTTGTGCCAGCACATCCAATGCATGGTATTGGTAACTTCCTTAATATCAAAGTCTACACAAAGACACAATACCATCATAGACAACTGTGGTTTCTTTGAACCTGAAGCAAAATATTTAACCTCATGTCCAAACTAGTCATTGCTCCTTCCTTCAGGAAAGTGTGCATATTCATACAGCAGCCCATAAGTGACAGTTCATCCAAACTTTTTATAATGTACAGCCATATCACCCTGCAGCCCAAGACCGGTTACTCACTGAAGCTAAGCAGGGCTGAGCGTGGTCAGTACCTGGATGGGAGACCACATGGGAAAACTACATTGCTGTTGGTAGTGGTGTTAGTGAGGCCAGCAGGGGCGCTCAACCTGCGGTCTGTGTGAGTCCTAATGCCCCAGTAAAGTGAAGGGGACACTTCACTGTCAATGAGCGTCTTCTTTCAGATGAGACGTTAAACCGAGGTCCTGACTCTCTGTGGTCATTAAAAATTCCATGGCACTTCTCATAAAAGAGCAGGGGTGTAACCTGGCCAAATTCCCTCCATTGGCCCTTACCCATTATGGCCTCCCAATCATCCCCATACACTGAACTGGATCTATCACTGTCTCTCCAATCCACCAATAGCTGTCTCTCCAATCCACCACTGGCGCCGTTGTCCTGTGGTTGCCATCGTATCAAGTGGATGCTGCACACTGGTGCTGGTGTGGAGAGACCCCCCCCCCCCCCCCTCCCCCCCTTCCATGAAGCGCTTTGGGTGTATGGCCATACACAATAAATGCACATTACATTACATAAAAAATGAAAAATGAATAGAAATGGGAAAAATGCTACACACAGGTATATTTTGGCATTTTCTATTATTTTTGAGGCCTTGCGGTTGGCAAATTTATCATTTAAAACAAAGTCGCTGAATTCAAAGAACTCTTGAACCTTTTGGGGCAAAAATAATCCATTGTCTGTTGTCAATAGAAATGAATAAGGCACAACTTAACAGAAGCTCAAAGCAAGTCATTTTTTTTAACTGCATGAAATCTGGATTGTATAATCAGAATCCGTAAATTGACTGCTGTACTTGCAATTAGTTTTAAAATGCTCAAAATCAGATTGCAGTTACTTCTTTATGGATTACAAGATTGCAAAGCATTCATACTATACCATTACTTCACATTACCCAAAATTATTCATATTAACCTACAGTGTAAAGATGTACAGGGTAAAGCAGAAACCAACTTTAAAGAGGGTTCGCATAATTTGAGTTCATCTTGGTGTGAGAATAAATAATGTGGCATATTGTTTAACAAGCTTTTTTTTTCTTGACATCTTTCCACAGTTAAAACACTGATTGAGCAAAGAGACATAATTCATTTCAGTAAGTTTCAACATAGTAAATCAGTTTAATTCATATTTAATTTCAGTGCATTGTCTGTCATTTTTGTCATGACGTTGGCAAATTTTTTTGTTATTAAGTGTGCAAAACATACAACATAGTGTAAATGCACAACACATAAACAGCAATGGAACACAAATGAAAATAATATGAATAAATTGTAATGTCAATCAGAATATTTAAATAACATTTAGTATTCATTAGCCATTCATTTCCTTTTCTTCGGCTTAGTCCCTTAATTATCAAGGGGTTGCCACAGCAGAATGACCCGCCAACTATTCCGGCATGTATTCCGGAAAGGATGCCCTTCTAGCCACAACCCAGTACTGGAAAACACCCATACACTCTCACATTCACACACACACTCATACATTACAGCCAACTTAGTTAATCCAATTCACTTATACCGCATGTCTTTGGACTGTGGGGAAACCGAAGCACCTGGAGAAAACCCACGCCAACACAGGGAGAACATGCAAACTCCACACAGAAATGCCAACTGGAACAGCTGGGACTCGAACCAGCGACCTTCTTGCTGTGAGGCGACAGTGCTAACCACTGAGCCATCATGCCGCCTTATTCATAGCCATATTATGAATAATAATACAAATGTTTGTGATAATGGAAGTAATATTCTGTGACGGCAACAGTGAAATTGATAATAATGAACGTAATAACAATACTAATATTGATGTAATGACCATATTAATATTGAGACAAATAAATAAATGTGCAATAATAAAAAATAAAAAAGAGAAACACACCCAACACATATTGACAAGTGTCAAATGAACTGTGCCACCCCAAAAAATGTTTTCAGTATTTCAGCACTTAATTTTTTATTTAATCTTATTCGTTATACTTTAGAATGAGATGTATTTTGTTTGAGTGGTTTTTCAATTTATGAAAAAAAATTACATGTGTCAGAAAAACCTAATTATGTGTCCATAGATTATATGATTCGTCCAATATTCCACTCTGAGAAAACTGGTTAGTCTGTGGTCTTAATTGTGTCTGTTCAAATGCATTGAACCACATGAGAGTTTACACCATAAAAACAGTTTGAATGTGTTTTCAACTTTTTGGTTTCAAAAACTTTAGTACTCCCGACTGGCAGTTTATAATCAAATAATCAGCTATCTGCATTTTGTATACATGAGTATTAATCACAGCCAAGATGTGACAGGATTATCTGGTGTACCGGTTCACCATGATCCATTCACCCTTAAATCCCACCAAATCCCAAAGGTGAAAATCGACACCTTGGACACAAATCAGAAGCTAATTCAGAGCCCTTCTCATTTTCAGCTTGCCGTCCGTTAGAGCTTTTGTTTTATCTTGTTTTGTGTGGCACCTTTGGAAAGCTGACCCCATAGAAGCAGGATCCCAAATAATTTATCACTTCTGGCACCTCGCAGCAACTCCACAATGACCCGAGGCTCCGAGTGAGGAAACAGCATCTCGACACTTGTGCTGTGAGACAAAAACACAGGTGAAATTACACACTAGTTAACGCTTAGCTGACTACGTTACCACGCATGCAGATCCCAGAGGTCCTGCGCTTAAGTAAATGCTGTTTGGCTGTCACACGTCGCCTGTCGCCTTAGTTTACCTCACGCTTTGTGCCTGTCATGTTAATTTGACTGTTCTGGGTAGATAACAGATGACGTTACCTTTTTTGAGTGGAGAAGATGATGACTAATAAGGGTGGCTATAGGGGTTGGACAATGAAACTGAAACACTGGCCAATTGTTTGTTAGTGTTGGAAGTTTCATGGCTAAATTGGTTGCTATAGCCAAACCTTTGTTCACTTGTGCCAATGCCAAAAGAAGGTTTCAATGGTCCAGCAGCGAAAATCATGGGTTGTGGGCCATGTGAAACATGTATTTTTCTCTGATGAGTCAACCTTCACTGTCTTTACCACATCTGGGAGAGTTATGGTGTGGAGAAGCCCCAAAGAAGCACACCAGCCAGACTGTTGCATGCCCAGAGTGGATCAGAGATGGTTTGGGCTGCAATATCATGGCATTCCCTAGGCCCAATACTTGCTCAAAATCCCTCTTGCCACTGTGCAGGACAGGTATCTGTCACTCCCAAGACAAATTGATGCTGTATTGGCCGCAAAAGGAGGCCCTACACCATACATCTCAATATATTTTATATAGATAATTATATTATATAAAAATATAATTAATATAGTTATATTAGTGTGTAGAAATGGCTTCAGTAGTACAGAAATATGAAAGTTTTCTCAAGCTTAAATATTTAAATTGATTTAAATATTGAAATAAATCTAGAAATAAGATCAATGTATTTTTTTGCCTGATTTAAATATCTTTTAATCATATAATGATTGTTTGCTGTATTGTATGTTTGGTCCCATGTACTTACTGTGTTCACACATCTGGTGTTCTGTTTAAAGTTATGGTCAACAGTGTAATTATAAATGTACTTACAGAAATTATTACAGTTGTAATTCCTTGCATGTGTTTAATCAATCATACAGTAAGTACGATGTAAAAACATGTATTTACACATTAAGTACATTGTAACAAATGGTTAATTTTAGTGTAAGTATTAGTTAAGGCCACTTAATATAAAACTGGATCATATACATGTCCAAGAAAAAAAAAATACCACAGGCTATTCCCTCGCCTCATGTCAGGTTTTTTTTTTCCATTTGCTCTGCATGTTGTCTGTTGACACTGTCATTAAACCTGTGTTACTCAAGTTGCCGGGGCAACCATAGAAAAAGGACATCCTAACATTTAAATCACACGCAAAACTAAAACCGCAAGAATGTACGACAGCTGCCGCCCACTGCTAATATACCTGAATGAGTTTCCTGACGTAAGTCTGATCTGAAGCAGAACAGCGGTAGGCGGATCGTCATTCCTGCAGCTCTGAGAAACTGCTTGAAGAAAAACTTGATTGACACTAAAGTCCTTCAATAAGAGTGACTCACTTTATTGCAAAACTGCCTGGCAAATTAAATCAAATTGTATCAAATTTGGTAAAATAATTTTTTTTTACAGTTTGTTAGGTAAACAGATTTAAATATATTTTATGGTAACATTTTTAGATAAGGTCTCATTTGCACTGTAAAAAAACAATCAGTTACTTTACTTTTAAAAAGTAAACCCATTGCCTTTAAAGCAACAAGTTGATTTTACTTTAAAAAAAAGTCAGTAAACCCATTGACTTAACTTTTATAATTATACACATATATTTTTACTTAATAATTATAAGGCAATGAGTTTACTCGCTTTTTTATGTAAAGTCAACTAATTGCTTTTTGCAGTGTGTTAACATTAGTTATATTATAAAAAGGAGCATAGTTAATGCAAACCTTAAAGAACAGTTCACGCCAAAAATGAAAATTGTGTCATAATTTATTCACCTTTTGTTCGTTGTTTGAGTTCTTTCTGTTGAGTACAAAAACAAAATTTTGAAGAATGCTAGAAACCGGTAGCCACCGACTTTCATAGTATTTTCTTTTCCTTCTGTGGAAGTCAGTGGCTACCGGTTTCCAACATTCTTCTAAATATTTTCTTTTGTATTCAAAAGAGATAAAAAATCAGTAATCTTTGAGCCTCTTGAGGCTAAGCAATTGTGAGTAAATGGTCTCTTTTTTTCAAAGGTGAACTATCCCTTTAATTGTAGTTCACATTGCATAAACATTCATTCATTCATTCATTCATTTTCTTTTCGGCTTAGTCCCTTTATTAATCTGGGCCACAGCGGAATGAACCGCCAACTTATCCAGCATATGTTTTAGGCAGCAGATGCCCTTCCAGCTGCAACCCATCACTGGGAAACATCCATACACACTCATTGACACACATACACTACGGACAATTTAGCCTACCCAATTCACCTATACCACATGTTTTTGGACTTGTGGGGGAAACCGGAGCACCTGGAGGAAACCCACGCCAACACGGCGAGAACATGCAAACTCCACACAGAAACGCCAACTGACCCAGCTGAGGCTCGAACCAGCGACCTTCTTGCTGTGAGGCGGACGTGCTACCCACTGCGCCACCGTGCAGCCATTGCATAAACATTAGATCCTAAATAGCAAATGTTGAGATTGGTATTAACTAAAAAAAAAATGCTGTAGAATTATTGATAGTTCATTGTTACTGTAGTTTATGTTAACCAATGTTGTTAACAAATGAAACAGTATTGAAACTTGTTACCAATCATATCTTGCCTTATAACACAGTTGTAACAGGTCTGGCCTGTTTGTGGAAAATGTTGCTGCAATCTTGCTATGTGACAGTTCAATGTTTTCATTGATTTCTAGCATTTATCACTGTTAATTAAGTCTGGTTAATCCTGTGTTACTAGAGCAAAACTACAATATAATCTCTAGAACATTCAGGTAGCAGCAAATCTACAGTTAGCAGTTGGGGAGATCATAGTCGTAACATTCTTCTACATTTCTGTCTATATATTTGAGATCTTGAGTTTAAAATGTGATTCAAACTAGTTTCAAGTGCCTGCTATAAAATTACAGAGATGTTATATTTGAAAACAAACAGAAAAAGACATGGTTTAGTTTTAGAAAGGCGTAAAATGTTAATTACACCATAGTCTGGGTTAGTTGTAACATATCCGAGGTGAGATGTAACATTAAGATTTCAACCAGGGTCAGATGTAATTTTTTTTTTTTTTAAGTCTGAATAAAGCTTTGTTAGTCAACTGAACACAACTGAATCAAATGTGCAAATGTGTATCAGCTTCAATAAATCATTCAAAACAATTGATTGGGTCCACAGAGCACAGGTCAAACACTGAACTCAATCTACTTTTGGCTTTGAGCTCTTTTTTTTGCTTAGGCATACTGAAATTAAAACATATCAATACAAATGCTTTGGGTTGATAGTAACGTGTTTCATTGATCTTACAGCTAACCCAGAGTCTTGTTGTTACAACTGACCCAGAGTCTTGTATTGTAGGTGTGAATTTGCTAACCTTAAAGCTAACCGCTAAAAACATTAGCAGCAACCACTTGCCTTTAAAATATCTACACTGACAAAAAATTAAAATAATCAAATTTTCATGACTTTAACTTTAAATCAGGGTGTTTAAAAAAATAACTCAGTAAAACATTTGACTTTTTTTTACATAAAATTTTGTGTTTCCCATCTAACATAGGCTAGGCTGTATCTGCCACAGGAATCTACATGTATAAAGAGATGGGAAGAAACAAATATTTTGTTACTGTACTTAAGTAGATTTTTCTGGTATCCGTATTTTAATTCACTGTTAATTTTTTTTTATGTTACTCATTACATGTTTCCACTTTAATAACTGTACTTTCTACTCCTTGCATTTTTTACAAACCAGGCTTGTTACTTTATTTTAAATGTGTTTGGTGCTACAATTTATATTATCTCTTGTCATTGCGCAATTTCAACATATTTTTTATTCAATCAATCTTTTTTTGTCATGTGTCAATGCACTTCTTTTTCAACCTAGGCTTGCGCCATACTGTGGTCTAGTTTATGAAGCTTACAATGAGAAAGGCAAAGATGCAACCCAGGCTCATTCTGAAAAAGTACCCCTATATACATTTCTGGAGAGCCTCAAATATGTCCCAGGAGCTATGTTTTTTTGCAGCTTTTGTTTTTCGCAAATCCACCAGAGGCCGCTGTGTGCGCATTTTTAGATCTCAAATTTCTTTCACGAGTGCCATTCGCGCCTGCTGTTCTCATGTAAACTGTGCTTTCCACCAGAGGCCGCTGTCGACTGACTGAATGACTGACTGACCGATTGACTGACCCACCCTCCTCCTTCCCTAAACCCAACCAATAGTGTTTTCAAAAGCACTGATTGACCTGCCCACAAACTTCCCTAAACCCAACCGACAGTTTTAAAAAGCAATCCAGAAAAAGAAAAGCCCTCGCCTGATTTAACCGCATTTTCAGATTTTACCACGTTCTCACCCTGTTATTTACTTGTTTATTTTATTTTTTGGCTTTTGTTTTTGTCTTACCTGCTTTCTTGAACCATTCTTCACCAAACTTGAACCCCGTCGTCGTAGTCAACTCCTCTGCGCCTCAAGTCTGCCGACGGACATGGTAAGCTAACTGAACAAACTGGTAACAGCAGGAAAGCCATCCATACGGAGGTAAACGGTCAGCTGGTAAGCACGAAAAGGAACGGCGTCATATCGCCCCGTAGCGTTCGTTTTAAAGATGAAATGCAGCCATACGTACTTCTGGCAACATAATCTCCAGAAATGTATATAGGGCTATGTTTTCAGAATGAGCCTATGTTGCAACGATGGCTAACGTGGATGAGACAGAGGGAGCCAGTGATGTAAAGATGACTGATGTCCTGTTTACATCAGATAATAGGATGCGTTTTGGCCAATCAGATGACAAGTAGACAAGGAAGACACATTCCCATACAAATCAGGCCTTTAAATGTTTAGGGTTAGAGTCTTTTGTCCATTTTGGACCACTTTTCTAGTCGTTTTTTACATGAGTGTATATGTATATGTATTTGTACTTGAGTAAAGGATGTGTGTGCTTTTGTCATCTCTGCATGTAGAATGAGGACTAATCTGAACATGTGTGAAGGTGATCAGGTGATAGTTAGCAGGGGCGTCGTAAGTAGGGGGAAAGAGTGACAGAGTGCATAGGGCCCTGGCAATTTAGGGGCCCAGCGACGGGTTGCATCACTTCGCTTTTTCTTTCAGGGGGCCCTCTTCAAATATTTGTGCATGTATATAGGGCCCGAAATTGCTTGCGAGGCCTCGGATAACTAGTTCCTGAAAGTGTTACAACTGACCCATGTTACAACTATACCTGATCTAGCATATTTAAGTAATCATTACTTTCATAGACTGCAAAAAATAACAGTGTAGAAACAAATTTTATTACCTACACAACACCATTTTCAAGTTGTTGTTTTTTTCATGTTTTGGTCATTCAGTTACATGACAACAATGTTTTTGGGGCCTGAAGATGCAACCAGTTTCCAAAATTAGATTTTGTGAAAGAAATATATCAATCACATATGCAAAACCAAACTCTATTTATCCTAATGGAAAGAAGTGTAGATGTGTTTACACCGTCTGAATCATCTATTGCCAGAACATCTGATGAGAATCAAATCCCAAAATTGTATTGGCAAGCTTTGGGTGCATATATTTTCTAAATGTGAATTTTGTAATTGTTTTAGAACATATATAGCTTATCATAGGGCTACCAAAAATCATAATAAAACAACAGCAACAAAAAGACCAAAATAACTTATATTTTTGTTTCATGGGGACTTTAAAGTGTAAAGTAATTTTGACTATAAAAGTATTTTCTTATAAAGAAGTACTCGAATATAATTTTATATTATTATTATTTTTATTAGTGTAGTAGTAAGAGTAGTAGTATTTTTACAGTGTGCCTTACACCACAAGTGTCTTATTGACTTTATAATACACATTGCTACAAAAAAATAATACTACCAACAGCCCTTTGTATTGTAAATTCAGATATTGCACACTGAACAAATGCCATCATTCTCCTCAAAGAAATAGTGCCTAACGACATGAACTAGAGTCAATATTTGGCCTGTATGGTTGCTGTGTGGTCATATACACAGTAACAAGGAGAAAAGCAGTTTACGTCATTCCTGTTACAATTATGTGTGTTTTAGTAATACTAGATCATTAAACAAACTGCAGGTCGGAACTGAATGCTTTATATTTTATGCTGCTTATAATCATTTCTATACAGTATCACAAAAATCATCTTCACAGTTCTGGATTGAGATACGAGGGACAATGTAATGGACTTAAAAAATCCTAGTTTGATTGATTACTCAGGCACTGGAGATCCGGTCGACTGATACTACACTTACTGTAATGGTTTACCTTCAGTCATGATTCATACTGAAACAACAAACCGCTCTTTGTTCAGTGGAAAGTCCACATGTCCTGTCATTTTGCAAGAACTTTTTAGACTCTTTAATTGCAAGTCTCAGCGTGAAGCAAAAGGCAGTCTTTTCTGATGGTCATCTGTGTGACGTCTGTGTGCACTGAATGCATAAACCACTGCATGTGAGAATGCATAAACTTTGAAAATGTTTGTGGTACTTAATTTTTTTTTACATATAAAACCAACTAAACACCTAATAAAATACATGAATTATTTGCTGCATCTTATTTCACATTTGAAGAATGGTTTGATAAAATAAAAATTATAATACAAATAATGTTTACATATTTTAATGGAAATCAAACTGTTCAAAACAATGGTTATTTTTAGGCCTTGATGGCTCCATGAAGAACTTTTAACATTAGCGGAAACTTTCCATTGCACAATAATATCTTTAAAGAGTAAAAAAAGACAAAAACGGTTGTCTTTTGCAGAGCTGTAACCATTATAGACATTGACGGTATAAAGGTATAAAGGTGTTGTTGTTTTTTCTTGTTCTTTTTCCCTCAGCCTTAATGGCCAAAATGACTGAGCTGGCCAATAACATTAGGAAGTAGGCACACTGTAAAATTATTATGTCAATAATTCATGTTAACCAGAGTAAAAAAGTATTATTTTACAATTCTAAGCCTAAAATCTAAAAAAATAAAAGTAATATAATAACACCTATCATATTTATTTCCCTAAAATGTAACTGCGTAACACATTTAGTTACATTTTCTTTAAAAAGTAACTTAAAATTGTAATATATTGCTTTTAAAAGTAACTGCAAGGCTAATAACACATTTCTTCTATTAATTATAACTTAAACTAAGTTGACCCTCTTATTTTAAGCTCTACAAGCTGTTTTATTGTTATGTTAGTTTAATGTTAAGTTAAAATGACTCATAAGTTCAATTTGATTCAACTTATAACTTTAGGGCAACCACGTTATTGTTTTACAGTGCAGGATTTACTGAAAGTTGGGTTTTGAAAGATCACGAGATAAGAACGATGAACTGAAACATTCAATATCTGACAACAGTTTTACAATGTAATTGTTAAATAGCTGACAGATATATTCATTTCAATGATACTTGTGCTTTTTTTGTTAAATAGATACTTTTCAGAATCCAAAATTCCAGAGATCAAGGTCCTTTAATGCAATTTAAAAGCATAAAGATGTAAAACATGATACCCATGAATCACAAAATATTAGAAATTGTTAATTCATTCATTTTCTTTTCGGCTTAGTCCCTTTATTAATTTGGGGTCGCCACAGTGGAATGAACCACCAACTTATCCAGCATATGTTTTACGCAGCGGATGCCCTTCCAGCTGCAACCCATCACTGGGAAATAGAAACTGTTAATATTTAATAGAATTTTTTAACTATTTACTCTAGAATTAGACCCATTTTGCCATCTAGAATTAGACCTAATTCTCATCACCTTTCTATTTCTTTGTCCATTATAAATCAGTGAAAAGTTTATTTCAGACAGTGAATAACACTGATCCATGTATCCCCCCCCCCCCCCCCCCAATTTTATCCCTGTCATGTCAATCCAGCAGGTCAAAACGACATCAAACTGACATCCACACGCTGATGCCCTTTTGACCACCGAAATAACAACACAAAAAGTATCATAAGAAAGTGTTATTCATCTGAAAGCTTCAACTACAAATTACACATTTATATTGTATTTTCTATCCCTACAATGCAAGCAGTTTCCCTTGCGTGGGTTTCCTCCACAGTCCAAAGACATGTGCTATAGGTGAATTGGGTAAGCTAAATTGTCCGTAGTGTATGTGTGAGAGTGTATGGGTTTCTCCCAGTGATGGGTTGAAGCTGGAAGGGCATCCGCTGCTTAAAACATATGCTGGATAAGTTGGCGGTTCATTCCGCTGTGGCGACTCCTGATTAATAAAGGGACTAAGCTGAAAAGAAAATTAATGAAGTCAATTGACATTAAACCGATTTGCATTTTGTACTTGCAAGGTGTCCGTTGTGTTGTTCTAGCATTCACTTTCAATAAGGATGCTATAATTTATGTCATTTTAAAATGAGTTCATTAAAGGTTTTGAGCATCATTAAAATACAATGGCACTCTCACACCAGATCTGCCATTGTTGAAGTGTTGACACAAGTAATCCTCCGACTGACGTCCTGAAGTTTCATCACATTCATTTATTGTTTATTCCCCCGTTTCCTAGATACCTTTACATTCAGCCCACACATGCTTAATATCTCCAGTCTGCAGGATCTCTTGAATATTCTCATAGGAATCCCACTACAAGCCATCGAATAAAAAGAGACGATGCTTCTGATGCAATTTCTCCTATCATCAGATAATCTTTAAAACACAAACATCATTGCCATTTGTTGTCAGACCTCCTTGAAATCGCATCATGAAGTGTGTGCGCAAAACAAACCAGGCATGAAGATAACAAACTGTACTCATTGCAGTAAGCGCTATTGTTCTATTCTGTTGGTGCACTTCAAAACTGGTTTGCATCCAGAGAAATGGAATTTTGTCCAGTTGATGGGAGGAAGGAGGATGCAGGTGAAAAGGGAAATAAAGAAGCTCTGTAAGACGCTGAGTGTGGGAATCTCCTGGCCCAATTGTTATTAGTTTATGGAGTAACAATGGAGAGTTGATCCCAGAGCCTTCTCTCAGACTGGACTTAAGGTAACCTGATACTGTGAGACCAAAAAAAGCAAATACGCACACACACATACACAAACATAAACACACACACACACAAACTTAAAATAAATAGTCCTTTTAACATACTTCCCAAGCGCATTGTGAAAAAAATAAATAATTAAAACATTAACGGTAAAAAAAAAACGGTAGCAGTGGTTGCCAAAATATTACTGTTAAAAATGCGGTAGAAACTGTCAAATAAATCTCAAAATTTTACTGTAAAGTACCATATGTATTTAACTTATAATGTTAATACACCAATGTTTTGACGTACTAAAATCAAACAGTCACACAGATAAAAACACAAACATAAACGTGGTTATGAGAAAGTCATATAATGAATTAAAGCTCATCACAAACAGTTTATACATATTTATATATATATATATATATATATATATATATCATCATATGACTTTCTCATAACCACGTTTATCTGTGTGACTGATTTTAGTATGTCAAAACATTGGTGTATTAACATTATAAATTAAATACATATGGTACTTCACAGTAAAATTTTATATATATATATATGAACACAAATGACTTGATTAACTTGCTACTTAATTAATCTAGTTAAGCCTTTAAATTGCATTCTCTCCCTTAAACAGCACTTTTTATATGTCTGAAAATGAATTACAATTTGAACTGTTTGAACCTGTTTCTTCAGGAAAGCAAATAGTAATCATTAAGTATATTTACCACCTTTTTATGAGCAAACAGACGTTGAATGGAAATCTGATTATGGCTCTGAATTCGTCAATTAATATGACACTTATCTGAAGGTTTTAATTTCTTTTGTTGTGTTCTGTTTTCATCAACCTATTGTGAACTCTAGATGTTATTTATAGGTATTGCAGTAAAAGAACTGTAAAAGATCCAACTGTTCTCCTTGGTCCTTGAAAAGCAGGTTTTATGTTTAAGCAACAGAATATTGACCAGATATGCCATAAAAACCTATACGCAGCAGATGGTTACTAGCTACATGAGACAAAAACTATTTAAAAGATCTTAGCAAACAAGATGGCAGCTATAACAGGTGATATATACAGACTTCAAACGTCTGAGGCTATATTGATTATATGGAACACAAAGTTTGCAGATAAACTGATAAAAGCTCAAATATAAAATATAAATTATATAAATAATAGAAGTTTACATTCATTCATTCATTTTCCTTCGGATTAGTTCCTTATTTATCAGATGTCGCCACAGCGGAATGAACCAACAACTATTCCAGCAAATGTTTTATGCAGCAACACGAGGAGAACATGCAAACTCCACACAGAAATGCCAACTGGCCAGCTGGGACTCGAACCAGTGACCTTCTTGCTGTGAGGCAACAGTGCTAACCACTCACCCACACGTTAAAAATTAAGTTGGGAGTATTAAAAAAATAATAATAATAATAATAAAATACATTTTAAATAAAATAATTCAATTCAATTCAATTAACAAAATAATAAATTACAATTTTCAATATTGTTTCAATTTAAAGTCCGCATGAACTAAAGTTGTTGCGGACATTTATTTCAGTAGTATGACTTATTTCCAACTGAAATGGAATATTGAGCGGGGTTTTATTTTGGTTCTCCTCCTCTTAACTTTCAATCACAGCAAACTAACAATTTGAGGGGTGTGGCTAAGCATTCTTTGCCCTGGCCATCAAACTGATGTCATGAGAGAAGGACTGCCGTTCCACGTCGAAGCAAATTGTTAAAATTTTGATTAAAGATTACTAATCAAATTGGGGTTTTTTCAGTGGATTAATTTGCACTAATTAATCAATCACCTTAAGACTAACAATATGCGATAGCACAATAAACATGTACATTTTGATTACATGCGGACTTTAAATAAGGTTTTTCTATTGTATTTATTAATGTGTGTCATCAGTTCATTCATTTATTCATTTTCCTTCGGCTTAGTCCCTTAATTATCAGAGGTCGCCACAGTGGAATGAACCGCCAACTATTCCGGCATATGTTTTACACAGCGGATGCCATCAGTGCAGTTTACCATAATAATAATCCTCTAGAAATCATTCTACTTTGCTAATTTAATGCTAAATAAACTTTAGTAGTATTATTATTATTTACAGGGACAGTTTGTGTCAACAAAAATATAAACTTATATATAACTTTTTTCTTCATTAAAGTTATAGTTCACCAAAAAAAAAAAAACATTTGCATAAATACTGTACCCATGACTCCAGATGCAGTCTAACAAAATTGAACCATCAATCTATGCAAGAAACAGAACATTATTTACAACATTATTTATGAGAATTTATTCTTGAATAAAGCATAGGATATTAATTTTGTTTTGCCTGTATATGGTTTACTGGATTCTCAAAGTACTGGTAGCCATTGCCTTGTAGCCATTTTATGAATTACCAAGGTTTCAGATACAGTTTTTTATTAATGAAAAAAAGGATAATGCAAGGTGAGTAAATTAATTGCGAATTTATTATTATTATCATTTTTTTATTTGAACTATTCATTTAGCAATGCAAAATGCTGTGCTGCATAATATTTCCATAATACTTGGAACCATCATATCGTTAACCTTTATTTACATTCTCATTTTGATTATTTGATAACTATGATATTTTTCTGAATGTTAGTGTATTTATTTTTTTTCATTATGATATATTATATTGTATATTATATTATTAATATTGTTATATTATATTATATTATATTATATTATATTATATTATATTATATT
>CAIGQV010018106.1:3460295-3472497 GCA_903798115.1 Danio jaintianensis | reverse complement strand
ATATTATATTATATTATATTATATTATATTATATTATATTATATTATTCATTCTTCATTTTCTTTTCGGCTTAGTCCCTTTATTAATCAGGGGTCACCACAGCGGAATGAACCGCCAACTTATCCAACATATGTTTTACATAGCGGATTTTAGCTTACCCAATTCACCTATAGTGCATGTTTTTGGACGTGTTGGGGAAACCGGAGCACCCGGAGGAAACCCATGTCAACACGGGGAGAACATGCAAACTCCACACAGAAATGCCAATTGACCCAGCCGAGGCTCGAACCAGCGACCTTCTTGCTGTGAGGCGATTGTGCAACCCACTATGCCACCGTGAGGCCCCTATATTATATTATATTATATTATATTATATTATATTATATTATATTATATTATATTATATTATATTATATTATGGCTGCGCGATGGCGCAGTGGGTAGCGCTGTCGCCTCACACCAAGAAGGTCGCTGGTTCGGGTTCCAGCTGGGCCAGTTGGCATTTCTGTGCTCCGGGTGCTCTGGTTTCCCCCACAAGTCCAAAGACATCTGCTCTAGGTGAATTGGGTAAGCTAAATTGTCCGCAGTGTATGTGTGTGAATGAGTGTGTATGGATGTTTCCCATGATGGGTTGTGGCTGGAAGAGCATCCGCTGCGTAAAACATATGCTGGATAAGTTGGCGGTTCATTCCGCTGTGGCGACCCCAGATTAATAAAGGGACTAAGCCGAAAAGAGAATGAATGAATGAATATTATATATTTAGTTGGTGAATACACATATTACATTTAAACTGAATGTTACATGACAAAACTGAAGCATGTAAACTGGGTGACATTAAGTTTTCTTGACTTTAAAAAAAAGGATCTTTGCAAACATACAAAATCCTGTTACACAATCCATTATCAGAAGTCTAAGTTGCTTCAAGAAATATTGAATTTGTTCAACTGAGACATGCTGACAGCAACGTTTCACTTCTCTCACGCAAGGTCATTGTGACACTGTGTCATGCAGATGGGCGTATAACCGCTGAATGATTTCGTATTTTATTGATAGAAATTGTTTAACTCTGTGTTCTCTGACCCCTTTATGCTCAAACGTCATTCCATATCTCACCTGAAGGAATTCCAGCATTTCCTGCACCCATATATGGTAGCCTCCTACTCAGTTCCGGTCCACAGACTTGTGCAACAACCCCCTTGAATTGCATGCAACATCCTGCTCAAAGCAAAAGACTTTTTACTGGACATGGACATACGTCATTTTGCTAAAACATAAAAGTAAACAAAACAGATGTTTTCTTTTACCAGTTTACGGTTGCCTTAGAGAACAGTATGTGGGAAGTTGCTTCAGTTATGTACATTGTTATTCTGTCTTTGTCTTTTTATCAATAGGATCTTTGAAGTCTTTTTTTTACAAAAAATCATGGTTAACAGTCCAGGGGAGAATCACAGTTGTAAAAAAAAACAGGCTGTCTGAAAATCTGAAACTTAAAATTACTTTAAAAACAGCTCAAAAGTTAGTCAACGTAAAGTTTAAAATGATTTTTTTAATCACAACAGATGCTTTCATTTCAAGCAAGACAAGAGCTCACATTGTTTGCGTGTATTTGCCAAGTTTCATATGAAGTTGACTTTTGTCCATTTTGTTTATCCAGGTGTCTCTTTTTAGAACCGCCAAGTATGTGAAAACTTGTTCGTGTTTTTAATGAAGTATACAACCAACAACCACTTCTAAACTTCACATACATTATGTACTGTACGCAAGTAAATGATCTTGGACTTACAGTACAGTAATACCTCACACACACAAAAAATTAAGTGTGAGAAACGCCCACATGTAGAGTTCTTCTGACTATTGGGGATTTATGCAACAAATAACTCTTGAACTATTAGTAGAATATTAGTGGCCTGTTAGGGTTTAGCATAGACTTAAAAAGTTAAGTGAAATAAAATATGGTTTCTGGTTTTAACCTGTTTTATTTGATCGGCCTTAAAGCAAAAAAACGACCCCCTAGGAAAAAAATAAATGCATTAGTTTTTCTCAAAGTAGAATTTTTACTTTAAACCAGCTGTTTTGGCGGGTGGCGCAGTGGATAGCACAATCGCCTCACAGCAAAAAGGTCGCTGGTTCGAGCCTCGGCTGGGTCAGTTGGCATTTCTGTGTGGAGTTTGCATGTTCTCCCCGTGTTCGCGTGGGTTTCCTCCGGGTGCTCCGGTTTCCCCCACAAGTCCAAAGACATGCGGTATAGGTGAATTGGGTAAGCTAAAATTGTCCGTAGTGTATGTGTGTGAATGAGTGTGTATGGATGTTTCCCAGTGATGGGTTGCAGCTGGAAGGGCATTCGCTGCGTAAAACATATGCTGGATAAGTTGGCGGTTCAATCCGCTGTGGCGACCCCAGATTAATAAAGGGACTAAGCCGAAAAGAAAATGAATGAATGAACCAGCTGTTTTTATGTCATGTGACTACATGAAAAAACTGATACTGATATTCAGTTTTTATGTAATTCTAATGTGAGTTTGATTGCCAGTGTTGGGGAACGTTACTTTTGAAAGTAATGCATTACAATATTGAGTTACTCCCCAAAAAAGTAACTAGTTGCGTTTGGAAAGTAATGCGTTACGTTACTTTTGAGTTTCTTTTGAGTTACTTTTTCATACCTGCCTGAGGCTTGATCTCTTTCAGAACTTTAAATAGAGCTCTGCATTTAACAACACACTATAAACTTACACCTTCATTAACTTTTATTCATTCATTCATTTTCTTTTTGGCTTAGTCCCTTTATTAATCTGGGGTCGCCACAGCGGAATGAACCGCCAACTTATCCAGCATATGTTTTACGCAGCGGATGCCCTTCCAGCTGCAACCCATCACTGGGAAACATCCATACACACTCATTCACACACATACACTACGGAGCCTACCCAATTCACCTGTACCGCATGTCTTTGGACTTGTGGGGGAAACCGGAGCACCCGGAGGAAACCCACGCAAACACGGGGAGAACTCCACACAGAAACGCCAACTGACCCAGCCAAGGCTCGAACCAGCGACCTTCTTGCTGTGAGGTAAACATGCTTCCCACCGTGCAGCCCCATTTACTTTTATAAAAAAACTCATTAAAACAATTTGTACAATGTTCCCTTCTGAGAACTTCCTGATGCTATACATGCCGTATATACAGATTAATGAACGTTGAAAGCAATGTGTTTGCTACTTTTGTATTTTTGTCTTATTAGTTCAGTAAAATCACTGTGCATTGAGACTATAATCCCTTTTCTTCCATGCGTTCAAAATAATGAGAATACTTCCATCACAGAAATGTAAGGCTCTGCCATCTTGTTTTCTGTCTGTTCCGGCGGGGAGCTCATTCTCTCATTGAGTGTGATTCAGCGTGATTACACTAGTTTTAATTCAGCAATTTATTTTTTTAAAGCAAATTAATTAATCTAAAAAGTAACTCTAGTTACGTTTTTTTAAAAAGTAACTAAAATATTATTACTTAATTTTTTTAAGTAATGCGTTATTTTACTAGTGTGTGGTTGTTTCCCAGTGATGGGTTGCAGCTGGAAGGGCATCCGCTGCGTAAAACATATGCTGGATAAATTGGTGGTTCATTCCGCTGTGGGGCCCCCGGATTAATAAAGGGACTAAGCCGAAAAGAAAATGAATGAATGAATGAATGAATGAACATTTTTGGGCCCTCCTCACCAAGGGTCCCAGTTATTCTGTTCCACTATTACCCCCACTATCATGCCATTGGCTGCTTTTTCAGAAAATCACTGTAGAAAATATATGATAATGTTTCAGGTATTACTGGTTACTTCATAGTGTTTACATAATGACTGTGTATTTCTTTAAGTAATGTAATGTCAATTCACCAATCTTGAACTATACACAAATCTGCTTTTTACCTTAAACGGTACTGATAACCACTGTAAAACATGTCATGTAATGATTCATGTCCATAAAACATAGGCAATAACTATATACAGACGTGCACATGGTCATACAGACAAAGTCAAAACACCATCAAGATAACAAGCACTAAACACAAAAACCTTGCATTTTACAGTAATAATATACATAATGTGCTTAGCCGTATAACCATTTACGGTTCTTAAAGGTATATGATAAGGAATTTACAGTTAAACATCTAAATTTTTTATCTTTTTACTTTGAGTTTTTGTCTTGTTTCTAGTTCAAATATTGATCTAGAAGCATTTTCTAGACAAGTAAGATGTATTGTATTTTTTTCATAAATAATACGTCAAAATTGATGTGATCCAAGTCCTCTGAAGAGATGATGCTAATCATGGAGGACTTCTAGAGGTCTCCATAATCCTGGACCAGGCCATATCCTGAGCAGATGCTGTGGCGGTCATGGAGGAGTGGAGAGTATGAGACTGATTCCTGAAAGACCCCAGTGAAAGACGAGTCTCCACATTGATCCTGTGGACCAGCCTGGACACCCGCCAATGACCTACTCAGACCTGCAGCCTCTCCACGATGGATGTCCAGCATTCTCCAGCCTAGACTGTAGCTCTGCACAAGAAGATTGGCCATAGGAAAAATGGTCGTGCCCATTTAACTTAAGTGAATATGCAAATGTCTTCTTACCTAACCAGAATGTCTACTTTACCATAACATGCCACAAAATAAACTTTTATGAATCCTCACAATAGATTTATCTTTCTTATATAAACTTTCCCTATCCAGTCATACACTTCTGTCCAGTCTTAGGATGTCTGCATGACATTGATGTTGTTGGTTTTACAGATGAAAAAGTTCCACAAAAAGGACTAACGGCATTATTATACATGCTAGTAGTAGTCATTGTCACTTTCATATATGGACTGTACATTCATTCATTCATTCATTCATTCATTTATTAATTTTCCTTCGGCTTAGTCCCCTATTTATTAGGGGTCACCACAGCGGAATGAACTGCCAACTATTCCAGCATATGTTTTCTATTCCACGGAGGCCCTTCCAGCTCCAGCCAGGGAATAGACTGTACATGTAAGGAATAATTCAACGTCCAGTTGTTCTCTCCGAATAAAACCCAAGACCTTATTCTTGAGTACATATATAATTTGTGAAGCTTAGTAGTGATGTTAAAAACAATTGATGTTTGGCACAAAACATTGATCTGAGCTGTAATCATTTACTAGCTTTTTAATTAAATGTAAAGCTTGCGGAAAGAAAACTGGTTCTTAAAAAATGGTTGTATGCAGCCTATACTAACCTATATATTATTATTGTTATTAGATATTGTCAATATATTCACTAATGTTTAAGATGATTCATTGTACCTGGATGAGCCTGTGCTATTAGTTTAATGGTTGTTATTAGAAAATAAAATACCTTGGAATCTCATGATTGACCAATCGGAATCAAATATTCCAAATAGCCGTGTAATAAGTAATATTATTACAAGGCTCTCTGGAATACGTGACTGTGATTGGTCAATCATATATTCCATTATGTGTTATGTAAAAGATATTGTAAATCTAGCTAGTAGTTCTTGCAGAATAAAGCCTGACAGGATTATCAGCTGTTGTATAAGACAAGGGCTTTATTCTGCGATAACAACCAGCTAGATATACATTATCATTATTATCACACTGCTACTTGCAACAAAAGTAAACAAACACAAAACATTGATCTGAGCCGTAATAACTGACAAAATTAATCAAATGTAAAGCTTCCAGAAAGAGAAACAGCTCCACTTGTTGTCATGTAAATTAAATGTATCCAAAATACATAAAATACATAATTTTCTTTAGGTAAAACCGCATGATGCCGTGTAAGCAGACACCCAGTAATGATCAAATCTAATAGCTTAGTTTGGCTAATTCATTTGAACTCATTATGGGTAGACAGAACAATCAAAAGTGGGCAGAGTTTTTTGTCAAGCGTTTTTAGTAGTTTTTGATGTATCTGTATGTTTATGGTTTTAGTAGATATGTGCTGTAAGTTTTAATTAAAAGTTTAGCTTCATTAATGGTGAACTTGTGGTATCATTCCGTAAATTAGCTTACAGTAAAATTTGCTAAGTTAATTGAATGTTAGTCTGTGTCACCCATGCAGGACCTTTAAAAACAAAGCACTAGAAAGTCATATTTTAGATCTGATCTCTTGCATTGTTGTATGTGTGTCTATTTCTATGAGAGACAGACAGACTCACAGAGCTTAAGTGCTAATAATTTCCCTGAACACTTAGTGTACAGACAGCGTAAAAACCCAACGGTGATTTATAGAGCGCTATAATGCATTTCTACATATGAGCATTGTGTTTTAGAAAGTGGTCATAGTTTGTATTCAGTGGAGGAACAAAAAAAAATCTATTTTTCACCTTTTGTCACACTACTCATTCTGTCATTTCACAATGAGAGTCTGGGCGTGTGCACGGTTGGTTAGCGCTGCACGGTTTGCTAAGATCAATGCTGATTCTTACCTTATTGAAAAGTACACATTTTAGCTGCACTGCTGTAATAGCGGAGAACAATCAGGGCCTATTCAGGGCTGAAGGACACCCTCCCTCAGTCAACATTTGGCTCTCAAATCCATAGCCGGCACCAGCTCTCTGGCCCCCGGAATGCATCAGTTACTTTCAATGCTCAGATATTCATTTACAGAGTTGTTGTGAGGCCATTTTGGGCTGTTGACCATGAAAATATCTTGAGACAAGCTTTCATGTAGGAGTATGTAAATCAGCGAAGATGCTTAATGGACAGTCAAACCAAAAATTTGTTTTTTTTTTTATGTTTGTTTTTTATAGTGGCAGGACACTATAGTTCATTTATGTAAATAAAGACACAAAAAAGTAAAAGTTAAGCTGTAAGTATTGGTTGCTGCAGGAGCGAGTCAACATCAAAACAACATCAAAACACGTCAAAAATGCTAATCGATCTGATGTCAATACCTTGCCATCTACACATTGATGCTCTTTTGACCACCAAAATAACAACACAAAAAGTATTATAATTAATAAGCTTCAATTGCAAATTCCAAATTTACACTGGATTGTGTATGCTTACAATAAATGTAAACTACTCTGATGTCAAAACGACATCAAACTGACATCTAAGATTGGTGTAAAAAAAAAAAAAATTTGATTACAGGACAGTCCTGTCAGTTTTTGATGTGTTTTTTGATGCCAATGTTAGATGTCTGAAATTGATTTTTGAATCTGATCAATAGTATCTGACTGCAGACCTGCATATGCAAGCTGAGACACGCAGTCTGAGACATGCAATCTCAAATGAGACACAATGCACTCAATGGAGCTAGTGACATCACTGTGAAGGGTGGGGTTAGGGGCAGGGTTAGGCGTGCACATTAAAAGCATTGCATGCAGCTCACATAGTCTGCAGCCAGACCCTTCTCATTTTTTGATGTGTTTTATGACGCCAGTTGTCTGTAATACATATTTCATGTGTGTTTTGATGCTAATGTTAGATGTCAATTTGATGTAATTTTAAAACTAAGGTAGTCAATTGATATCAAACTGATTTTGATGGGTTTTTTGATGTTGTTTTGACATCAAGGTTCCCGATGGGAACAGGCTGACAACAAAGTATTAATAGTAATTATTGTAATTATTGTCATAACAGATTTCTGAATTATTTTTGGTTGATTGTAATCTATTACATACACTCAAAAAAGATTTTTGCTGCTTGTTCAAACAACTTATTTAAAATGAGCTGAAACATCACAATTCTTGAGTTTTTTGAGGGAAGACAACCTAATTGTTTTATGTTCAATCCACCTAAATTTGTAAAAACAATTAGCTTAACTTAATTGGTTTGTTTCCCAGTGATGGGTTGTGGCTGGAAGGGCATCCGCTGCGTAAAACATATGCTGGATAAGATGGCGGTTCATTCCGCTGTGGCGACCCCAGATTAATAAAGGGACTAAGCCGAAAAGAAAATGAATGAATAATTGGTTTGTGTTGGGACAACATGAAGGGATTGTGTGGAACCCAGCATATTTTACAGTGTACAGCACCTATCTAGTTATCTAACATTATAAACATGAATTTATCATATGATAAAAAGTTATAGTGAGTAAAATGTGAGAAATATTAAAGGTGTGTGAGTACATTTTGGTTTGACTGTATGTGTTAGCATATCTGTTATACTCTTGCATGCAATTGGACAAATGAGGCATCAAAATGAAGCAAAACGGCATTGGATATGTGTGTATTGCACACGTGTTCAGGAGTGTGTGAGAGAGCGGCCGCTGTAATTTGACCTCAGCAAGGTGAGCAGTCGCTAGTAACCACACACTGAAACTCACCGCAATCCATCAAGCAATTGGCCATGCAAATTTGATACTAGCCAGGCAAGACAGGTCTGTTGATTACACAAGCACACTCTCAAGGTGCTCAGGGGAGATTCTTCAATAGTTAGTGTGCCTAATTCTGCATAAGTACACATTCGGTATCCCTGTGATTCTTTTTCCAAATATTTTCAGGCTTATTGGTGATTTTATCTGGCGGATGAGCTGTTTTGCCTTTGTTTGTTGGTCTGGTGACATGGCGTGAGTTTCAAAAGCGCCCATGTTTACTCTTTTCAAGCAGAACAGAATGTTTAGTGATGTTGTCTGATGAGCGTTCCTGTGGGTGATCATTATTGGTAAAATACTAGTTCTGTATTTTTATTTGAAGGGTACAAATAAAAGGTATTTTGAATAATTTTTTTTTCAAAATTCTTTTAAAAACATTTCCTCCTGGGTTTCACAGAACAAAAAAAAATAGTAATAACAGCATACAGGTTTGAAATTACATGAGGGCGAGAAAATGACAACCTTTTCACCTTAGGCTGAATTGTTCTTCTTAAACACGTTTAATATCATTTGAACGAAAGAGTCAGGCAAAACAAATGCACTGCCTTTTAGTTCATGAATTGAACTAATCAAAAATATAAATAATTTTGAATCTATCTATCTATCAAAAATATAAATGCAATAAAATATCTATCAGCAAGATGTTTTAATAACTGGAGAATACATTCAAATTTTGTATAATCGCTTATTGTTTTATATATATATATATTAATTATAGGTCAGAATGACAGTATATTTAATTTTTACATATATATATTAGTGCTGTCAAACAATTAATCGTGATTAAATATTTACATTGAGGATTACATTTAGTCAGGGGAACACGGTGGCGCAGTGGGTAGCACAATCGCCTCACAGCAAGAAGGCCGCTGGTTCGAGCCTCGGCTGGGTCAGTTGGCATTTCTGTGTGGAGTTTGCATGTTCTCCCCGTGTTTGCGTGGGTTTCCTCCGGGTGCTCCAGTTTCCCCCACAAGTCCAAAAACATGCGGTATAGGTGAATTGGGTAGGCTAAATTGTCCGTGGTGTATGTCTGTGAATGAGTGTGTGGATGTTTCCCAGTGATGGGTTGCAGCTGGAAGGGCATCCGCTGTGTTAAACATATGCTGGATAAGTTGGTGGTTCATTCCGCTGTGGTGACCCCAGATTAATAAAGGGACTAAGCCGAAAAGAAAATGAATGAATGAATTACATTTAGTCATTTAGCAGATGCTTTTGTCTAAAGCGAATTACAATTGAGGAGGCATTCAGCGATTCAACAAGAAGAGGCAATACACACAAGAAGTGCTAGTTATACAAAGTACTTGTTTGTGCTCAGAAAATGTAGTGCTAGAGTAAGAGTGGTCCAGACGGTATCCTTAATGAAATGATTAAAAACATAAATCACAAATTCCAATTGGCTATAATGAAACTGTTCAATTTGGTTCTGAGTGTTGGTCATTTTCCTGACATATGGAATAAAGGATTAATAACGCCCATATTCAAAAGTGGAGACAAATCAGACCCTAACAATTACAGAGGCATCTGTGTGAGCAGTAATCTGGGGAAGCTGTTCTGCAGCATCATCAACACCAGACTCATAGGCTTCCTTACAGAGCACAATGTCCTCAGCAAAAGTCAGATTGGGTTTCTGCCAAATTACAGAACATCAGACCATATCTTCACCCTTCAGACTCTGATTGACAAATACGTCAATCAAAATAAAAACAAAATATTTGCTTGCTTTGTAGATTTTCAGAAAGCGTTTGATTCAATTTGGCATGAAGGTTTGCGGTCTAAACTTCTAGAATCAGGTATTGGCGGTAAAACATACAACATTATAAAAACAATGTATTCCAACAATCAGTGCGCAATTAAAATTGGAAATAAGCGAACGGAATTCTTCACTCAGGGACGGGGTGTGAGACAGGGCTGTCCACTGTCACCGACCCTCTTCAATATTTACATCAATCAATTAGCAATGCTCCTAGAGCAAGCAGATACGCCGGGTCTCACACTATACGACTCCAGTGTGAAGTTCCTGCTGTTTGCAGATGATCTGGTGCTGCTGTCGCCAACAGAAGAGGGTCTACAGCAGCAGCTGGATATCCTGCACAGCTTCTGTCAGACCTGGGCCCTGACCGTTAACCCAAAGAAAACCAAAACCCTAATATTCCAGAAAAAACCCAGATGTCAGGGAAAGAAATACAACTTCACCCTTGGTATGACAAAAATTGAACCTGCCACAAGCTACACATACCTTGGGTTGAAAATAAGTGCTAATGGAAGACTAAATTTGGCTGTGAATGAACTGAAAGAGAAAGCAAGAAGGGCTTTTTACGCCATTAAAAAATCAACACAAATAGAAATTCCAGTTGGAATCTGGCTCAAAATTTTCCAGTCAGTGATTGAACCTATAGTGCTATACGGGAGTGAAGTGTGGGGTCCTCTCCTCAGTCATGAGTTTGATAAGTGGGATAAAAATCCAATTGAAAGCCTACATGCAGAGTTCTGTAGGAGCATCCTCAGGGTACAGAGGAACACGCCCAGCAATGCATGCAGGGCAGAATTAGGCCAGTATCCTCTACTCATGCGCATTGAAAAACGGGCCGTCAAATTTTGGAAACATATAAAAATGAGTGACCCCAACTCTTATCATTTTAAAGCCCTCAAAAACCAAGAAATGGACACTGAAAAAAGCCCCCTGATTCAGATGGTCCTGAAATTGCAAACACAAACCAACATAGCAAATATGACTAACAGCAGGCAGCATCAGGACACGGACATGCTCATCCACAGAATTAAGCCCAATCAAATGATAAATGCACGAAAAGAAGAGTATCTGATTTACTGGAATGAAGCAGCAGGGAAACAAAGTAAACTTCAATGTTATTTAGACTTAAATAGAGATTATACGACAGCAACATATCTGAGTGCAGTAAAGGACAGTAAATTAAGAGCAACACTGACCAAATACAGGCTGAGTGCTCACAGTCTGACTGTAGAGACGGGCCGATACAGACAGAACTGGCAACCCAGAGAGAGCCGCATCTGCCCACACTGTGCCCAGGCAGAGGTAGAGACGGAGGAACACTTCCTCACCCGCTGCACAAACTATCAGCCCATCAGAGAAACATTCTACCCCAAACTCCAGAGCATTTACCCTCAATTCACTGAGTCAGACAATACAACACAACTGCAATATTTACTAGGGGAAAAAACTGACTGTATCCTTCTAGCGGCACAATACATTAATGCATGTCACAAAAAGAGAGAGGAGACCAATAAAAACATCAGTGATGCGCTTGCAAACACACACACACGCACACGCACACGCACACACACGCACACACACACACACGCACACGCACACACACACACACATCTAGATTATTATAAATGAATCATTGTAAATATACTGATTATTTTTGTTTTTATTACTGTTTTATTCTAAAATGTTGATCGTTAAATGTACAGTGTATTCTGATCTATTTTTATATATATATATAATATGATATAAATGAATATGATATATTGAATAATATGATATATTGAATAATAATATGATATATTGAATAATAATAATAATATGATATATTATTTATTTAATTATTATATGTATATATCTTTTTTTTATTTTTACTGCTACTATTACTGTATTTACTTTTTTTTTTTTTTTTTGTAAATATATATATGTTCTTTTATTTTATTTTTTATGTAAACTTTATAAATGCTTTGGCAATACATTTGTAACATTTGTCATGCCAATAAAGCAATTATTGAATTGAATTGAATTGAATTGAGTGGTAGAGAAAGAGAGAGCGAGAGAGAGAGAGAGAGAGAGAGAGAGAGAGAGAGAGAGAGAGAGAGAGA
>CAIGQV010018106.1:3415561-3439097 GCA_903798115.1 Danio jaintianensis | reverse complement strand
TGAATTTATGAATTGTGTTGTGAATTTATGAATTGGAGTTGTGGATTTATGAATTGTGTTGTGGATTTATGAATTGTGTTGTGCATTTATGAATTTTATGAATGCAAATGTATTATTATTGAGACTGATCTGGCTCCATAGTGTCTGGACTTTGCCACCAAAACAAGAATTTACAAGACTGGAGTGGCAGAACCATGACAAAACCACTGTTATACAATGACTTGCCTAATTACCCTAACTTGCCTAGTTAACATAATTAACCTAGTTAAGCCTTTAAATTCCACTTTAAGCTGAATACAAGTATCTTGAAAAATATCTAGTAAAATATTATTTACTGTCATCATGGCAAAGATAAAAGAAATCAGTTATTACAAATTAGTTATTAGAACTTTTATGTTTAGAAATGTGTTGGAAAAAATCTTCTCTCCGTTAAACAGTAATTGGGGAAAATATATATAGGGGGCTAATAATTCAGAAGGGCTAATAATTCTGACTTCAACTGTATATATTTACAATAACTCTCCTTGTCTGAATTTAACTAAATTAATTGTTTTTCTTAAGCATAAGCAATTTTCTTGATAAATGTTATGACAATTATTCTGCAAAGTACATATTACTCTGCTCATCTGAACTGATTTATATCCAACTGTTGAATTTACATACATTTAAGCAAGTACATTATAAGTAGTAACTAAAAGAACTACCTAAAAATGAAAAGTAATCCCTTACTTTACTTTTCCAGCTAAAAAGTAATCTAATTACAGTAGCTAGTTACTTTGTAACTAATTACACCCAGTGCTGTTTCTTAATACTGTTATGACACTGAATTTCGTTGTTCGATGTCCACATTTTTATATCTTTATAAGTGCTCTGTGAGTATGTGTGCAGATTAAAAGGGATTAGCCGTTGCGCAACTTCCAGCTAACCAAATAATATGGCCGTTGTTTGAGCTTGTTGGCCCTTAAACATAGACATCGACAAACTGAAGTGTTTGACGGGGGACATAAGCTTGTTGAAGACCCTAAGCTATTGGAGTCTTTTGTCAGGTTGTTAAGAAGACATTTGTTCATCTCCGGCTTTCATGTTTAGAAATGGAGGAGGATGATGAATGCTAAGCTAAAAGATGCAGCTATCAGTCAAAGAGTCGGATTTGTGCTTTCCTTTTTCCCCCAAATCTGAGAGCTGTGTAGATTCACTGTGGAAAAGTTAGTAAGTTGAACTGCAACATGATATTTCCAAACAACAATTACTGCTTGATGTCATGCGCTTAAACAGCTCTTACAGAAAACTAGTGTTTGTTAGACTATAATAAGGGGGCAATTGAAAGTTGATGACTTTGGCCATTTCAAATGTCAGTGGCTGTATAGTACAGGGGTTCCCAAACTTTTCAGCCCGCGACCCCCAAAATAACAATGCCAGTGACTTGCGGCTCCCAATATCCTCTGAGGTGGTTATAAATATACAAACCACACATACCAATGCTTCCAAGTCTATTTTTCATTTAATTCTGGAGAACGCCACTCAGAGATTATCCTTCATCTTCAGTTGTGGCCTGTATTTATTTTTAATGTACGTGAGTGCCATAAAAGTTTAACTTGGTGCCATAAAATCAATCTGCGGCATCTGACACTATTGCTGTGTCTTTAATATAATGTAATCCCTATTTTGTGATGTAACTATTAACTAGGTTATGGATAAAATATGCTAATTCTAATAATTTAATAAAATGAATTAGATTTTTGGAAATCACCAAGTGCCCCACAACCCCCCCGCTCATTATCCTGTGACCCTTCCAAAGGGTCCCGACCCCCACTTTGGGAACCACTGCTAGAGTAAATAAACAATCTTTTATTCCATAAGTATGCATTTAATTAATCAAAAGCGACAGTCGAGGCATTTATGAAAGATTTCTTGAAATAACATCCCAAAAAATAAGCAGCACAAATTGTGATAATCCACTGCAAAGCTTTTCTTACTTCGAGTTTTTATCTTGTTTCTAGTCCAAATATCGAAAAATTCTTAAATCAAGAAGCATTTTCAAGGCAAGTAAAAAATGTTGTTTGGTTTTCAGAAAAAGTAAGGTCAAAATTCAGAATTATAACAAACAAGCTAACTTATCTGCCAGTGGGGTAAGTAAAATATTTCTATTTCAAACTAAAAACATGATTATTTTGCTAACGTCACTGGCAGATTATTTAGCTTGATTTAAGGAAAAACTCTTAATTTTGACTTTTTATTTTTTACTTGTGCAGAAAATGCTTCTTGATTTAAGAAATGTTTTGATATTTGATATTAAGAAAAGCATTTTTGCAGTGTATTAATCACCATATTTGCAGAAAATTATTAGAATTATTATGCATATTAGAATGATTTCTGAAGGATCATGTGAAAATTCATCAGAGACGTAAATGTCTTTTTTAAATATATTAAAATGAAATAAATCATATTACGGTTTTAGTGTAGTTTTATCAAATACATGTAAAACATCTGAATTGTATAGTGTACACTGTAAAAAATTGCTGGTTTCCACACAATTCCTTCATGTTGTCCCAACACAAATCGATTAACTTAATGTTTTTTACAAATTTAAGTGGATTGAACATAAAAAAATAAGTTGTCCCAAAAAAACCTTAAGAATTGTGTTGGTTTAACTCATATTAAATAAGTAGTTTGAACAAGCAGCAAAAGTATAATTTTCAGTGTATAATATAATATGATTTTTTTTTTTTTTATCTTGCTTTGTAATAAATATTTATGACACAATCAGAAGGTGGACTTTAGTTGCTCAAGAACCTATAAGTAATAAATAAATATAAACAAATCCTCCTACACCGTTCTTTTTCCATTTTTCTCTCTGAGCATAAGCATAAAGTGATATGGTGTCGATTTTTTGTAGTGGTATCTTCCAATGTTTAGAGCCACATGAGAATGACCATTATCTTTTTCGACACTGAACGTGGCTTTTCAGGATTCCGTGCTGTGGCAAACCTCACAATGTCAGATCTTATCAGTGTGCATTAAGCGCCATGAAAATTACTTCCGTGTTTACACATGGGAGTTGTATTATTCTCCAAACCGCAAGCACATACATGTCTAACTCCTCTATAACTGCCATTTAAAAGCCTCACAACATACACTAAAACATGTTCAAGCTGGACTTTAAAACGGCCTTGGATTAAACTTATTATTAAGTTCACTAGTTGTGGCCCAAATTATGCACTTATGATATTTATAAGTTCTGTCATCCCCCCCCCCCCCCCCCCCCCACACACACATTTTTCAATGTGAAGGCACTAGTCGAGCCTGAAATTAGTCATACCCCTGCCAAATTCTGACTTAAAGTTTTTATTTAAATGTATTCATTCATTCATTTTTCTTCGGTTTAGTCACTATTTCAGAGGTCGCCACAGTGGAATGAATTGCCAACTATTCCAGCATATGTTTTACGCAGCGGACGCTCTTCCAGCCACAACACAGTACTGGGAAACATCCATACACTCTCATTCACACACACACTCAAACACTACGGCCAATTTAGGTTATTCAATTCACGTATACCACATGTCTTTGGACTGTGGGGGAAACCGGAGCTGTTCAAATGTAAATAAATAAATATTTCTTCCACAATGGTGCCTCTCGTACATCATTTTATTTCTTTTGGGAGAAGCCTGTGTCATTTCATGTCAAAAAAAAAAACTCTAAAAAGTAACTTTAAGTCAGAATTAAAGTCAGGTATGAATAATTTTGGGCTTGACTGTACTTGTATAAAAACAGCAAAAAATAGTGTATAAGTAATCGTGCATATTGTAATGCCTGCAGTTTCCCCATCTAACAAAAATATGTTCCAAGAAATATTGTGCTAAGGACCATATTAAAGTTGGAATGTTCTTGGAAAAACTTCTCTTTTTTTTGACTATGTGAAAAAAACCATTTTGTCAAAGATTTTCAAACATGATGGGATGTTGCTTTTAAATAGTAGTAATTATTTAAAAACATGCAGTATTTAAAAAAAATAGATGATTGAAAACTAATCCAGAACAGTAGTTACAAATATAAATAGTAGGTAAATCTTAAGAATTTCCATAAATTTGTTCTTAAGAAACTTAGAGCAATCAATCACTGAACAACACTTAACCATGATTGATGATTGTACAATGATTTTTTAAAGTAATTTAGATTTTTTTTGAATGTACAATTTATACTTTAAAAAAATATATTTTTAAATGACCACCTATACATTACAATCAAACATTATAATTGTATTGACTTATAATGGAATAAACTATCGTCACTCAAATATATGTACAACTGGTCTGGAATGTTTGTAAAGGAAAACTCCACATTTTATGGAAAATAGACTCATTTTACAACTCCCCCAGAGTTAAACCATTGAGTTTTATCGCTTTTAAATCCAGTTAGCTGATCTCTGGGTCTGGCTGAACACTTTTAGCTTAGCTTAGCATAAATCATTGAATCGGATTAGACCATTAGCATCTCGCTCAAAAAAAAGGTTTTTTTGAGTTTTGATATTTTTCCAATTTAAATCTTGACTCTTCTGAGATTGCCTGAATGGATTCAAAAAAGGTAAAACTCAACTGGTTTACTCTATGGATTTGTAAAATGAGCCTATTTTCAAAAAAAGTGGAGTGTTCCTTAAAGAACAAATTCCAGATAAGAAAACAATAGTGAATGTTAATGATCTGTAGTGTAAGACATTAGTGAATCTTCTAGAAAAGTGGGTAAGAACAGATTTGTAAGAATGGTTGGTGAATGAGACCCAGTGTTCCTATATTAAAGCGACTATATGCTGTATATAATTTGTAATGTATTACTTGTTTTTATTGTCAATGTGTGAACAGCTTGTAAAAAAATCTCTTCAAACTTCCTAGATTGTCTCTGAAATCCTAAAAATAGCTTGTTTATACAAAGGACTTTGGCTGTATTTGACAGGAAAGTCAAATATGACGTTTACACACACTGCCAAGATTCTCTCTTCCATGCTGTGACGCACGAATGCTTATAATATTCAGGATAATGCAGAAAGAGCTGCTGCTGGTGAAATTGCAAACAAATCAACATAGCTATGATCAGACGCTTTCTTTACTGCTGTTGCAAGAGTGTGAGCATGAGTTGGCTGTAGTTCACTTAACAGCCACCAGTGTCGATAACTACTCCTACACATTGCCCCTTTAACTACTATCAGTAACAAAATTCATTTTGACATGCAATATGGAAAACTGCAATGTATATCTGTATTTAAATTGACATTCGCACATCCCAGGTTATTATGCATTGTCATTTTGCATATTACATTTCTAAATGAATTTTGCTATTCAAATGCTTCTGTATTTAACATTTTATCCGGCAGCTAGCTCTCTGCATCTCTCACATGGTCGCCCACTAAAGCTAAGCAGGGCTGCGTCCTGTCAGTACCTGGATGGGAGACCACATGGGAAAGCTAGGTTGCTGCCGGAAGTGGTGTTAGTGAGACCAGCAGGGGGTGCTCAACCTGCGGTCTCTGTGGGTACTAATGCCCCAGTATAATGATGGGGACTCTATACTGCTCAGTGAGCGCCGTCTTTTGGATGAGACGTTAAACCAAGACTCTCTGTGGTCAGTAAAAATTCCAGGATGTCCTTCGAAAAAAAGAGTAGGGGTTTAACCCCAGCATCCTGGCCAGATTTGCCCACTGGCCTCTGTCCATCATGGCCTCCTAACCATCCCCATATCATAATTGGCTTCATCACTCTGTCTCCTCTCCACCAATCAGCTGGTGTGTGGTGTGTGCTCTGGCGCAATATGGCTGCCGTCGCGTCATCCAGGTGGATGACGCACACTGTTGGTGGATGAGGAGAATCCCCCAATGTGTAAAGCGCTTTGAGTGTCCAGAAAAGCGCTATATAATTGTAAGGAATTATTATTATTATTATTTTGAGAACCAGATGTGACACAGGACCACAAAACCAGTCTTATATTGTATGGAATATTTTGAGAATGAAGATAATCTGTAAATATATATTAAAAGTCCACTTTTGATTAGTAATGTGTATTGCCTAGTGCTTACACAACTTTAATAGTGGTTTCTCAATTGTTTTTTTTTCTTCTTGAACCCTCAGATTCCAGATTTTTTAATTTGTTGTATATCAGCCAAACATTGTCTTATACTAAACAAACCATACATTAATGACAAGTGTATTTATGCAGCTTTCAGATGATGTGTAAATCTCAACTTCGAAAAATCGGAACTTATTACTGGTTTTGTAGACCAGAAAACTTTTAACAAACACTCAACAAAATTATTTTTTGCTGCTTTGTCAAACTACTTATTTAAAATGAGCTGAATCAACACAATTCCTGAGTTTTTTTGGGACAACTTAATTGTTATATGTTCAAACCACCTAAATAAATAAAAGAAAATTAACTTAATCAATTTGTGTTGGGACAACATGAAGGAACTGTGTGAAACCCAGCAATTTTTTTTACACCACATGTTGTCCCAACACAAATCAATTAAGTTAACTGAATTTAAGTGGGTTAAACATAAAACATTTAAGTTGTTCCAAAAAAACCTCAAGAATTGTGTTGATTCAGCTCATTTTAAATAAGAAGTTTAAACAAGCAGCCAAAATCATTTTTTGAGTGAGTGTATGTTATACTAATGTTACTTGAAGAACATACAAAAGAGCCCTGTTGGAATGTTAGCTAAAATTCTGAGAACATTCGCTGTCTTCTGGGTATTTGCATATTTTCTTCAAAGCTTTTGCATCACATTTTAAGCGTAAATCAAATGATCTAAATTTTTGTCTTTTTTTTTTTGTAGGTGAGAAACCCTACCGGTGTAGCTGGGAAGGATGTGACTGGCGTTTCGCCCGCTCAGATGAACTGACGCGGCATTACCGCAAACACACCGGCGCCAAACCCTTCAAATGCATCGCCTGCAGTCGCTGCTTCTCTCGTTCGGACCATCTGGCACTGCACATGAAACGCCACCAGAATTAATGGACTTCACCTCCTCGTTTTCAACTTTTATACTGTTTTACTGTTCTAAATATTTCACAGTCACACGAAGATCAAACTAAAGACAGCTCTGGTGAACCCAGCACTTCAAACTTCATTAGGATTGTCATGAAGAGTAATGGACATCACAACACCTTCACAGCAAAGAGCTCCACCACAGGATGTATATTACTGTACATATGTTTTGTATTTGTGTATGTCTGTAGATTCATGTTGAAAAGTTGCTATGAATTTTATACTTGACCTCCATCCACTTTGTCTGACTCAATTTGAAAATGTTCCTATGAGTGTCTTCCTAATAACTTGAAATGTAAAGTTTGCTTTAATTCCAAGGTAATGGTTAATTGTTCATTTTGAACGCCGCTGTAATATTTATATGGAATTTCCCCCCTCACTGAAAGTTGTTTGCTTTTGAGTAACATGCTACGATAAAAAAGTAGTAATCCTAATGTTTGCTGTTCTCACAGTCCTTGGATACAGATCTTTATGAGACTGTTTAATAGAAGAAGAAAAAAAAGTAGCGTTCAGGTCGTCTGTTTGACATTGCAGCTTTTTGTATGAAAAGGCTGATGGATGAAACAAATGAGCTCACATTTGAGCATGTGTGCCAAATTTCCAGAAGAAAACTAGCTGCGTTTCACACTTATGAAAAATAAAATGCAGCGTTTATGAAAGTTTTTCTTCTCTCACAATTAACAAGAACAAACTATTCCTTGTGGAAATCGTAGCATTTGCCGTTGAGACCTATATTGGGTTCTATGAAGCGTTGCGAGCGCAGTTTATAAAGGCTTAAAAGTTCTCAAGTTCTCTTCATCTGTGTGCTCGTCCTTCACTTATAAAGAGAACTCTGATGGATCAAAAGATACTGTACATACTGTAGTTAAAGTTATACTACATGTAAATATTATTCACTTTGAAGCTGATTGTTTTTATGAACAAATGGGATTTTTTTGTCTTGAATGGGGGTGAATTAAGCATTGTAGATGATGTGATCGGTTTAACATGTTTTATGTACTTGCTTGAATACATTTTTGAAAATAAAAGAATCATCACATTATGTGTTGAAGTTTCTTGTCATAGAGTTGTAGTATCTATAGTAAGGTCCTGTATTCTGAATAAGGTCCTTGGTGGAATGTCATTTGAATACCTGGTTAATACTTAGGTGATGGTTGCAGATATTTCCTTGATAGCCTTGTTGTGTTTATGAGGGACAATGTTCCTCGGAACTATATAAGAAAGCAGACTTGCTCATGCATTTATGTATTTATAACAAACAACAGGAATCTACTTTTAAAGCTAGTGAAGTATTAAAAAACGGATTGATTACCTTTAGTCGGAGTTAATTATTGTTCTAACCTTGACTCAGAGCCACTGAGCCCTTAGGTGGGTAGCAACGAACTACATTTACTTAAATATGCTTATTATGTGCTTTTAAAGTATTTTTAACTGCCTTACTTAAAGAATGGGAACTTATGTCATGGCGAATTGCGTTCCGCCATGTTTTATGACACGCTCAGGGGCACACAATGTAAACCAAAGCAAAAAGCTGACCATTTTATAGTAATATTTATAAACACTCAGGTTAAAATGTGTAAATATCTTTATATTTATATAACGATAAGTGAAGTTTATTTATAAACTAATTTCGAGAGGATCACATGCTTATGATTGTCCACGTCTGGTCCCGCATTAGCCTTCGATTGATTAACCAATCAGATGATTCCTAACTGACTATAAATTACCAGTTTTCTTATTTCAGTATCTTCGTCTTGAAGAATCCCCCCCACCCACCCCTACTCCCCCTTCTTTCTAGATAGGTGACATGGCGGCCCAGTGATTAGCACTGTTGCCTCACAGCAAGAATGTCTCTGGTTAAAGTCCCTACTAAACCAGTCGGCATTTCTGTGCGAAGTTTGCTCGTTCTCCCTGTGCTCGAGTGGGTTTTCCCCAGGTTCTCCGGTTTCCTCCCATAGTCCAAAAAACACGCAACCTAAGTAAATTGAACATACCAAATTGGCATCATAGTCAAGCTCTTAGCAAGCCGTATATCTCTCCTTAGCATCCCTTCATCTGTCATTAGTCAGAAATAAGTCGAGGGAGTTCATCGAGATCTACCTGAGCTCAAACTCCCCTCTCGCCCTGCTAACGGGAGGGAGCCCAGGGCTTGAGGATCTTATAAGCTCAAGGCTCTCTCCCGGGACAGCATGCTGAACAAGCTTATTACCAATCACCAGCTAAGTGTGAACTCTTGAAATATCTTTACATTTATATTTATGTGTATATGATGGGTATGGACAGGCCAAGCATACTACAGCCCGGGCAGTTGCAGAAGCAAAAATTTGTGCCTTGGAGGTGTTAGGGGAGACCATGAAAAAAACTACCGGTCGGCCTCAAAAAGACTCCGGCAAATCGCCCGGTGCCTAGGGAAGCAGAAGCAGTTCTACCCAACTGTTGTAGGGAGCGTTGACCTCGACTGGGGATGTTGTCGGACAGTGGAAGCAATACTTTAAGGAGCTCCTTTCAATCCCACAGCAGGGGGAAGCAGGGGTTGACTCACCCAAACTGAAGTTACTGAGGTAGTCTGCATGCTCCACAGTGGCAGGGCAGCGAGGGTGGATGAGATACACCTTGTCTACCTCAAGTCTTTGTATGTTGTGGGGCTGTCTTGGCTGACACGCCTCTACAGTATCGCATGGAGGTCAGAGACAGTACCTCCGGACTGGGCAACTGGGGTGGTAGTTCCCATTTTTAAGAAGGGGAACCGGAGGGTGAGTTCCAACTATAGGGGGATCACAGTCCTTAGCCTCCCTGGAAAACTCTATTACAGAGTACTGGAGAGGAGGATCCGGCCAGTTGCATTCAAGCGGGGGGGGGGGGGGGGGGGGCGGTGGGGGGGGGGGGGGGGGTGGGCGGCGGGGGCGGGGGGGGCGGGGGCTCTGGGGGTATGGGGTCAGAGGCACTCTGTTAAGGGCTGTCTGGTCCCTGTATGAACAGAGCAGGAGTTTAGTTCGCATTGCCAGAAATAAGTCTTGTAAGACTTGTTCCTGATGCATGTTGGACTCCGGCAGGGCTGCCCTTTGTCCCCAGTTCTGTAAATGCTTTTGTTATGGACAGAATTTCCTTGGGCCGGAGAGCATCTGATTCAGGGACAGCAGGATTTCATTTCTACTATGGACCTTCAGCATACATTGGGATGGTTTGCTGCAGAGTGTGACGTGGCAGGGATGAGAATCATAACCTCCAATTCCAAGCCCATGGTGACCTGCCATCTCCAGGTAGGAGAAGAGTCCTTGCCCCAGATGTAGGAGTTCAAGTATCAGCAGCAGCAGCAATGTGGTCAATATACCGGGCCGTTGTGGTGAAGAAGGAGCTGAGTCGAAAGGCAAAGCTCTCGATTAACCACTAAATCTTTACTCCTACTCTCACCTATGGTCATGATCTTTGGGTCATGACCGAAAGGACAAGATCTCGGAATCAAGCGGCCGAAATGAGCTTCCTTCAGGTGGCAGGGCTGTCAGAGCTGATGCAGACCAGACAAGAAATTTTACTTTTAAACTTTTTATTTTAGTTTTGTTTTGTTTCATTTAGTTTAGTTTTTTCCTCTCAACAGAGCACTGTGTAGCCTACTCGAATGCAACTTCAAAATCATAGTTACAGCCTATTTTTTTATAATTTGTATAAGGTGCAAATTAGCATGAAGCCATAAATCTTTCCAAACTAAACTTCAATTAAACATACACAGGGGTTTTATTTAGCTATTAACTTGAACATGTTGTTCAAATGCAAAATTGTTGAAACAGTGAGTCAGCTTATAAAAATAATAAGAGAAAGGACTAAATTTGGGTGGGAACGACTTTTAAGTAAAATAGAAACTAATAATTACCGTCTGACAAGATAATTTACTGAATGAAATTCAGCCTAAAATAACAGAAGATGACTTATGAGGGGGAACACCCATTTACTATTGCACAGCATGTGTTCAGTGGAGATGAAATATGTAAACCGTTTAAAAACACCGACACACAGTGAGCGCTACTGCTCTGAAGAAAAGTAAAACTGTCTTTGTTGTTGAGGATAGCTCCGTTTAAAGCCTCTCATTCCTGAGGTGTTATGCGCTTAGTGCAGCAGAGAATCCAGTTAAAACTTGCCCTGCTTTCTACACCGCACAATACAAATGAAGGAAAAGTCAGAAAGGCACAAGTCTAAAAATAAAAGGTCAGTTTACGTCGAATGTTTCAAATGTCGTCTATTTTAATGTTGTTTTGTAAAATTGTGATAAAGTACGATCCATGAATGTACATCGCTTCAAAACCCAAAGAAAAGCCTTGTGTCTCAGAGTCGGTGTTAATCATTATTGCACCAGTTGAGAAGTGAGGGCCATAAAGATTGTGTTTTGACCATAATTTATCCCCCCCAGACACTGGGGCAATATTATTTCAAGAACAAACACAGGGATAGCACCACTTCATATGAACTTAAGTCCTGACCGACTTACAATGCTGGACTTTGACTTTATGGTTAGACCATCCGGGGCATTTTTATTGACAAAATGATAAAATATTTCACCATAATACATATTTACCTACTTGATATAAGTGGAATGATAAGACTTTAAAGGAGGACGCTGACACTTCGCAGACACACGGAGCATTGAGATTACACATCTGCACCACTGAAGGGCGCAAGAAAAAAGACTGAAACTGAAGCTGAAAGCAGCACATCTCAGCACCCCCACGTGGACGGTTTACGAATCACCAATTGTTTTTTTAAGACCGTTTATGTATAATAATTACATTCAGGGATAGTATTTTGACTCACTGACACCATAAGAAGGGGATGTTGTACATGTTCCCCTCATGTAGGACAGATTCCTGTATGTTAACCCTAAAAGTGTTATTTAAAGCGATGGTTAACCCAAAAATGCTCAAAAAATGACAGATTCAAGTTGTTCTAAACCTTTATGGTTTTTGTTTTCCTCTGTTGAACACAAATCAAGATATTCTGAAGAAAATTGAAAAAAGCAGCCATTGAGATTCATAGTAGGACAAAAATATAATGGCAGTCCAAAGTCCATGGCAGTTTTTATTTATTTATTTCTTCATTATATCTTCCTTTGTGTTCAAGAGAAGAAACTCAAACAAGTTTGAAACAAGTGGAGGAGTAAACCTTGACAGAATTGTAATTTTTGGGTGAACTATCCCTTTAACTCTCATAAATCATTTTAAAACTTGACGTTTGGACCCCAGGAACTGTTGTTTATAACTCAATCACAACTACCATTTTATCAGCAGTATATACAGTAGTCAACATTTGAAGTGAATCAAAAAAAGTTGTTCAAAATTGTTCTAAAACAAGAATAGGTGTTGTTGAATAGTTATAAGACACTTCGAATGTTGACTACTATTAGCACATGTTCTTAATGAGTAACAAAGACATGTTTGCACATTTTAAATTACATATGAACTACAAGTTTATTCATTCATTTTCTTTTTGGCTTGGTCCCTTTATTAATCTCATTCACACACGTACACTACGGACAATTTAGCCTACCCAATTCAACTACCGCATGTCTTTGGACTTATGTGGGAAACCGGAGCACCCAGAGGAAAACCAGGCGAATACAGGGAGAACATGCAAACTTCACACAGAAATGCCAACTGACCCAGCCGAGGCTCGAACCAGCGACCTTCTTGCTGTGAGGCAATCGTGCTACCCACTGTGCCACCCTGAACTACTTTATCAAATTTTTTTCACTTTATAATTTATTATTGCTCAAAACCAGAAATAAATATGTAATTTCGTAAATCTAGATTAACAAAACATTTACCTTTAATTTTCAGATGAAAAAGGTTGGCTTTTTGTGCAAGCTGCAATTGTTTAAATATTTAAGTTTATCTAAATATATTTTAACACTTTTTTTTGGAGGGAATATCACCCCATACACAAAAATCCAGAACACAAAATGTATATATATATATATATATATATATATATATATATATATATATATATATATATATATATATGTATGAAAGAAAGTTATATATTATGTATTTAAATGCATTAAAAGAGTAAATTATAATAAAATTACAATTAGAAAATGATAATAAATCTTATATCCATCATAAGTAGACACAGATCTTTGTTTATTGTTTTTGCTTCCTTTTTCGTTGACCAAAATAAAACAAAATGAAGACAATACCTGAATGACAATACACAACACAGAGTTGCACCAAAAACATTTTATTCTATAAAAGGAGTGGGTAATCACAACTGTACAGGGGAAACTGACTTTTAACACCATTCCTCACAGTATCAAAAAGCTCGTGTTTTCCTCACTGATCTTTACACACTTGTTCTGTACAAATACAAAAGAAATAACATTAATTACTTGTTTTGTTATAATGATAACTGCATTGCACTGAGTAATATAGTACTGGCCCATAAGTTACTGCATTTAATATAAAATACCTATGATTCTGAAAGTTTAAAAGAGAATTTCATGAGAACCACACACTTGCACACATACACTCACACGAAACCCAAACCCTGTCATGATTCGAGCGCACTATTCCAAAACAAATCAGATACAAGTGGTGAAAGCAAACGTGCTCAGGTAGACGAGGATGTCACAAATTTCAGTCATGGGCACTTAAACATTGATAAGGGGCCGACTCCTAACATTACGCCATCTTGGAATAGAATAATGTTGGTTTAGGATGATATGAGCGTACACGTTTGACCGGCATGTCTCGTGGTTATTAGAAAAAGACTGTGCATGTGCTACGAATGGCCGAGGTTGTACACATTTCATGGATTTCGTGTGGATTATCAGTGCTTATAGGCCACGTCTGTCAGGGCACCGACGCTTAGACATGCTCACCGACTTCACAACGAAAAAAATCTACTCTCCATGCAACACTTTTAAGGGTGTACAACACATTTGGGAACTCAATTCAAGGAATTCAAAAATAAAATAAAACAAAAAAGCAAACAAATATTTCACATTATCTAGTCAGTGTTAAAAATAGAAATCCACCCGTTACATTTATTCAAGAACTTTGTCGATTATATACAGTATGTACATTAATTCTTTAATTATTCATTGTCTGCGTGTCTATGAACAGTTTAAACAAAGAAGGAAGGATTGCAATTGAATGCATATACTCTTCTAGATGTGCTTAGTAACGTTTTTAAGTTAAAGCGAGAAAATCGTACGGCTGCGTCCGGATCCAAGATCGTGCAGCTGTTGCAGACATGCGCTTAACTCTCAAAGGCTGGAATCGAACAAGCTTTGTTTTTGAAAAAAAAGGCGAAATGCGCACACTTAGTCAGCTGCTAGCAATTGAAATTATGACCATGGCTATGAGTGCTAGCTAGAGAGGAGAAATGTGTCCAAGAGACCCTTTCCTCAGATTTATATGGACTGTGCCCAACATTTTCATGACATCAACGTCAATTAACATTAACAGCATTTTTTTTTCAGGGGAAGGGGTATTTTTGCATATCATGCATATCAGGGCAGGAGCTGTTAAGACATGTTTTTCCACTCTGAACTCGGTGCAAATAGGGATTTTCAGGGTGCCTCGCAAAAACAGGGGTCCCAGTACCGAACCCTGAGGAACTCCGAAAACCTGTTGCGCAAATTAGATTTGCACATTTACTTCAATTAAGGCTCTGATGGGCTAGAAGTAACTGCGTTTAGACATCTCTACTATTATATCTCTGATTATGTCTTTACAAATGTGCTTATACACACACACACACACACACACACACACACACACACACACACACATGCACACACATCAATTTAATAAGCTCCCCCTTTCCCTGCAATTTGTTTCTTTTTTATTTATTTTCACAGCCTTATCAAATAATATCTAAAGGTTAGATAAAGATAAAGAACACCTTCTGATGGGTGTTAATTCTGTTAGACGCCATTATTGGCAATAAATTGTCTTTTTTTAAAAACAACTGAAAAACAAATACTGTTATTTGCGCCAAACTATTTTCGGGAAGATGCTTATACGACGTATACTAATCGAGAAAAGAAACGTACAAAAATTCACAGTCTTGTCAGCCCCCTGCCTCAAGTTCTCATCTGGGTTAGGGTAAATATCAGAAAAAGGCCCTAACTGATTTGTTAAAACACTAAAAGGGGGTATGGTACATCTTCAGCTGTCTTTACTCTACGCCAACCTCCATCCACACGCAAAGTAAAACGCAGGTAGAGTGAATTTAAAACGACGAAAAGTTCCGATAAAATGTAAGAATTCAACAAGGCAGCTGTAGATGCATCTCCAACCCACCAATTTCGTTAAAACGATCAACTCATTACGTAACTCTACTTCTTCCTCACCATCTTGCATAAAATCCTTGACTTTCCCGTGTATCTCTGCACTTGTTTCATCTTAATAAACAGTACCTTCCCCAATCATCGCTCTCTCTGCTCATAGCAGTGCTGCGTGCGGTTTGCCTTTCTTGTAGTCTCTTCAAGTAACGGCTAACGATCAGGCATTGAGATGGCGGTGGACGTCACCAGTGGACGGGACGGGAGGTTTGTGGCTTCTAAAAGCATGGCGATAAACTGCAGCCATGTTCTGACCAGGACGGGGGTCACCAATATGATCGCGCCACCCACCATTTTCTTCTACATATTCAATACAAAGGTTCGTATCTGGAGACCGGACAGGTGGCGTCAACAGCGTTTGGACCCCTTGAAGGGCGCGCAGGTCTCCTGAGGAGCAGGCAGGGAGGTGAGGGCTGGGGATGGCGAGGTGGACAGAGTTTCACATCATGACGTGGCGCCGTCGGTGAAGTGCCAGGTGATCAGAGCGGGAGAAGCTGCGGTCGCAGTCAGTGCAGCGAAAGGGTTTGATGCCAGTGTGCTTGCGAAAGTGCCGCGTCAGCTCATCCGAGCGGGCAAAGCGCCAGGTACAGCCCTCCCATGTGCACTGGTACGGCTTTTCACCTGTAAAAAAAAAACATGACCATGTCAATCATCTGATTACATGGAAGTCAGGAATAAGTGGGGGTTGCATGGTGATTTCCAAAAATTAAATAAATTTGATTAAAGAATTAGATTTAACATATTTTATTCATAACTAACAAAAATAAGTAGTAAAAACAGTAGTTAAAAATAGTAATAAAAATAGTAGTTAACAAGTCCGCATGAAATGAAAGCTGCAACGTTTTTTTTCCATATTGTGATGCAGTTCCTAGAGAAACGGAAAATTAAATGAGAAAACAGTGGGTGTGGCTTGTTTTTTCTACAGCAAGTTGATTGGATGTAGTAAAGCAGGCATTTCATTCAGAAAGATCAGGAAAATGGTTTGGGGAGCGTTATTACAACCTAACAGACACCTCCTCCTCACCATTTCTGTTTGTTGTCAAAACGTACAGTTGGAGGGGCGTGGTTAAGTATGTTAGCCACACCCAAAACCTCAGACAGACATAATCTGAGAATTGAACTGAAAACAAACAGGAAGAGCATTTTCAGATTTTAATTTTAGATTAGAACGGCAAACTGTTTTTTTTCTTAATGATATGCACAGATGAATTGTTCACCACAAAACTAGCAATGTGAGCCCACAAAATCATATGGTTAGTTTTGATTTCATGTGTACTTTAATAATAATAAAACAACATTCAAATAAAAGCTTTACGTTTTTTTCCCATTGTATTGTGACCCCTGGGGTGATTAAGTTAGATTAACAAAAAAGCAATAGGATCATTTGCAGAAGATCGATTTTACAGCACCATGTTAAACTTGCCGACACCTTTTCGCCACTCGCGCACGTTAAAAAAAATACAGGTATTGACTGAACTTTATGATCTCCAATTGGCAGTCTCAACATGAAACCAAGAATGGATTTGCTGTGCTCCAAACATTGTGCCCACCATCTCATTAAGTGAGCCTAATGTTGAAATTAAACAAATTGATAAATTACTACATAAATGATATAGTTATTAGACTGTTGCATTATGCTGGTGTTTATACAGGCCTACTGGTCAGTGTGTGCCACTGGAAGCCACATAGTGAGGGTGAGGGTCGTGAATCACTGGCATTTTTATTTTGGGGTCGTGGGCCTAAAAGTTTGGGAACCCCTGATCTAGTGGCTTATTATTTCACGAAATTAACCAGTAGAAACTGATAACTCTTATCTTAATGATACAGCTTATCTGGGAAACTGCACTATAAGATGTATAAGTAACTTATATTAGCTGAGCTAATAAAATATGACATCTCTGATATAGTTAGCGATTATTTTGAAAATGTGAAGTTTTGTTTTTCATGTTTGCTTTTGTGTTCATCCATTTATTATAACCCTATCAGTTGAAGAACGATATATATATAGGTACTTCATCGACAATGATTACAATATTATAAAGTTATTAAAAAGCTATAAAGGGTTAATTATTCTGACTCTGTATATAATTTGGTTATTACGTGTTTTTCTGAAGTCTTTACGTGTTTTTTTAACCATAATTTTTGAAAAAAAAACCTAATATTTTATTTGCTGAGAATGTGAGAATCACTCTTTAGTCTGATGTTTACTTTGCTGGATAAATTTCACGTTAAGTGTGATTAATATATACTTATTTTTCCTCAATTTAAATAATCATCTTAAAAACTGATATCTGCCAATACTTATAGTTTGGTGGTTTTTCCTTTTAAACCTCTATCTAAACCAAGGATAAATTTCACAATTTTGAGGAAAAAGCAAATAAAAACTTTATTTCCTCCATTACAACAAGTTATTTCGGAATGACTGCCTCAGTAATAAACAGAGAATGCATTACTCAGACTAATATTTGCATCTCATTAAATCAATCCTGTATCTTAAATTATGATATCTGAACTTTTGGACCGTTATTAATAAATAACATTGTAAGTAAGTCTACTCAATTCCAGAGACATTTCTTTATAGATTTATAGTATGAATTTGAATCCCATCCACTTGTTTGCCATTATATAATAGACTTTCATAATTGGCTGTTTTTCTACATCTATAGGTGCATCTTATACCTATAAATGACAAAGATAATGTCAGAAAGTTGTGTGTACCTGTGTGTATTCTGCGGTGGGCTTTTAGATGCGAGCTCTTGGTGTAGACTTTGTTACAGCCGTCATAATCACACATGTGAACACGTCGTCTCTTCATGTCCGGTGAGTCAGGGTCAACTGGAATGTCCACATCTGTATTCATACTGGAAAAAAAGAGACATTTGAGTTATTAAGGTGTGGCGACCGGCTGAAGTCAAACCTGAACCTCTCCGATAATCTAAAGATTACAGGAGAATTTGAGCATGTGAAAACAGGCACAAACATTCAGCATTTTTTTCATGAGCAAAACAGATGAATCCATCAAACGTCTATTGGATTACAGTGATCACAATAGATGAATAATACAATAAACACTGAAAAAAACCTTCTGTTCACAATTTATAGCAAATACAAGGGTTGCAGAACAGTGGCAGGTCACTACGTGATGCTGGTGGAGGAAAATGTTTCCTGACTCACTCCTCTAAAACACCTCCAAAAAATCTTGGGCTGTGGACCATGTGAAACATGTATTGTTCTCTGATGAGTCCATCTTCACTGTCTTTCGCACATCCAAGAGAGTTACAGTGTGGAGAAGCCCCAAAGAAGCGTACCACCCAGATTGTTGCATGCCCAGAGTGAAGCATGGGGGTGGATCAGTGGTGGTTTGGGCTGCAATATCATGGCATTGCCTAGGCCCAATACTTGTGCTAGAGGGCGGCGTCACTGCCAAGGACTACCGAACCATTCTGGAGGACCATGTGCACCCAATGGTTCAAACATTGCATCCTGAAGGAGGTGCTGTGCATCAGGATGATAATGCACCAATACACACAGCAAGACTGGTGACAGAGTGGTTTGATGTACATGAAAATTAAGTTGAACATCTCCTATGGCCTGCACAGTCATCAGATCTAAATATTATTGAGCCACCTTGAGGTGTTTTGGAGGAGTAAGTCAGGAAACGTTTTCCTCCACCAGCAACATGTAGTGATCTGGCCACTGTTCTGCAAGAAGAATGACTCAAAATCCATCTAACCACTGTGCAGGACTTGTATCTGTCATTCCCAAGACAAATTGATGCTGTATTGGCTGCAAAAGGAGGCCCTACACCATACTGATGAATTATTGTGGTCTAAAACCTGGCATTTCAGTTTCATTCTCCAACTCCTTTATATATATATAAACACACATACACATCTTTGTTTAAAAATTGTCCTAAAGACCAGAATGGGTGTTGTTCAATATATATACATATATCTACAGGAATATACATACACACACACACACACGCATACACATACAGTGTACACATGTACATATATATATATATATATATATATATATTATACACTCACTATACACTCGTACACAATCATACTCTACCTCTCTGTTCTAAGAGAGTAAAATCAATAGTAATAGAACCAAACATTAGCCGCTAATTGTTATGCATGCATATAATAACCTGGCATTATAAAAAATGCTGCTTAAAATGATTCTGGGCCATCACAGAATTATGACTAATATATGCAAATAGCACCGTGACACTGTGACTCACGACCCTCACGCAACAGCCTTGTGTGTCCACCAGGGGGCGCTGAAGAGCAAACCCGTATGTGTATCTAAATTCCATACAGCTGGAGAGCTTCCAGTTCAATGCTGATCTCTCTCCCAATCCCCCTCCCCCTGCCATGGTTTTTTTTCTTTCTCCTCCTTTCCTTCCTCTCTCTTTCTCCTTCTCAACCTCTTCCTTTCCCCTCCCTCACTGTAAACCAGTTCACTCCCTTTCCCCTCATTCTCCCAACTCATTTCCATCGAATTTTTCCCTCTTCCAACAATCATCTGACCGCATGTTCAAACAATTCTACACACACACACACACACACAAAACAGTGAAAGAGGCTCTTGATCTCCATCCTGCCGACTGCCCAGCCACTTCTATCTGTCCTTCTTTGCATTTTACTCTGTGTTTCAAAGGTGTGACGACATTGCAAGTTATGTAACATTGTTTACACCCAGTTTGGAGAGAACCCTGCCCAGCAACACACACACACATACACATACACAACAGAAGAGGATGCATCCAGCTTGTAATCAAGGCAAAGAAGAGCCACGGGCCTCCAGTGTGCTGAAGGTTATGTAATCGTCCAGAGAAGTGGTGCAGTGATGGCATTAGACCAGAATGCCAGATAGTCTGCTGTATATATTTCTAGATGAAAGCATGGAGATGGATAGATGTATATGCAGATGCAGTCTCTCTCTCACCTGGGTTCCATCCCTTGCGTGCTAAAAGAGGCCGATCCAGACTCTGTGCCGCTCTCAGCATCACTTTCAGACTGATACTCCACTGGAGAGGTTGAGCCCGGCTTTATGCGCACTGAAAACACACACGTGAGAAGAAAAAAGAGATTTGAGTTAAATGCTGATTTGTATTTCAATAATGAGTTTAATTATAAACACAAATATTGAGCAAAAACAAATGGCAACACTTTACTTGAAGGGGTCACGTCATGAATATGAAAGAGATTTTACGCATGCTTATAACAAGTAGTTCAGTTATGTCACTTTAAATGTAAAGGTGACATTGTTTGAGATGTCTTTGTCATGACCGGCAGCTAGCTCTCTGCATCTCTCACATGGTCGCCCACTGAAGCTAAGCAGGTCTGTGCCTAGTCAGTACCTGGATGGGAGACCAAATGGGAAAGCTAGGTTGCTGCCAGAAGTGGTGTTAGTGAGACCAGTAGGAGTTGCTCAACCTGCGATCTGTGTGGGTCCTAACGGCCCAGTATATTGATGGGGACTCTATACTGCTCAGTGAGCGCCGTCTTTCGGATGAGACATTAAACCGATGTCCTGATTCTCTGTGGTCGTTAAAAATCCCAGGATGTCCTTTGAAAAAGAGTAGGGGTTTAACCTGGCCAAATCTGCCCACTGGCCTCTGTCCATCATGGCCTCCTAACCATCCCCATATCATAATTGGCTTCATCGCTCTGTCTCCTCTCCACCAATCAGCTGGTGTGTGGTGTGTGCTCTGGCGCAATATGGCTGATCGCATCATCCAGGTGGATGCTGCACACTAGTGGTGGATGAGTAGATTCCCCCCAATGTGTAAAGCGCTTTGAGTGTCCAGAAAAGCGCTATATAATTGTAAGGAATTATTATTATTATTATGTAAACTTGACATTATAAGACAACATGACAACTTGACATTACCGAGACAGCTTAACTTGTCATAAATCTGTCATAAACATTATTGTCATGGCCATTATAATGGTGCCAATATTATAACAGCGTCCTTCATATTTTTATTGACCTCAACTACAGTGGAACAATTTAATTTGTCATTAAAATGGTTTTTTTTTTTCAAGTTGTATGTTGTCTTGGTAATGTCAAGCTGTCATAAAGACATCTCAAACAATCTCACATTTGCATTTAAAATGACATAATGGCATACGACATAATGACAGTTGTCATAAGAATGTATAAAATCTTCTTCATATTTATGATTCGTGTCACGTCATGATTATAAAGGTGTCATGACAGTCTCATGCACATCCCACTGATTGCAGTAAATGGCCTTAACAAGTTTTTTTGTTTGTTTTTTTTATTTCAGTTAGTTACCAAGAATACATTTCTCATTTTTGTTCAGTTTAACGAAAACTAAAATAAATGAAAAATAAAATAAAACCTATACAGGCATAATAATAAAAATAAATAAATAAGAAATACTACAATTAATTAGAATAAATAAAAAAATAAGCTACTTAAGATTTTAAATAACACTGTATAACTGAGATACTATTATAACTGACACAGGTATACATATCTATTATATAGATATAATATGACACACAGGCATTTGTAGCTCCGCCCTTTTTTGATGGGAGCACAATCTCATTTGAATTTAAAACGACAGTAACCAAAATTGCACAATTAGAATCAAAGCCTAAAAGGGGCAGCTTTAAAGAGTTATAAAGCATTATTTGCATGGTATTTTGAGCTGAAACTTGACATACACACTCTAGGGACATCCTAGAGCTATTTTACATCTTGTGAAACAGGGCATAATAGGTCCCCTTTAAAATTTGATTCTTAGATTTCCAGCATGGTCTCATTTGAACCTGATTGTATATATGTTGTTCGGTACACATGTTGCGATTGTTTAAAAAGCCTCCAACTCAAATGAGGTGTGAGTGAAGCACTGGAGCCATTTCTCAAACAAGCCATTAAATCAAGCCCAGAAAAGCCTTCCTGCCTACAATTTAATTCAAACAACATCACTTCCAGGACCTAATATGATTCAGACCATTATTTTAAATTTGTGAGAAGCTTTCTTTGTGTTTTTTGGCAAGCATGCAGTTCTCGACTGCACAGGACAAAGAAAAGAGGTGGGGGAGAAAGAAATAAGCTAAATTTATGTTCCGTATTGACATATAGGCAAGGTGTGGCCAGTTTGAGTCCTGGGCTGATATCTCTCGACGTGACCTTTAACCCAAACCGTCGCAGACAATTTGGAGATGCCAAAGAGTATTAAGATTATCTGCTAAATGAAGGGGGAAGGGTGCTGTCCATTCACTAAATGTCCTCTCCCCCCACCACAATTGCCTCCCATTATTTAGAAGAGAAAAACTCATCCAAAAAAAAAAAACTCATCAAAAAAAAAAAAAACTCATTAGGTGCGTCCCAAATCGCATACTAATGCACTATTCTATGCCATTTTGTAGTATAAATAGTGAAAGTAGTGCATTCACACTGAATATTTTAAAAAGAATAAGTGCACTTTAAATACCGCATGATGTAATTATTCAACCGATAACAAAAGAAGTGTGGAATGTTCATGCACTCAACGGTCGCAGCTTTGTTCACATAGCAAATGAGGAGGAGCTATTAGGCTCTGAGGTCAGATTACTTTATTCATTTTTGGTTGTGTAAGTAAAATTTTCTTACGGAGACGATTATGCTGCCTCCTGGTGGTGACTGGGTTGTACTCATGACAGGTATTATTTGGTAGCTTGCCAAGTTATTTCACAAATATGCCAACTTTTGGTTTGAGTTTTGGTTAGTAAGAAAATGTTAGTGTTCTATTTAGGATGACAATAAACTTTACACATTTGAGTGTATAAGTGCATACTGTGTCATTTGGCACAACTATTTTCTTGTTTCCTCCTGCTATTAACATACATTTTCAATAGCTATGTTAAAAGTTGTGAATTAACATCCCATAGTTGTAGTAAACCTCCCATAACTATCACGTTAAGTCAGTAGGAGGTGATAAGCTTTTATTTAATGTACACATTGCTAATCTGATTAGGAAGCTGAAACTGAAGCTTGGCTTTTATTTTAGAAATAAATCTAATTTGACTTTTAATGCTAAAAAGAAACTACTACTTGTTTATCTGTGCTTGATTATGGTGATATATTTTATATGCATGCGGCATCTTCTATTCTAACAAGACTTGATTCGGTATATCA
>CAIGQV010018106.1:3374866-3415161 GCA_903798115.1 Danio jaintianensis | reverse complement strand
TCATACATGTTGGAGAGTAAGTGACAACAGGACACATAAAAAGATGAGTCCAATATTTATGGGTAGAAAACTGAACTTTGTAATCTAAAATTGAAGCCAAATTATGAACCAAAGTGTAATACTAAGTTTTAGGGGGTTACTGAAATCCCTAATCCCAAGTATGAGCAACAGGAAAAATTGTTTTAGCAAGACCACTAATAACCAACTCTGGTATTTGTGAGAAACTCTGGCTCTGATGGTTTTGTAATTTGTCCTACTTAAAAGTTCAACAGCACGTCAAGAGCTGATGTTTCTTTCAATGAAACTCAGAAACCTCAGAAATAAGTGAAACTGTGATAAGCAAGTCATTTACAATTCCAACTTAACACCTTTTTAGCGAAGGCCCGGTAAGATATGCTTCATTATCTTCTTTAATAAACAGTTTAAGCTCGTTTCTGCCTCACCCTGAATTCATCTATTGTGTTTTTTCAATGCATGTCTACATGTGTGGGAAGAAGCAGCGTCTGTATGCTGATAAATAAACAGCAGTGGCACGAAACTATAAGAAGGCGAGACTGAGGGTGTGATCGCCTAAAGGGGCGGAGCTAATCAAGTCTGATGATTAGCAGTGCCATATGAACACTTTTAGAAAAAGGGACATGACCTAGTCTCATTTTTGGGGATCTTTGGGTCTGGCAGGAGCACTTTTAGCTTAGCTTAGCATAAATCATTGAATCGGATTAGACCATTAGCATCTCGCTCAAAATAAAAAAAAATTAAAATCAAAAAAGAGTTTTGACAATTTTCCTATTATAACATTGACTCTTCTCTAGTTACACTGTGTAATAAGGCTGACAGAAAACTATGTAACTACAGAACAGACAAGTTTTAAATTTTTATTTATTTACTTAAATAAAAAATAAAAAATCTATTGTTCTTGAACAAGATGCTAATGGTCTAATCTGATTTAATGATTTATGCTAAGCTAAGCTAAAACTGCCCTCTGTCCCAGAGATCAGCTGAATGGATTAAAAAATAGTAAAACTCAACTGTTTAACTTCAGGTGACTTGTAAAATGAGCCTATTTTTTTTTTTAAAAGTGGAGTGTTTCTTTAACGATGGGTGTTCCTTAACAAGTCTTTTAGTCATATAAGGAAGAAAGAATGGACAATAATTAGAAAATTAGACTTGGATTTACTGCTCTTGTAATCTGTCAAAAAATGAGACTAACAAGTTTAGATTTGGACATGAGAGTTGTTAAAGTTAATGTTATAATTAAACCTGTGTATCATAGTATCCTTACTCATGTTTTCACTGTCATATGATCCTTATAAATAACTTAGCAAGTGAATTTACCACTCGAGAAACATTTTTAATAATTATCAAAACTGTTCACATTTTTGTGATGCATTTTTTTAGTATTCTCTATGAAATGAAAGGTTACATATACTAGCATTTGTTTGAAAAAGAAATGTTTTGTAATATTACAAACCGTTCACTGTGACTTTTGATTAATTGAATGCATCCTTGCAGTATGAATTTAAAAACAAATTGAAAGCGAAGTAAAACTTTTCTTAGTTTAAGTACCATTTCTCACTATTAACTAGTGGCTTATTACCTGCCTATTAATAAGATATCGGCTGTTTATTAGTACTTATAGAGTGCATATTCTGCATGATTGATTCTATTAATAAGCAGCAAATTAGGAGTTTAGTGAGGCAAAAGTCTTAGTTAATGGTTCATTAATAACGAGAACTGACCCTAACTGACTACTAAATCATTATTCGATTAATATTTAAATATTTAATATTCATAACTATAATAATTGATTAAATAATAATTTAATTAACATTTCGCATTTTTAATTCGAATAGCTTTAATTCAAAATCTTGAAATAAACTAATCAACAAATCAGAAATAAAACCGGTAGCTCACATCTACACAATAATTTGCTCAAATCAGTTAGCATTGTATTTACAGAAAGGTTTTTACACCAAATTAATGTAAGCTTGCACACAGACATTGAAATTAACGAACAAGCTAAATGTCATGATGAGAGCTCTAAAACTGTACATTTAGTATGTTATGTTGTTGCCTATTTATGATGATGTGTAAGCTTATTCTACTTTTGTTTTGTTTTTAAGTTTCGATAGTCAGGGAACAACTGACATTATAATGTGTGCTACACTGAATTGAAGGGATAGTTCACACAAAAATGAAATATGTCATCATTTACATCCTTCACTTGTTCAAAACCAATTTGAGTTTCTCTCTTCTGTTGAACACAAAATAAGTTGTTTTGAAGAATGCTGGTTGATGACTTTCACTGTAAAAAAGAAATCTGTTAATTAACAGATTTTGTGATTCACAAGTGTTTTCCATTTATTTACAGTTGTGAATTGCATTATGGGACCTTGATCTCTGCTCTGTTGAATTTTGATGTTGAAAATTCAACTCTACAGTTTAACAAAGTGACTTTTATTGACATTTTAGTAGTTTGAAATAATATAAAGTATAAAAAATATAGAGATAAATAAGTCTATAAAACCCAGACAATATATCACTTTAAAGTATTAATAAAAGTCACTTTTTTGAACTTTTCAAGGTTAACAGTTGTTGGAAAAAAAGATCAAGGTCCCATAACACAATTCAAAAGCATAAATAAATGGGGAAAAAATAACAAAATAAAAACATGAATCACAAAATATGGAAAACTGCCAATTTTTTTTACAGTGTACATTAGGGCTGCACAATATTTCGTTTCAGTATCGATATCATATGTGTGTGCATCTGCAATAGTCACATCGCATAGATCTGCAATGCTGAGTTGACATTGCAGTGTAATTTTTACATTTACATATACAAAACAATAAAGCATGCACTGTTTATTTCATTTCTTGTTTATATCTTTGCTTCAGTGCATTTATCTATGCTTGTAATTTGTTTATTACATGAAATGCATGATTCACTGCATCCCAATCAACTCAAAATTAATACATTTGGTAACACTTTAAGGACCAATTCTCACTATTACTTAGTTTCTAGTTTATTGAGATATTGACTGCTTATTAGTACTTATAAAGCACGTATTCTGTATGATCTTACTCTACATCCCTAATCCTACCCAATACCTAAACTACCTTAATAAGGAGCAAATCAGGAGTTTATTGAAGCAAAAGTCATAATGGTTTGCTAAGAGTGAGAATTAAACATTAAAATAAAGTGTAACCAAAATACATTCCAAATAGTGCTATTCAGTCATTTGCTGGAATTGTATAGATACAGTATATCGCAATATATATCGCAGAAAAATAAAATATCGCAATGTCAGATTTTTACAATATCATGCAGCCCTAGTGTACAGTGTCATTTTATTTCCTACTATGGAAGTCAATAGGTACCATCAACCAGCACTTTTCAAAACATCTTCTTTTGTGTTCAACAGAAGAACGAAACTCCTAACGGTTTAAAACCACACGAGGGAGAGTAAATGGTGAGGTAATTTTCATTATTGGAACAGCATGATAAAATGAGAATACTAGTGCAATGGGACACATCCATCTCACCTGATCCCTCCGACCGGCCATCACTCCCGATGAGTGGGACGGTGATGGCGGCAGTGGCCATGCCATCTGTGGGAACGGTTGTGTAGACCACCGGTAAGGACTGCACGACCACAGGGATGGTTTGCAGCTGGCCTAGTTTACTGGGCATGTTGACGGAGGGTATGGTGTGGATGACGTGCAGGATCTGCTGACCTCCGACCCCTTGCGTGGACGCCAGTATAGACCCCTGCGACAGCACCGCCGGGATGGTGGCACTTGCCGTGATGTTTTGGGGAGGCAGGTTTACAGGGGTGGAGGTCACGGTGGCTATAGGAAACGATGGACGGGGCTTGTTGAGCGACAGGTCCACAGGTTCGGTCTGGTCAGCATCGGTGTGTTGGGTGCTGATGATGCAGAGCGGTGGGGGCGAGGACTTGATTTTGAGGTCTGTGGGCTCAGGGCAATCGTCTAGCGGTTCTTGTTTCTGTGGAGGCACAAAAATAGAAGAGAAGTGAGAAGAAAACGAGGGTATGGGGGAGATAAGGAAGGACTGTGGAAGAGCAAACGAGGCGAGGAAGGAGATTAGGAAGGACAGAAAGGAAAGGGAGGGTACGGAGCGCTCTCGCTCAGCTGTGCGGCAGCTCCACAAAAACACAGGAACAATGGCTGGCCAGATCGGGCCTCCACGCTGCAGAGGAGAAGGCCTGGACCTGGCGCGAGTCCAGCTCAACACAGCCAAGCCCAGTCACACACATTTATACACACACACGCTCAACGCAGAGATGTGTGTGTGTGTGTGTGTGTATGTTTGTGTATAAGCTACACCCACTGAATTCCTCCTGCACTGAGACTTATAACTTAAAGGGATAGTTAAACCAAAACACTTTACTTGAATCAGGCCTGTTTGAATTTATTTAGTTGAACACTAAATACGATTTTTTGAAGAAAGCTGGAAACCGGTAACCATTGCAAGCTGTGTTTCCATCCATCCATTTTTATGCGCATTTTGGATATGCGCATAAAAAATGCTTAATGGGAATGGAAACTACCATGGAAAACACATATACTTCTGAGTTGCAAGTCATTTATTTAAGAAAAAAGAACCACAGTGGCTTCTCCTACTGTAGCAAATTTCCTTCAAATTTTTGTGTGCCAAGAAAACACTAAACTAATAACATTAAATGTGTTGTGCTTGTTTGTGCAAAAGTCACCATCTTGATGCAAGGATTTTGCGTTTCTATGTGGCTGTTAAAGGCTGAGATGTTTTTGCATCAACATTACAATGTGTAACACTGCTCAGTAGCACCACAGTTTATTTGTGGGTTAATTGCAAACTTTAACAATTATAGATTGGTTCACACCAGGCGCGAAGTTTACTCTTGCGGATGTACTTTTAGCTCAAGTTTAATTATTTGAACTTGGGCGATAGACACGATTGAGGTGAACTCTGTGCTTTCATAGCAAACACGTCACTCATGCATTCCGCACCATTTGCATTGATAATTTGCTTCTATTCATGCATTTCCTTTGACTTTATATGCAATTTATTTGTGCGAATAGTACTTAATTTTGCATTTGGTGTGAATCCAGGCCTGTTAAAGGAACAGTTCACCCAAAAATTATAAACGTATTTGAGTATATCAATAAAAGAAATATCATACAAAAGTAAATATTTTGAAAAATCCTGATAGCTGGCATCCATTGATTTCCATAGTATTTTTTTCCTAGTATGGAAGTCAATGGGTGCAAGAAAGAAAGAAAAAAAGAACTGACAAAAAAAAGAACCAATGAAAGAAAAAAGAACCGACGAAAGAAAGAAAGAACTGAAGAAAAAAAGAAAGAAAGAAAGAACAAACTGACAAAAGACAGACAAAACGAAGGATCCAATGACAGAAAAAAAAAAACAGTGAAAGAAAGAACTGAAGAAAGAAAGAACTGACGAAAGAAAGAACCGACAAAAGAAAAAAGAAAGAAAGAAAAACAACAACAAAAGAACCGACAAAAGAAAGAAAGAACCGGCGAAAGAAAGAAAGAACTGACGAAAGGAAGAACTGATGAAAGAAAAAACTGATGAAAGAAAGAACTGACGAAAGAAAGAACTGACAAAGGAAGCAAGAAAGAAAGAAAGAAAGAACCGGCGAAAGAAAGAAAGAACTGATGAAAGAAACAACTGACAAAGAAAGAAAGAACTGATGAAAGAAAGAAAGAAAGAACTGACAAAAGAAAGAACTGACAAAAGAAAGAACTGATAAAAGAAAGAACTGACGAAAGAAAGAACTGACGAAAGAAAGAACTGACGAAAGAAAGAACTGACGAAAGAAAGAAAGAAAGAAAGAAAGAAAGAAAGAAAGAAAGAAAGAAAGAAAGAAAGAAAGAAAGAAAGAAAGAACCGGTGAAAGAAAGAAAGAAAGAAAGAAAGAAAGAAAGAAAGAAAGAAAGAAAGAAAGAAAGAAACGGTGAAAGAAAGAAAGAACTGATGAAAGAAACAACTGACAAAGAAAGAAAGAAAGAAAGAAAAAAAAGAAAGAACTGACAAAAGAAAGAAAGAAAGAAAGAAAGAAAGAAAGAAAGAAAGAAAGAAAGAAAGAAAGAAAGAAAGAAAGAAAGAAAGAAAGAACTGACAAAAGAAAGAACTGACAAAAAAACTGAAGGACGAAAAAGAAAGAAAGAAAGCGCGAAAGAAAGAAAGAAAGAAAGCGCGAAAGAAAGAAAGAAAGAAAGAAAGAAAGAAAGAAAGAAAGAAAGAACTGACAAAAGAAAGAACTGACAAAAAAACTGAAGGACGAAAAAGAAAGAAAGAAAGAAAGAAAGAAAGAAAGAAAGAAAGAAAGAAAGAAAGAAAGCGCGAAAGAAAGAAAGAAAGAAAGAAAGCGCGAAAGAAAGAAAGAAAGAAAGAAGTTTTAAAATGAGGAAGAATAAATGAGCGAAATTTTTATTTTAGGGTGAACTATCCCTTTAAATAGCCCAAGGCAGTGTAAAGCGTTAAGTTGCAAAATTTTAGAACGTTTGTAGCTTTAACAAAACAAGCTTTGATCAATCAAATACACATCAAGTATTTAACAACAAATCTACTGGAAGCCTACTACTCGAAATGAACTACAAACTACTATCTTTTTTCAATACTCCAGAACAAGTATTAGCAGAAATAATAATTAATGGTCATATCATTTCTTAAATCATTACATTTCTAGTCAATCAGTTGAATTGTAATGGTCTTTAAGCTCGAAGCATTCACACAAAGTGATAAGGACATAAATGACTAAATCACAGAACAACAAATTCTCATGACGTCCAACAACAAAACAAAAACAAAAGAAAGAAAAACTAAAGATAGGTACAGACAGAGGTTGTGTAACTAAAGGAAACGGCTGAGAGAAAACCAGAGCGAGTGGGCCGGGGTGGGAGCCAAACACACAGAATAAGGGGAGAGTGGGTGGGAAAGGCCTCCGGTTGTCATGGAAACTGGGAGGTATATCAGCTGACTCATTTTCCCTCTCTCTCTCTCTCTCGATCCCGCCCACCTCTCGCTTTGGCTCTATGGTTCTCCACCCTGCCACCTCATTCTCTCTGCATCCCCACCCTTCAGCCGCTCCACCTTTCTTGCAGTCTTGAGTTGTTTTCCACTGCTTAAACCTGAAGAAAAGCACGTAAAGATGTAGTGCCGGAGTCGGAAGGACCGCATCAATAAGTGACCCAATTATCGCTAGCGTGCTGTGTGGGATGTTAATTGAGTGTGCTCAATATCTATTAGCAGTTGTAGGAAACGGCTTGTGGTGGAGAGAGCGAGTGTTGCAACAGGAAGCCTTGTGGCTCTCATTATCAAAACCAGTTGTGTTTGATTTGGCTGTTTTTTTATGACAACATTTAGATGGGTTGCTGACGCATTTTCAATGTCACACCTCACAAAATATCAATGTGATCAGTAATGTCATCATTAAAGGTGCTGTATGTAAGTTTTTGACTCTTCTAAAGCATAAAAATACCATAATATGTTTGCAGATATTTAAGAAACATGCCAAATGAACATTCTTGTTTATCTGAAAAACAGTGCTGAAGTCAGATATTCTGCTTTGAAAATTGAGTTACGTGCTGGAACAAGTGTCTTTTTTTTTTGGTTCTTTTAACCCGCCCACTGCCACTTTAGCCAATTATATTTCATCACCCCAGGTTGCCTTAATGGAAAACCACATATTTCATTCATTCAGAAAGGCTCTGAAAGCATGCGCACTTGACCGAAATACGACCTCCGGTGGACAGTAGCAGACTCTGAAATGAGACGCAGGTTCAGAGTTCCACATGAGGTTATTAATTAGCAAATAATATAAATATTACAAACATAAACATTAGGTGAGCAGGTTACATTGTAGCCGCATGTCCTAACAACACCTTACGTGACGAGATTTGCAGTGATAAGCAATTTGGCTGTTTGCTCCAGACGAAATACGACAGAAATTTAAATACAGCCATTCAGAAGCACAGAATATGCACTCACTCACGAAATGGTAAGGTTTATGATCTAATTAATACATATCAAACCTCTTTAACATTATTAAATGTAGATGCTGAAATCACTGGTATGTGTTGGTTTGAGTCTAAAGTTCAATTTCAAACGGTTTATTTTATTTTCAAGATCTGAGGTGAACTATTTGCCGCTGCTTTCAGTAGTATGACAGTAAATGTCATGTAAAATGGCATTCAAACTCACATGGTTAGCATTTAACACTGAATAAAGCACATGAGGTGTACCTGAGGTGATCATTGTCAGTTTTCTGTTGTTCAGAGAAAGAAATAGAAGCCGTTTCTAATATATCAATTCGAGGTATTGGTTAGGACAAAATTCCTTTTATTAAGGAAAATATTCCTTCTATCACGTGCCGTTGCTTTTATATAGAACACGATTTAAATCAGCCTTTAAGCTCGATAGTCAGGCACACTCACGTCAATCTGGCAGCCTGCGCTTGCATGCGTTTTGATCCAGGAATGCAATACCTAGTTCAACCACTGAGTGTCAAACTTACATACTGCACTTTTAAAAGTGCAGTAAATGGTTAAACATTTCGTTTTCTTCCATGGAGTTCTTGTTTTATAAACTGGGTGTGATTAATATATTTTTTTTTTACATTTTTGAGCCAAAACTGTCCTATGGTGTGACTGTCTCAAGCATAGTTCAATAATTTACAGCTGTTATGAATAATAAAAAAAAGTATAAAATCATTAATAAAAAAACCTCAGGCCTAACTTTTGTGGCTATTTTAATAAATCACAATTATTTTTTTCATCCATATATTTCTAAAAGAATAGAAAATTGTTGCATTTTGTCAGTGAAAACCATGTGATCTTGTGTGACACTATACTAACTTTAAATAGATAATTCCACGGAAAAGTTTAATTAGTTAAAAGACCACATTTAAGATCATGTGACTGAAGCCCTGTGAAGCCCTTGATGTGCACTGTTAACTGTCTTTGTAAACTACACAGTATTTAACTGTAATATGAACTGTATTTTACTGTAGGACAGTTGTGCAGTATGTTACTGTATTTTAAAGAAAATTGCTGCATATTTTACAAAAGATATATACTGTAAATCCATATACAGCAAGATAAATGGTGCTGTAAATGTAAATACAGTATTTTTGCTGTAATTGAACTGCCTCCAGTAAGTTACTGTAGATTCTACAGGAAATTGTTAAAAGTGTGCACCTGTTTCAATTTTTCACATATTGAACTTTTTTGGAACTACTACAAAATTGTTATGTTTTGTTGTCCTTTGGTGTGACACTCCATTTTTTTTAAATATCCGAAAGGTTTGACAAGTCATGGAGAAAAAACAAAAATTCAGAATTTCATATAAAATAAATAGAACTATATGAAGATAAGCGTGAAGAATAATGAAGGTAAATCTCTCTCATTGTATTTGTATATTATTAAGAGGTGTGTTTTTCTTCATTTTTGCTATGTCAAGCCATAGGAAACGTTTAAGGTACAATTCAGTAAAAATGTTTTTAAAAAATGATGTGAAAGAACTGATAGAGTTGGTGATTCCTTATATTTTCACAAACATCAGATTAATAGTACATAAATTTATTTATTATTCTTCAAAAATTGTATTTTACAAAAAAAGCTATTTACTGCCTATTTGTCAACTACCCGTATACATCTGGATTAAGTAAACAACGCAGACCAAATGTAAACAAATTATAAGAAACGAGAGTTCTTCATAAACCAACATCCAAGCTGCAAATGGTTTATAAAACATCTTCATTCATTCATTCATTCATTCATTCATTTTCCTTCGGCTTAGTCCCTTATTCATCAGGGGTCGCCACAGCAGAATGAACCGCCAACTACTCCAGCATATGTTTTACATAGCGGATGCCCTTCCAGCCGCAACCCAGTACTGGGAAACACCCATACACTCTCACACACTCATTCACTACGGCCAATTTTGTTTCTCCAATCCACCTATACTGCATGTCTTTGGACTGTGGGTGAAACCGAAGCACCCGGAGGAAACCCACACGATAAAACATCTTCAGATGAGCGTTTCTTGCTTTTTGTTTTATCAATTAACATTTGTTTTGTTAGAAATAATTACCAAAATAGTAAATACCAAAGTCAAGTGATGCAGATGTTATCATTATCAGGCTATTTAAAAGAAAATAAACGATGTTCTTGTAAATGATGCATTATTTCTACATGTTGATTTCACATGATGTGACATGTTGCAGGCATCAGAAGTTCGCTTTAGAAATGTTGATTCAAGAGGGATGACCAGAGATCCATATTGTGATTGAGTTGTCCACCATGAAAAGTTTAGAATTGTTATTTGCAAATGAATTTGGGGAAAAAGAAAGATATATCCTTTCCATAAACTTTCCTTGTTCTTTGCAATTACAGCTTTAAAATGAAATCAGTGGTACACTGTATTTTGCTTTTGCAACCAGGTTTAAAAAAAAATCATATTAAAACAATTTGTATTAATCAGCCAATACACTAGATATAAGCATCTAAATAATATAATATAATATATAGCTCTTGATTATGATTATCAGCTAAAATTGACATTTTGGTGCTTCAGTGCTCATTGGTTCAATGTTTTAGGAAACAATAGCTCACAATTATTGCAATTTTTCAATAATTTATTCTCTTAAAACAATACTACGTTACAAATATGAGTGGTAGAGCCAAACAGAGACTTAACTGCAAATTTTGTTTTAATGTATCGACCAAAAGGTTACACCATGCCTACAATGTAAAAAAAAAAAAAAAGTTACCATTATCAATCAACAAAGCTCACTACAAACCGAAAAATGCCCATAAACTACACACTTTCAAATGTTTACTGTAATGTTCTCTTGGGGGGTGATTTTTAAAATATTGCAGTGGATATTCTGCAGTACAATTAATCATGATTTTGAAAACTCACAGTATATTATGTAACAATGCAATTAGCTGTTATGTAAATGCATGTTTATATATATATATATATAGTTAATACATATATATTTATATATAGAGTTAAAGCATGTTGTAGTCCTATCATTTAAAGTGAGTGCTGTACATTATTGACAATACTGAGCTGAAATTTGACTGCACAAAATTAAATTGCAATTTCAGTCAGTAAAATCACAATTAGATTTTTTTTCGTCAAATTGCACGACCCCTTTTGGCATTTATAAAGCAGCTTTATGCAGTTTTGTGCCAAACAAGGTAAACATGGACCCCTGTAAGGTAGTTTTCCAAGTGCAGGTTTAGCAAACAACACCTTGAATAAGAAAATCAAATATTTCTATAAGAAAACACACAAAAACAAACAAACAACGTAAACACAAAATAAACACAAAATAATACAAACATAGGTAAACAAATATTTACGTTATTTGCCACAAAATTGCAATTCAAATCTGACAATTATATTTGTTGTTTGTTCATTTTCAGATACAAAACTTTATTTTACATTCTTTGGTCATTTTAACAATATTGTGATACTATTGATAACAGTGAAAAATCTGGACACTTATAATCGTGAATATTTTCATACCGTTATATCTCTAGAACAAACACAAGCAAAACCCAATTGGGTAAAAAAAAAAATTTAATCGACTATTAACCCCTGTGTACTGTTCAAATAGACTACCCTTTCGTTATGTTCGGGACTGTTTTTATCCCACTTCCATTATAATGACATTTTTTGATTGCAAAGCCTTGATACCAAATAATCATGAATTCTTGATTGTTGATGGTTTTCCCTGTTGGGAAGATGTCAAATGTGTAATTTTTACTGTTGATCATCAGTTGGCAGCATTAACCCTTCCGATAGGCCTGTGCAAAAAATGTTTCTGGCTTTTATATGGAGTTCGATGGAGTAAAACAGCAGGTTATAGTGTGTGCGCATCAATACAATTACTATGTTCTAAGAGCTGAGCAGCTTATTTTGATTTTCTCAGACATATCAAGATACATTCTCTGTCTCACTCACACTCACTCACTCACAATACTCCATATAGAAGGCAAAAACTAAGCTTTTTTTGCACTGCAACTGATGATCAACAGAACAAATTACACATTTTACCTGTTCCCAAGAGGGGGAAAACCAGCAAAAATCAATTAAGCCTCAAAATCACCCCAGAGTGGATGAGAACATCCCCAAAAGTACATAAGCGTTAAAAAGTCGAACAAAGAAAGATTCAAAATGAACCAAGAAGTCCGGTTATAAGCATATGAGTTCAGAATAAGGAACAGAATAAGGAACTACTGATGGTAAAGGTTGGCAGCAGAGAGAGAACTGCTCCCTGTTTCTCACAGTGTAGAAATGCAGAACAAATTGAGCAAAAGAAAGAGAGAGAGAGAGAGAGAGAGAGAGAGAGACAAAGAGAGAGAGAAAGAGAGAGAGAGAGAGAGAGAGGCTGAACTGTTATAAGAGTTTCCGGCGAAAATCCTTCCGTTTAACATAGTTAGGAATGATGGTCTGACAGTGTTATGACTCTCCACTGACCTTACCGATGGCCATTAATGGGGAAATTGACCATTAATAATATTCCCTAGTGAGTTCACCAAGTTTACATTCCACCACAAAACCGAGAGATGAAAAAGCTTCGTTACAAATTAGGTTTAATAATCAATTACAAAAGATTTATCTAGACTGGTAAAGAAATATGCATTCCAGACTCAAAAATTTAACACCGTGAGAGACAGCCTCTGTTACTGAAATTCACTGCTTCAATAAAGATCCCTGTGCTGAACTATGCTTAGTAATTGCTGAGTAAAAATAATCCTGCACCACCAAATAGGCTTGATCTCAGTATCTACTAGAGAAATTTTTAAAGATTCTTCATACCTCACCCATTCGAAAATGCTATTGAACACTTTTCATTCATTCATTCATTTTCTTTTTGGCTTAGTCCCTTTATTAATCTGGGGTCGCCACAGCGGAATAAACCACCAACTTATCCAGCATTTGTTTTACGCAGCGGATGCCCTTCCAGCCGCAACACATCACTGGGAAACACCCATACATTCCCATTCACACACATTCACTACGGACAATTTAGCTTACCCAATTCACCTATACCGCATGTCTTTGGACCCGGAGGAAACCCACGCGAACACGGGGAGAACATGCAAACTCCACACAGAAATGCCAACTGACCCAGCCGAGGCTCGAACCAGCAACCTTCTTGCTGTGAGGCGATCGTGCTACCCACTGCGCCACCGTGCAGCCCCAGTTTTTGTATATTTACTCATTAAATTACTTAAAATAGTTGCAAAATGACCAGCACTCTGATTTATATCTGATTCTTTAATAACCTTTCCCCAATTAACTTCCTTTAATTCACATTCAAAATGAGGTGTTTTCGACTTCGCAATTCCTGTTATTAACATCTGGTTTTCCATCTTATTTTGATGCAGTAACCGTTTTCGAGTTAACTTTCTTACAATTAATATCAAATTATGATCTGAGAGACCAGAGATTAAATTATATTTTTTTGTTACTCTCTCCGGTCTATTAGTGAAAATCAGATCTATTAGAGTTTCACTCTTTCTAGTGATTCGGGTAGGTCTATCAATTAAATTGTGTAAAATTAAATTTCTCCATGTTTGATTTCAACTGTGATTTACTGTTTTTATCCATCCAATTAATATTAAAATCACCGTACATCATACATTCACAACGATCCTCACCAAGTGACAAAAGACTCTTCAATTCATTAAAAAAACTTGCATCATGACATGGAGGATTATAAAGGACAATTATGTTAAATTTCATATTTGAAGAGAGAAATACAATCAATGCTAAACACTCCATATTCACATGAGTTTCAAGCTGTAAACATCTAAAATTTTCCCTTATATAAATTAAAACACCACCACCCCTTCTATTCACCCGGTCCCTTCTATAACAAGTATACCCCGGTATGTTAATTAGATCAGTAAGAACATTATGATTCAGCCAAGTCTCAGAAATACACAAGAAATCCAGATTTGATTCAAAAAGTAAATTCTGTATCTGATCAATTTTTGGTAAAATACTTCTTACATTTATATGTCCTCCCAGTATTCCTTTTGGTTTAGCTTGAGAGTTCCAAATAACTTTAGCATGATTCACAGTTTGAAAGAGTCTTGACTTACTTTGTTTCAAAACCGCGTGATTTACCAAGCCCACTTTCCTTTTAGTTCTTGCAAAACTCTGTTGACTCTCGTCTGCTGTCGCAGATGGGCCTTCGGGTGCATCACAGACTTTAACAGGTGTACAATTTGAGCCAACAGAGCTCATCTCCCTAACCATGTCTGTGGTTTCGAACTGATCAGACACCACTTTCACCACCGTCGATCCAGCAGTCCGTTTCAAGCCCAAAGCCTGCAGACGACACCCGTCATGACTACCAGCGGAGTCCCGTTCACCCAAAGAAGAGTCTCTAGCGACCAGACCAGAACGTTCACTCCACCACATCTCCTCCGGCGATCCCAGCCGACAGGAACTCCCCCCTGACGTCCAATGCCGAGAGGCAGAATGCACTCCACGTTCACCGAGACAAACGCCATCCAACATCGAAGTCAGGGTAAATTGCGGGGATGTTAAAGAGGTTATAGTCGGCTGGAAATCTATAGTCGCAGCATATGACGCTGGCGCCATAGAGAAGCCTTCCTCTTCCACTGAAACAGGCTTCGAGTCTGAGTGAAAAACTGGCCCAGGGTTTAAGTGTACATCCCCCGATAATAGCAGCATAATAATTTGTCTGAGGGAAAGTTATTCGTCCGCTGCCCAACTGCATATTTAAAAGCTGGTTTAAATACTACAGCGTGATCTTTGTTAAAATCCGCGTGAAGACTTGTTAGATTTGTTAGAAGCAGCGTATCTATATCAAAAAAATATATAATTGTGACTTTTCTGATAAAATACCCAGTGGATCAATAATTCACTGAGTTTTAAGAGTCTTTATACTCAGTGGTGAGCTGCATGTGAGTAAAACAGGCATCAATATTAGGACGCCACAGAAAACGAGGTACAAGCCGATTTTGCTTTGTTTGCCTTTGCTGCTTCGTTTCAAATTATCACACAAAGAATTCGTTAAAAGACAATAAATAAGCTTAAAAGATAAGCTTAAAAAAACATAAAAATTACGATAAAAACTATATAATTTTTAAGCTGGGCTGCAAGGTGGCGCAGTGGTTAGCACAATCGCCTCACAGCAAGAAGGTCGCTGGTTCGAGCTTCGGCTGGGTCAGTTGGCGTTTTTGTGTGGAGTTTGCATGTTCTCCCCGTGTTGCCGTGGGTTTCCTCCGGGTGCTCCGGTTTCCCCCACAAGTCCAAAAACGTGGTATAGGTGAATTGGGTAGGCTAAATTGTCCGTAGTGTATGTGTGTGAATGAGTGTGTATGGGTGTTTCCCAGTGATGGGTTGCGGCTGGAAGGGCATCCGCTGCGTAAAACATATGCTGGATAAGTTGGCGGTTCATTCCGCTGTGGCGACCCCAGATTAATAAAGGGACTAAGCCGAAAAGAAAATGAATGAATAAATGAATTTTTAAGCCAACCAAACCACTCTGAGCAAGTGCATTTTTATTTCACAATTGTTTTATATCACGTGTACATGCCTAAACAAGAAGGTCTACGATCACTGACAAAGACATCAGCCTTTCCAACACACTGCCCCAGGTTCATAGGCAGACCAGCTCCACTGGCTTCTTTCATCCTAGCCATGTCTATTCAATGTAAATTAGCAGGCTTGATTCATTCATCACTCAAAATCTCAAACTCAAGGGCTTCTGAAAGCTTGCTGCAGCTCAGCATTGCATGTTGTTTATAAAGGCGAGTCGCTTAGGATTCTGCTGGGTGTGGTGTACAGATACAGTTGATAAAATATAGGAGTGGAGGAAACAGCAGCTGAGGGTGATATTAGCGTCTGTATTTGCAGCCTTGCCCAGCATTTGAAAGGGAGTGTCACGTAGCCTCTCCCACAAACAATTCGCTACCCTGTCCTGGGCCTCTCCATCCTACCAGGTTACAATGCCATGCTGTCCATGAAGACCTACTCAATAAACAAACAGCGATGTGTTTGAGCACACAACTTTGAAATACCTGGCAACCACATACCCGCAACTTCCTTCTCACAACCGCCTGATGTATCAGATTGCACAGGTAAAATCGAGGTTGATCTTAACGGCAATTCCAAGGTACTTTTTTCGAAGATTAAATACTTGAACGAGAATGGCAGCTGCCTACGATCTGTATACAGATTTCAACCAAAAGCAGTTCTTTAATAAACACAGGTCTTTATGCAGCACTGGCTGGGTAAAAGCACATTAGAAACAGAGAAGGCTGTGTGTGTATGTGTGTGCGTGCGTGCGTGCGTGCGTGCGTGCGTGCGTGCGTGTGTGGAAAGAGGACAAAAGGGTGTACATCACATTTTTGTGTACAAATGGTCCTGTTAGCTCCTGAGTGCATGTTGGGCATGTATTGGGCATGTGGATGTGGGCATGTGTGTACCCCTGCAGGTATGTGGTCTCTTATGGCTTAAGGAGTGTATTGTGAGGGAGTGGGAGTGTTGTGAGGGGGTGGGGTAGTGTGTGTGTGTGTGTGTGTGTGTTCAGGCGGAGGGGTGTGGGGAGGCTACATCACAGTCGTTCCAACTCCCGCCAGAGCCTCGTTGCCATGACTACAGCAGAACGGAAGCCTCCCTCGATATATATCCTATTAGGGCCTTGGCGAGACTTGGAAAGAGAGATAGAAGGACAGAAACGAAAAGGTACAAAAGGAAACCAACACAAAGTGAAGGGAAAGAGCAACGGCAAAGGCAAAACGTTCAGATACCTTCCAGAAGGGAGAATAGCCTGTGTTCATGCTTCTATTTCATTGTGTTCTCTCGTATATTTAGTAACGAGAAAACTCATTTGAGTTGGAAGCGTGATACATGGGAATGTCTGTTTAATTTAAAAAGCTATGTCTAAACAGCACAGTTGTTCTTCACAAAATAAATTTAATTGGTTGACTTCACTTAAAACTAAGTTACATGGGCTTGCAAAGTTTTATTCATAATTTAACAGGCTGCTACAAAAGTAATTTTTCCGTCCACCTATTTTATGTGCATTTTGAAATATCGCATAAAAAATGCATAATGGAAATGCCAATGTGCACAAAATTTAGAAAATAAGCATAAACAAAAACATGTGTTGAAAAACCTTTTTATCCAATAAGAAAAAAAATGTGCATTTACAATTGAAACACATCCAGCATGCACACCAAAAGTCATGTGATTTTGTTTTTTGTTTCATGTGATGACAAAAATGGTATGCAATAGGATGGCATTAACCCTTTCACATGTACAATCACACCGGTGTGATTAGCCTAGGCTGGTTCTTGAATGTTCAGAATGCACAACACCAACTGCTACATTCAAATCTTCTTGCTCATGCTAAGGCATAAAAAGAAGTGTGCTGTGTTTGTCATAAATTATCGGTGTTTTAAAACAAATAATACTTATTTTAGCTTTCAGACATTCAAATGCACATATGTACTAGCAAAACAACATCTATGGATGGCAATAATAATTATATTTAAATGTTATTGGATGTTGTGCTTTATTCACGTAAGTTACACACTGTTTATTTTACTAGAACTCTATTACTCTTCCAATTAAATAGCTACTTATTTTCTTGTATTTCGGGAGAAAACATGTTGGAAGTTCAGCAGCACTGACATCTCCTGCAGCGTAAATTAACATGGCGGACTAACCACATTTCACAACATCTGTAACGTTGTTCTGGTCATTCTAAAATCCCTTAGCCAAAGTCTGTCATCAAAGTGGTTTGGTATTATTACCTCGCAGAACTGCGCTCCCAATAAACGGTTTCGTATCTTTGCATTTTAAAGCGCAAGTAATTTATTATATTAGAAAAAGGCCCACAGCTGCTTCACCTACCACAGTAAATTCCATTTTTCCTTTTAGTATTTGGCACCAGTTTATCAGAAAGTTTTGTTCTCATTGACTCATTGGATAGAAACAGTGATTAATTCACAAATGGCTCATGCAATATTTCAGTTTCGCACATAAGTTTAATTTACATCTTTGGATGGAAACATAGCTAATGACTGAAGATAGGAAAATAAAGATCACACAAAAATTTACAGTTGATCCCCTTGTATCTCCCCAATCATTGAGCTCACTTAAACATATTTTCTTGCGATTTTTAATTACTGATGGTATCACATCAAATAATCCAAACAATCATATTGTAAAACTGATATTTGTTGCATTGTACATAGAAAACTGTCCAAAAATTTAGACATGTGGCCTTATCTAGAGAGGTGATCCAAGTTCCCCAGCCTAGAGGAACCCCGAGGACCACTGACTTCATTCTGGTGACACTACAACCACACCCCTTTCCAATAACTCTAGACTTCATACTCTCACTGTGAAGTTCAGCCCCCACACACACATATACACCACATTACAAAAGCTCACTCACCACCATACACTCCACCTCCTCTGGCTCCGGCTTGATTTGTATGGATGGCATCTCCTCAACAGGCTCAGAGGTGGCTGCAGCGGATTTCTTCGGACTCGTCTGACACTGCGAAGAAGAAAAAGAGAACACTTAAGAGCTAATCAGAGCATCGAGATTTAGTCTTACCGATGGTCTCTGGAGCTAGCAGTAAGAACCACATGAACGGATTTGTGAAATCTACAATTCGCTGGGAAAAAAAAAGTGACCCGAGTTCAGAGATCAATTTAATAGCATAAGAAAGAAAAGTTACCATGAATTCACCAAGGTTACTTGGAGAGAGAGAGAGTTAATGAGCCTCACCAGACTGATGTGTGAAGAGTGAGAAGATAGTCTCTCTTAAGCTCAAGTTAGTTGAGGGAGGAGTAGAAAGAGATATAAGGGAACAAAAGAGAAGATGAGAAGAAATCAAGTATAGGTCAATCAAATGTGGGGGGTTGTTTTAAGTTGGGAGAGAATCACAGAAATGGAAAGATATCAAGGAAGAGAAAGGCAAAGAAATGCCTGGACAAATGTATGCTCAAGACATTTTAGATACTAAGGCTAGATACCTTTACAAACCAAATGGCAAAGGTGTAGAAAATAGAATATTGGAGTGGAAAAGGTGGTTCTCAAGACTGACCAGCTAGAGAAAGACGAGAAAAGTAAATGAAGCAGCAGGGAGGAGTAGTCAGCAATCCTGTGCTCCCTCCCTCTTTGAGCTGAGCAGAGTCACACCCAGACCAAATAGCAAGAGAAAGAGGCCAGTCTCACAGAGTAGAGCAGCAGTATTAGTAGAGTGAAAGAGAGGGAGAAATGTGGTAATGCTTAGGCATGGGGGTGGGAGTGAGGGTCATGTGACCCAGCTGCAGTAGATTCCACAAAGAGGTGTGGCCCCATCATAAGCTGGGGTGTGGCTGCCCTCAATGTGCCCCTCCTCCCAACCTGGCATGGACACACTGCAAACACACGGACTGTGAAAAAACATATATGCATTCCTTTTATAACTAAAGTTGTCTGGTAAACAACAGTGTAACTAAATGCTTTATACACACTGAACGAGGGCAGGACGTTTGCAAATAGGCACCCACCAAGTGACTGGTGAGAAAATAAAATTCTGGTACTCAAAAAAAAAAGACTTTAATTGGAAATGTAAGATGAATTACAGGTCAACCCCAAATCAGAGGCAAGTGTTTTTAAGATTAGTACACAAATAGTGATCCTGTTGTTTAATTTGGCCCTGTCCACAAGATGAATTATAGAACCCCAAATCAGAGGCAAGTGTTTTTAAGATGAGTACACAAACAGTGATCCTGTTGTTTAATTTGGCCCTGTCCACGTGAACACAGGTATTTTCAAAACCGCAGTTTTTCAAAACCGTTCGTCCACACGAAAGCGCAGTATCAAGTGACTGAAACCTAAACTTTCTGTAAATTGTAGCCAGGGTGAAGATTTTCAGAAACTCTGGTTACATGTCCGCGTGTGCACTGTATCCTCTTTCTAATTGGCCAACACAGTTTTATTCTAATGCTGAATTCACACCAAACACAGTAGCTGCGATTGAGGCGAATGTCATGTATCCGGTGATAATTCTACTGTTCGCTCGTTTGCATTGATTCCATGTAACATACGTAACATACTCACACGTAAATACCTTATTCTTGGTTTGGTTTGAACCCAGCATAAAAGGCTTTTATTGCCACCTGTTGGTTTAGTGTAAGAGGTTAGCACAGTCCCGGCTGGACTAAGAGGCCTTTTTATATGGAGTTTGCCTGTTCTCATTGTGTTCGCATAGGGTTCCTCTGGGTGCTCTGGCTTCCACCATAGTCTAAAGGTTTATGGTACAGGTGAAGTGGATACACTAAAAAAATGTGGCCAGAGATTTTTTTTTTCTTAACAAAAGGTAGTAAAAACTCAGTTTATAAAATTACCCATGTACGTGTGTAACATGTCGTTAAAACTGGCTTGTTGTCCAAGGGGTATGGGTTTCTGCGTAGGGATGGCATCTTACAGAACACAGCAAAATAATATCAATGGCAATGTTGTAAAGGATAAATATATAAGTTTTCTAAATAATTCTAAATTAATTTCATGCCCATTTTATGGCTATTGGTAGAAAAGTGGCCTTTTGACCCGGTCTGCAATTTATGCACACAAGCCTCCAGCAAGATGGAAGTATGTGAGCACTTCAATGATTGGGAGTAGTACACTATCACTGGCAAATCCTATGGAGAGATGATGATGATGATGTATATATCGTTGAGGAAGCATTACCAGAGTATGTGTGTGTTTATGCGAGTGTAAATGCTCCCCTGGGAGCTTGAGCTGTTGGTAGTTCCGGGAATAAAAGAGGGTGGGGTGGGTGTGACCCCAGTCCCTCTATGCCTCAGCAGGAAGTTATGGAGAGAGGAGGGGGCTCTCATTACAATGAGAGGGAACATCAAGGATTAGAGAGAGGAAAGCATAAAGTAAAGAGGATAGCAGAGTCAGGGAATCAAGCAGAAAATGGAAGAATGGGAAAGATGTGAAGAAGAGAGGGAGTGAATGGGGTAGAAGGGAAGAGGAAAAGAGAACCATCTCAATCTGGGTCATGACGTTCTCTCTCACTCGGTCGCTCCCAAGCCCCCGTGGCAACCAGTCCCCGCCCCAGTGCAGCATGGGAAGAATGGCCGTCTGGGACTGCATAGCTCACCACACACGCCCTTCTGTCCATCCCTCCATCCCCAAAGACAGTTATACTTTGCTACTCATATTTAGAAACTATAGGCTACCTTAAACAACTGCACAAAGATTCTGTCCGAATCCAAACATCGTCATTGTGCTTAGCAATTTAAAATTAAAATGAGGTGCCAAAGCGTGGTTGGGTGAACATGGGCATAATTAATACAACGAAGACAAATGCAAAATAGGCATTTTTAAATGGTTCAAATCATTCCCTCCTACTTCATTTAGTCTTTAACATTGATGCTGTAATGTTTATTGTGCACTATACCTACTAGGAAGGTCCTAAAATTTGACCAAAATCTGCTTTCAAATGCAAATTGTGTCACATCAACACAGGGTACCTGAGGTTATTTTTACTTAATTTAACTTTGGTTATTTCTCTCTGATGTCTGCAACAACACCTGGAAGGAAGGAAGCCACTCCAGAATAAATGAGCATTTCATTTGTTGCATAAAAATGTAGCAGTACAAGCCCTAGTGCCATGAAATATTATATCTCATGGGAACGTCCTGAAAATTATCAGGGGCTTTCCAGGTTTAAGTTCCAGTTCTGCAAACTTGACCATCAACTGAGGCATGTCAGAGGACCTAAGGTCAACAGAACCTCATTATAAACCATTACCCTTTGTGACTGTTCAAGAGTGTGATGGCTAAAATCAATAGGACTTAATAAGACCAGAGTGGGCTAAACTCATAATGCATGAGGCCCTGAGAACCAAGCTGAAGGACTTCAGCTCAGAAGGGACGAAAGGGTGTTCAAAGCTGCATGTTGCACAATCGTGTAACCCGAGATTGGACATTGGCTCATGCTCCATACCACGGCAAGGCCCAACTGGACCCCCCTAGGAGGAGTAGTTGAGAGGGTGCAGAGGGGGCAGGGAGGTGTGGGTCATTCTCTGAGCGTTGTGGGACAGTTTTCCAAGCAGCAGGGAGGGAAGGCAGGGCCTTTCTACCTGCCCTACTGTTGTGTAGCTAGTTTTTCTGACCGCTGTAAGTAAAGCCCTTGCTCAAATTCAAAAGTGCAAGAAATGCCCCAATCTTAGGCCTCATCTCATTTCTGAATGATGGAGACTAGCAATGTTGGGGGGTTGTTCAAATGATTTGTTGACTCCATGTTCAGGATTGTAGATAATCCATTACTACTATCCATGACTAGCCTAGTAGAGTAAACACAGAAAACAAATTCTGTTTCGAAATGGCTAAAAAAATTATTTTGCTGTATAATGTCTCTGTGTTTACAAAGAAGTGTCTGGAGTCATGAAATGATTATGTCTAGTAATTAACTATATTTTAGTCCTGTTGTTTTAGTTGGAGGCTTTTCTATGTAGGTTACACTTTCAGAATGGTAGGCTATGAACTAAAGTCTGCACATCCAACGAGATTTAGAAGCAAGTACATCCATATTTGGGTGGTGTATTATTGTAATGCAATGTTCTTAATCATAAATATAGATAACCCATGTAATTTAAATTAATAAAATAGCCTATAGACCATTTTGAGGGATGTAAACAAAAACAATGGTCCCAATGTATTTCCTGTTTTACATGTTTAATTTCTAAAGCTTCTGAGAATCCAAAAAGAGCCACATATTGGTAAATAATGTTATGAAAGTTGTTTTAACATTAAGTTATGATTGAATTGCGTCTTGTTACAGTTATGAAATAGTTTGATAACAAGCAGGAAGTGTTCATGGGCCAAAGACATGACCACATTGAAATGGTCTATAGATAATAGTGAACAATAATTTACCACACTGCATATGATGTATGATGTTATGACAGACTCAAGCGCACAGCTTCACCTAATTAATTATTAATTTGTTTAATCTTATCATTTACAGTTTAAATTAAGAGAGCAACACTAATAAAGTTTGAAATGTAATAAGTTGGCTAAAACACATGTGTGCGTTGTGTCTCTGAGGGTCTGGATCGTTGTCAGATACTGAGGTGTCCCAGGACACATCACTTATTTCTAGGGATGCAACGATTAACTGATTGTAGTATTAACCGTGCTTTAATTTGTTATGGTTAATTAAGTGTAAAGGCTTCTCAACACCATGTTTCTACACGGAACAAACTGCTGCAACTAAACAAAGTTATGCCAACTGTGCACTACTTTTAAGTTCCAAGCTTGTATACCGAGGCTAATACCCACGCACACTGGATTAACTATGGCTGAGGCTATTAACTAAGGGCCGTTCACATGTCGCCTCTTTTGCGTGTGCAAGTTCGTTATTTCTTTTCTTGCATGCATATTGGAAGTGACGTGCACGCGGCACAACACGCTCACGCTTTCCAGGTGCACCTAGTTGAAAGAATGTCGCGAGCGCACTGCGAGTGACAAGAACTGACCGATTAGCTTCATACTTTGTATGGAATAAACACATTTCTACTCCAAAGAGATAAAAAACTAATTATATATATATATATATATATATATATATATAAAATACCAAACAAGTTCATAATATAATTGATCAAAAGTGCCTTTCAGACAGATGTTCAGCAGCCTTTGACTACATTTGTTCTCTTTAAAAGGGAAATACTTAGGTAATATGATGCTTAGATTTACATTAGACAAATACTATTTTTTATTTTTTATTTTTTTAATTAATTTATTTATTTATTTATTGTTCTGTCATTTATTTTCACTGTAAAATTATTACTTATGTTTAAATGCCAAAAACTTGTTTTCACTTATATTTAAGTCCAAAGAGAAATGGACTATTGTATGTTTTTTATTATTATTTTGTGCTGTATTAATTGGTTACTGAGCAGCAATAAATAACACTTTAAAATATAAGGAGTTTTCATGTGATTTTCTAAACTAGTATTGTTTTGAAAGTAATGAATGTATAATAATTGTGATAATCTTGAAACCGGGATTATTTCTCAGACTATAATCATACAACCAAAATCTATAATCGTTGCATCCCTACTTATTTCCCACCATAAAATTCTCTATCAATTATGTCATTTTGCGCTTCCAATACCTCTTTGCCATCCACAAATCACCTTCTTTTACTCATTGTGACTTTTATTTATTTATGATGACCACTAATTCAGTGAGTGAAAGGCATTGCCTAGCAATGTATAAAATTAAGGCATAAGCAGCGCATAAATACAGGCATTTTATAGCGTGTATATTTGCCCCGCGCTGGCGCTTATGGGTGTAAATGCCCCATATTTTTTATCCATTTATATCTAAACTATTTTAACATCAGGTAATTATAAATGGAATCAATAACTGGGAGGCTTGAATGTGTTATTGAAGGTATGTTATGCAAGTACATTTGAAAAACTGTGACAGGTAAAATGTACCCCATGGCGGTTCTAGTTTTAAAATTAGATTTTGACAATGTGCATAGCTGTAAATATGAAAGGTACACTAGTGATGTGAGATCTTGTCTCCAAGGATCCTACTCATGGAATATTTTTCATTGCTTGCCTGGCTAACCTTTTACCTAATCAGAATTAGTAGGCAAACAAATCCCTGTTTGCTTGTTCAACCATTTTTGTTTCTGCATACTATAAACATTTGCAAATTTCCAATCATTAGTTTGCACACTTCCACTGACAATGCCTTTTTGTGCTTCGCTCTTCTAAACGAAGTCAGGTGAGATGCTTGGCTGATTGATGTGACACACTTTTGTGTTCAGGGAACAAGCTGGAGGTGTATCAAAGAATGCTCTCACTTCTTCATATTTTTAAAAACCAAATCATTCTCCATCCAATTCTGTTTTACTCCTATTAAGAGGGATCTTTCCCTAATCATTCTTATTTAAATACCATCTAAGATAAAATTGAATGTTTTGTGGCTTTTAGTACTTGCTTTGATGAGTCCTCAAAAAATTCACAGACAAAAGTATTTCTATAGAAATTTGATCAATATATAAAAGTTATCAAAAAACTATTATCTATTCAGCACAATGTTGCAACTCAAAGCAATTCAATTCAATTCATCCTTATTTCTATAGCGCTTCTTACAATGTAGATTGTGTCAAAGAAGCTTTACATAGTTTCAATTTACTAGAACTTCATCTGCTTCAGCTCCGGTTTCCCCCACAGTCCAAAGACATGCACCATAGGTGAATTGAATAAACTAAATTGGCCATAGTGTATGTGTGTGAATGAGTGTGTATGAATGTTTCCCAGTATTGGGTTGCAGCTGGAAGGGCTTCCGCTGCGTAAAACATATGCTGGATAAGTTAGCGGTTCATTCAGCTGTGGTGACCCCTGATAAATAAATAAATGGACTAAGCCAAAATGAATGAATGAATGAATGAAACTGCTTCAGTCCAGTTTTCTTAGATGAAGTTCAGATTAGTTCAGTTCAGTGTAATGTAAATGTCACGTGTTGAAATGTAAATTAACATTTAGAAAATACACATTTTATACATATTTGAATGTTTTCACTTTTAGCTGATTTGCTCTGGACCAACAATAATGATAACTCATCTTACACTTAGGGGAGTAGACCCAATACATTTCTGCAAGCAAGTATCGAATCATGGTTCGCAGCTCTTTCATAAACAAAAGGATATTTTCGTATATAAAAAATAACTCTTCATTGTGCTCTACCCTGACTGTCAGTTTCAATTTGAAGTACATCAACATAGGAAGCTATGCTGTGCTAACAAAGCAGTGTTATCAGATATTCAAACTGTTTCATTTCTGTAAAGTTTAGCTTTGTTTATTTTGACTTTTGCCCTTTATACCTTCCTCCATTATTATTTTAGTGTAAAAAATGGTATTGAAGGCTGTCTTTGCTCAGACGCAAGCTATTCTTCCATGAACTTTAAGCAATTGTCATTTTTGACATTTGATGTCAAGTAAAACCGCTCTTCCTATTTGCATCAGCTCTAGAACACTGTAAAATAAGTTGAGGACATGAGTGTGAAGTGAACCAACCTCTAAGGGAGTAACTGACTGACAAGTAAACTTACTTTGTCATTGCTTTTTTCAGAGCCACTCCACGCACAGCCAAATAAGGTGTTCGAGGACCAACTATGAAAACAAATGAGATGTTTCTTTAGTGTTCACAAAGGAAGACAGCCTCTAGAACACTGGGTGGATACTACCCTTTGTCAAGAAAATATGCTCTCTGGTTGTGTTCATGCACGGATCTGTGTGTAAGTGTACATGCTTGCCGCTGCTGTTTAAATATGTCAGAACAGTGTAATTTTAATGCAGTCTGTTGGGGCCTGGGGCACATCTTGTTCTGTGTGTACCAGCCAGCGCTGTCACTGCGTCCCTCCATGTAATCAACTCATCGGTCCAAGAGCAAAAGAAGAGAAAGAAAAAGAGGGAGAGAGAGGAAGGGAAAGAGAAAAGAGGCAGAAGGGGAGGATACACATGTAAGGTCACAGCTGCATGGGGTGTGTGAGGGGGATGAGCGGGCTGAGGGTTTGTAACACACAGAGGAGAGGCTGTGGTGCAAGGACTCTGTCCTACCCTCTGGTTCTTTCCATCAGCCTCTTAAAGGTGCAATGCCTCCCTTTTGCCAAAGACCACCCTGTGTGAAAAGGCCCTGTTATACTTCAAACCAAATCAAAGAACTGAAATGATGCCATTTTGAACAAAATCCAGATGAAGATGAATTTTTGAGTTGCTTTCGGTAGTTTGAAGCTTTTGGCGAACTTTAGGCTACCATTGGTCCGTGACGATTACGAAATCAGCGAGCGTGTTCTGAAACTCCACCTTCTTTGGTGTGGGATTTCTTCCCCCTGATTTGTTTCTCATTCCATGGGGGTCAGAGAGGAGAACAACATGCAAAACAACAACACTAGCCACCTGAATACACTGGAGAGTCAAGTAGCAGAGCTGTACAGATGTATCCGCACCTGTACAATTGCCCGCATAGAGATTTAAAAAAATTCAAAGGGGGTTACACACCAGATGTGAAGCTTACCTCGTCGAGCCACATCTTTAGGAGTTTGCGCACAGCTGTAATGCTAACTTACTATTCATCTTGCTTGCTCATTCAGAGGCAGGAACTAGCAGACTTCCAACAACTTTAATCATAAAGACAAAAGTATCCATCGAAAGCTCCTCCACGGTACTTGACACTTGTCAAACACTCACACCAGCGGGCTCGCTCCTTTCCGGGAGCTCTCGGCCCCACCCGCACTCATCACCAATAGCAAGCCGACCAATCACAGCACTTGCACTATGCATTGTCACGACGTGTAGTTACATTTTTTGAGAGTTGTGCGTCAGGGTCGGCGTCAGCCACGGAGAAGGGTATGCAACAGTGTAAAGGTTGCGACGGACCATTTGTGTGCACTCAAAGCAGAAGTATAAATCAGGCTTTAGGGGTACATGCAAGTAGCGTGACACATTTATAACCCAGCCTACAAAAAAAGAACTTGAGAGACCTAGAATATGATATGGATTCCTACTAAAATGGCCAATATTGGTAAAATTCAGTTTAACAGCAAGAGGGTAAGATTGTTACTTTTGTAGCACAACAATGGCACAAAAAGTCAACCAATTCAATAAAAAGCAGGAGCTTTTTAACATTTAGTAAAAGGTCAGTGTCACCCCAAAGTAGAGACCGCAAAGGCTGGCCTTGAGTGAAAGATATCTTGGCTGCCTAAAACTACACCCTTCCTCTTCAGCTGGATGTGTGAGACAGTCTCGTGTCACCCTCACACAGAAGTCGTACTGAAACAAAAGGTCTGTGTGCAGCTAGAAGAGCCCTGCATCAGATAAATCTGCTGGTGAATGAAATGGAAGCAAGCAAGCAGGGAAAAGAGGGATAAAAATGTTTCAGTTGTGACCAATACAGGAATCACTTGAATAGGTCAAGCCGTATGACTGTAGCAAAACCAAAGTAAAGTTTGAAAGAAGCACAACCCACTCCATTCCACCAAATATCATCCAAAAAATGGGCATTCAGTCCTTCAGAAGAGTCATTATCCTGCAAATTTTGGCTTCAATCAGCTCCAACATACTTTTCTGGACATTTGTAGTTCCTGAAGACCTTGACTAAATTAAAGTCTGCAGGGCAGTGGCCCTCCAGGAACAAGTTTGCACACCCCTGCCATAAAAGCATGCGTTTTAAGAAATCGTTCTTTAGAAGTCTTTATTTAGTATTCTGAAAGTTGATAACAAATCATATGATACATCTGTGTGAACGACGGACCACAATTTACACTATTTTTTCCACAATTGCCACTTTTCTCAATTCAGTTTGGTGACAAAGCACACAAAATTGCCAATAGTACAAATAGAATTAGCATTCCATTTTGTAGTGGTAAGTGGACATTAAATAAAAAATAATAACTGAATTAGTCACACTAAGCATTTCATAGATCTTTAGATGATTTTGAATATAGCACTGCTTTTTAGAGCATTTTTGATCCTTTTTTTAGCTTGACAGCAGTGGTCACAATAAACTAAATTCTCTTCTGATTTCTTCTTTTGTGTTTGTTTGAAAAGCTAACATCATGTGTGTTTTGAATGACATTAAAAAAAAGAGAAAACAATGAAAGAGTTATGCTTTTTAGGTGTACCGTTTCTTTAAAAATACCGGTGAAGGCCGGGAGTGTATATTGGCTGCAAATAAATTCCAACAAACGCATACATAGCACTTTCTCTTCATGGTTGGCACAGTCACCATAGCAGTGAACTTGCCCTTATCTCACCACACCCTTCTGACGCAAAATCTGCTGCTACTTACCACAGCCCTCCCCACCCTAAAACACACACACACACACACACACACACACACACATTAGTCCCAACATGCTCATTCCTTTACCTCCAGTTGATTTGCTCAATAAAGAACGGTCTGTCCTGCATACAGTCAGAAATGGAGCTTGTACATGGATTAAATGGATGCTTTACTCAAATGAGTCAACGTGCAAACCTCACTTGTTTAACCACATCTCAAGACATTTACTGCCCCTGAAGCACACAAGCACCCAAGACAGGAAGGAAGAAGTTTCTCTCGTTCTGAAGGGCTGATGAGCTGCGCCCAGAGAGAAAAACAAAGCAAGAGAGAGCTGGTGATGTCAACTTTAAAGGTATAGGGGCAAGCTGCAATTCCCAAAGCACGTATCCGTGTAGATAGTTAGTTCTAGTTCCCAGGACAAACATACACATCGCTCCTTAATTAAGCTACCTAAGCTAATGTCCAGCATTTGCATGCGTTTTGAGGGGGTACACAAACAAAGCATTTTCGCATCTAGTTTTCTAAATCACGTAATTTTCCGATTCTGGGCAATGGCTTGCATGCTGTTTCCTACATCAATAGTTACACACACACACACATTTGAGACACACCCTCCCCACCCTGAAAACCCCACCCCCGCTCCCTCTTTTTCATTGCAGACAGTTTGGCAGAACTGCAGGGGTTGCTATGGGGACGGGATTCTTTCCCTGGTTAATGATTGCTCTGCAATGGTAGGGGGTCATTCTGTCACATCGCCTCTAATCTGGGGAGACATGGACAATATCCTTACAGTCCCATACCCCACACACAAACACACCCCAGAGCTCCCATTTATCCAAAACCTAATCTCTAACTTGATTTACTTTCTTTAAACCTCATAACTTTGCAAGTCCCCTTTAAAGGAACACTCCTCCTTTTTTGGAAATAGGCTCATTTTACAATTCAAGTCACCTTGTGTTAAAGAATTGAGTTTTATTATTTTTGAATCCATTCAGCCTCTCTGAGTCTGGCGGGAGCACTTTTAGCTTAGCTTAGCATAAATCACTGATTCGGATTAGACCATTAGCATCTTGCTATAAAAATTCAAAAAAAGAGTTTTGATAATTTTCCAATGTAAAGCTTGACTCTTTTGTAGCGCTGTTACCTGTCACATATCTGGGGACTATTTTCACGTGCTCTGTAATACCATTGTGCCTGCTGCAGCCATGGAACAGGAGCAAAGTCCCTTGATTATTACAAGTATGATTCCTATTCATATTGACCTAGAAAATAGCAATTTCTCAAAATTATTTTTTGTATTTTTTGAGCGAGATGCTAACGGTCTAATCCCATTAAATGATCTTTGCTAAGCTAAGCTAAAAGTGCACTGGCCAGACCCAGAGATCAGCTGAATGGATTCAAAAATGGTAAAACTCAACTGCTTAACTATAGGTGACTTGAGCCTATTTACAAAAATATTGGAAGTGTCCCTTTAACATCTCTCTTACAAGTATCATTTTCCTTCCAGCTTATATGCTGGTGCCTCTAGCAAATATTCTTCAGCTCCCAAAGTAAAAACAATGACCTTGATTATATCTGTGGTAGGTTTGTTTCTTCTGTCACTAGCACGATGTATAACTTCCAAAAAAAAAACCATAAAAAACAAAACACCTAAATGTCCAGAGGATTCTTCAAAAAATGTAGCAGAAGCTGATTTCAATTTTATTTCCAAACAACATTAGATGAGAATTAAAACTATAAAAAAAAGAATGAGAAATGAAAATACCTGGACCAACACCCCTTCTTCCAGAATGGGTATAATTTTAATACTTTCATTTTTGATACTTGGCAATACTGATTACTTCTCTATTTCTTCACCTCTGAAATAACTTTGCTTTTTTTTGGCTGACGTCACCAAAACCCTCTTACTTTTTATATAAGCTACTTTTTAGGATTTAACCCTATAAAGTCCTTCCCTTATTTTCTCATTGAATATCATGTGGAAATATGTCACATAAAGGATGTAAAATGGGTTGAGAACTCTTCTTTACTGGAAAGGTAGAGTGGAGGACCCTAGATATAAGCCCAAATTTGTTCACTTTGCTCTTTAACTCAATATTGAGACCCTCAACAAATTCCTCGTATGTGTGAACATACCTGGCAATAAAGCTCTTTCTGATTCTCAGAATAGAATAACCTACAGTGTTAGGTCAGTGAGCTGAAATTATGGATATTGGAGTAAAACAACGACTTATCAGAAACCAACCAAAATGACAAAAATAGAATGGAATACGGGCAGATTGAAGTAATATTGAAGTCAATGGCCCTAAAATTGACATTTTAGGCCTGGATTATTGAATTTAGTGAACTCTAATTTCTACAGATGGCACTCAAGGTTGACTCATTTTGGATTTTCATGAGAATATTCAATTTGTTTTTCTCAAGAAAATACAAATGTTCCATAGTTTGAAACCTTCATAAAAACCTGCTTCTTATGATTCTGTACAAAATGTGCTATGCTAAATGGTGACACAGGCAAACGTATGTTAATAATTATGTACAAAAAATGTGAACAACTAATACTTTTGCATGCCCAACCTAATCCACAAAGCCATGCCGCTTACACATGCACCTTGAGGTGGCAAAACTGGCCTAGTCTGTTAATTGGAAAAGAAACTTGAAACAAAAGAGCACTAACGACCTACTGGAGATGACAGCAACACTAGATTCCCACTTTGATAAGTACTTACAGTATATGAGGGAGATATTCTCAATTCTGTTTTAAGCAAAAAAAAAGACATTTAAATTACCCTGAACTTTTGGAAAGAAAGGGCACAGGTATTAGATCAACATGAATCTGTCTATTAAACTGTACATAATTTGAGCATAAATGGTACTACACTCCATTCCACTTACCTAATGCCTATGCTCCAATTTTTCCTGTAAAAAAAGTGACAACAACATTGGACTGTGGTCCCTAGTTAGAAGTAGTAATAGGTGCTTTCTCAAAGCTACCCTTTCATTGTTCATACAACTATTAGTGGAAGAACCCAGCTTTTGGTGGGTTAGCAACACAGGGACCGGGAACCTTTTTAGTTATATAAACTCCTTTTTTGGGGAACTAAATTAGCTCCTAATACAGAGTTTGGATAAACCAAGCATAATAGGAACTCCCAGTAACCTAAGTGTACATTGATTGCATTGACAAATGCATGCCATACGTAACATGCACTGTATTTGCAAGTTTTACAAATAACATAAACATAAGATAAGGTTAGCAGGAATTGTCTGCCACAGCATTGTGTATTTCTCCCAGCCTCAATGACATCTACAATTTGTCAAAGGTGATTTAATCCTTTTTTTGCTCTTTCAACAAATAACCAATATCGATTCTGGTAATCGTGAAACCCACAACACACAACAAAAACAACTTTGGTTAGGGGATCCTCCATTCTCCAGTTGTTGGTTGTGTTGAATCAATGCTGTGCTTGAGAGTTCATAGTGAAGATGCAAATGCAACCAGGAATATAGTCCCTTTATTCATCAGGGGTCACCACAGCGGAATGAACCGCCAACTTATCCAGCTGCAACCCAGTACTGGGAAACATCCATACACACTCATTCACACACATACACTATGCCCAATTTAGTTTATTCAATAATTTTTTATCTATATAGGAATACATTTTGTATTGTATTGATGAACCAGACGAATCCACTAGTTTGGGAGACTAAAATCGCTATTTCTTGAGTGGATAAATCAGAAAATGACCCCCTAGTGTTTTCGTGTGTACAGCCAGCCAATCCATATACTTTGTCAACCTATGATGTCATCAGCCCACCTCTCAAACTTAATCCATCATTGGTACTTCTACAACTGCGTTCCATTTGGAAGGCCTCATCCCTACTTCCTAATCACTTCGATAGGGTTTAAGGCTGATTTATACTTCTGCATCAAGCGCACGCATATGCTCCGGCACAGCCCTCGCCGTGGCTGAAGCCGACGCTGACGCGCACCTCTCAAAAAATGTAACTACACGTCGCAACGAGGCATAGTACAAGCTCTGTGATTGGTCGGCTTGGTAGCGCTGACGAGTGTGGGCGGAACCGATAGCCACGGGAACCCGTTGGAGTGAGTGTTTACAAGTGTCGAGTCCCGTGAAGGAGCTCCAGGTGGAAAGTTTGTTTTGTGTTTACCTTATGATTAGTTGTTGCACGTCCGCCAGTTCCCGCCTCTGAATGAGTAAGTTTGAGCCACTTGTACATTAAGGTACCAGCGAAGAAACTCGACACAGAGGAACATAAAAACCTCACTGCCAGCTAGCGTTTCGGAAGTGTTATTGCAGAGCAACACAAACAGCGTGCAGAAGTATAAATGCACGGCAACGAGCAAGGCATGCGCCGTGGGTCACGCCGATCACTCGACGGAGAAGTATAAACCAGGCTTTACCCAGGCTTTAGGCCACATACTGGTCTGGCACGTATACTATATTGTTTTTAGTCAGTTTCAGTGGCTTCGTGTGTACACAGATATTTGTGATCTCATGACAATGTTAGTAGATGCTCGCTTTGAGTTGCACAACATAATTTCGGAGCCAGGCGAAAGTATAAATCAGGCTTTAGGTCTTGGGTGACAGCCCTTGTGGCAACTTAGAGTAAAAGTCCAAATGCTACCCATTAAGTCTGAACAGAATACCAAGATTGTCTACTGGAATGCAAACTTTGGATTACAGAGTTTAATTAAAACAGCAAAAAACTATTTAGGATTACACCAATTAATGATGAATTGTTCCTCATTAAGGTATCCATAACAGCAAGCAAATAAACAAGAGGAAGAACTTCAGGTGTATTGTTGACCCTAGTCCGTAGGGTGTAAGAATATAAAGAGATTTTACACCTGACTGAGAGTGAAAGTCTTTTATGGCCTTGTATTAGTGGATCATAAAAGACAAGCTGGACTGTCCCACCTGTATCCGTATTCACACACTGTATTCAGAATAAGGCCTCAATTCAAGGTGTCAGAGGTGAGATGATGTCCTAGGACTAGTTATACAACTTTATATAGTTAACATCCTTGAGAACAGAGTAAAGACAATGGGCTTTCTTCTTTTAAATTCTTATAAGCAGCGTCAATGGTCAGTAGGGGTGAAACAGTACAGATCGGTTATACTTCGGTTTTAGGGTCACGGTTTCAGAATGGATTGGTATATCATGTTCAGTTAAAAATAGGACTTACAAATCAAAATAAAGAATAAATACCAATCAACAGGCAAAAGCACAGATGAATGCAATATAACAAACATACATACATACATACTACTAATAAACAGTGCTTTTCAGGTTTTCGGTTATCTGACAGAACTTTCCAGGTACAGAACCTCAATTAAATTATCAAATATAACACTGCATACTGTATAAATTTAATAAAGGCTAAACATTATTAAAGTTACAACAGCTATTCAGTCAAGAGCAGTGAGTGATTTGATTGTCTTTTGTTGTTTGATTAACTTTAAAAACACAGACAGCAAGAATAAGATGTTTTTACTTCAAGACAATCCACAGATGCAGCACACTGAGAAAGAAACAACACAATTTGTAGAATGTTTACATTCTAAAGCACAACCGAATGACTACTCATCAAGTCAGGCACGTTGACATAATTATAGGACATAATTGAGTTTGTCCGTTCAGAAGCAAGACAATAATTTGTGTGTTGTAACTTTTATTCACGTTCAGATATGGGGACTTATCAAATCTCAAGCGTCAGTTCTATTCTCGCCTTGAGGCTCAATGTTAAAATAACAAAATCTTACATTAATGTACTTTAAATACGAATGGTGATGTACAATTTGTGCTTCTGGTCCTACGTGTGCTCGTGCGCTATCAAAAGAAAAGTAATAATGGCGTAGTGAATGACTGGGCATCCGAAACTTGGATTGAACAAAGTTTACAAAGATTGACTTTTGTCCACTACTTCGGGTTTGTGTTCATGGTGACGTACTTACACATCACTTTCATGTCACAGCGTCACTACGTTCACTGATTGAACATTGCGCATGCATTCAAAAATGTCAGTTCAGAGAGTAATAAAAAAGGAATGATAAAAATGCTACTTTTACATTTAAATGCAAAACGGTTCAATATATTGAGTAATGTGGCATCCCTAATTGTCAGCAAAGCATAGAAAACTTTAAAAAGGCATTACTCTATATTGTTATAAGTGTCCTACATCATATGACGCAGAATCAAGTTTATGGAAAACAGAACACTCATTTGGGTTGCACTTTTAAGGCTAATCTTCAGGACAGGTTAAGGGCGTGACGCTAAAGTGCAGTCAATAAAATGAGAGGCGATTTAAGACAAGGAGTGAGAGGAACTGCTAGGCGTGTACCACTGCCACCCTGCAAAAACACAACTTCAGTCACACCCAGGGCCGACTGCACCCTTCTCCTAAAAATAACCGTGCTCTAGGACAGTGGCAGTACCTAACTGTCTCAACTCCTAAAAACAGATGCACCTCACATCACCCCCCCTGGCTGGCTTGATCAGGCTGCCAATGGACGCCTTTAACCTATAACACACCCCTGAAGCGATGTCACCCTGACAAAACCCAAAGGCTGAGACCTACAGAGGGTAGCTGAGTGTTTAACCACTTCGACCAAAGTTTGTCCACAGCTGTTAATGATTACTAGCTGTCTGGCACACCCAGAGCACTCTCTGTTCCTCCAATGATAATGCCTCAGTCCACTCACCTCCCTGACTCTGTCAATAACAGGAGACGCTGTTCCCAACGATCAGCTCAAATGCAGAAAACAGCAAAGTCACACATTTAGGGTGGTGTTAGGATTTACATAGAGCTGCACGATATTGGCAAAGTCTGACATTGTGATATTTTGATATATATTGCGTTATTTTGAAGACAATTTCACCAGATGGCTCTGTTTTAAAAGAATTCATTGGTTTCGATTGATTGGGATGATTTTGTAGGAGAGTGAATCAGGCATTAAATATATTGCAAGCATAAATAAATACAATAGAGCAAAGGCACAAATTAAATACACAGTGCTCTATGGTTCTCAAATGTAAAATATCACAGCACAGTTTCAATTGCATAAATATAAGATGTGTTAAAACTATAAATGTTAAATTTTTTTGTGCCAGAATGTGTTAAACTAGCTTGAAATGCCTTGAAAGCACATGCAAATAATAAACTTTTACTTTATTATGGTTAAACTCTGCAGTGACTCCCCAAATCTCATGTGTTCTGAACTGTACCTTCCATACCATATATAATGCAGACTCAACATCGCGCATCCTGACAATTGTGGATGAACACACTGCGATATTGATGCTGAAACTACATATTGTGCAGCTCAAGTTCACACTAACGAGTAGCTCACAATGCACATTGTCAGTGATCTGATCACAAATTTTTGGTTGAGAATGCATTACCATTTCTACTGTTATTAATATGCATTCAAATGTGTCTCTTGTGACCATTTCAGATTTCGTCATGCTCTACATCACTTTCACAGGAGCCATTTACACTGAGGTGTGACGGACGAATATTACTGAATGAACGAACCCATTTTTTACGCGGCTAACGAGCAAGCGAGAAAAAAAGAGAATGAATAGAATGTGAATGGCAACAATGAATTGGATCGCAATTCATGTGCTTTGTTACAACACAGAGACCTATGAATACCTTGTTTTGGTGGGCTTTCATACAATAGGTTCTACAATGATCACATGTCTGGAGAGCAGTCGAACAGTGGCTGGCCTTTTGTGGCTGTTCAAATGCATTGAGCACAAGTTTTGGCATTAAGAAAGCAATGCAATCAAATGTGTTTTCAGTCTGGAAGTGGTTGAATGTGAACAAAACGCTTTAGACCCCATCTGCACCTGGTTCTAGCGTTGAACATTTGTGATTTGATCAAAAATGCATCTTATAGTCAGGTGTAAACAGAGCGTATACAATATTTTAACCTTCATTCATTCATTTTCCTTTGGCTTAGTCCCTTTATTCAATGAACCGCCAACTTATCCAGCATATGTTTTACACAGCGGATGCCCTTCCAGCTGCAACCCAGTACTGGGAAACATCCATACACACTCATTCACACACATACACTACGGCCAATTTAGTTTATTCAATTCACCTATACTGCATGTCTTTGGACTGTGGGGGAAACCGGAGCACCCGGAGGAACCCCACATGAACACGGGGAGAACATACAAACTCTACACAGAAATGCCAACTGACCCAGCTGTGACTCAAACCAGCGACCTTCTTGCTGTGAGGCGACAGTGCTAACCACTGAGCCACCGTGTCGCCTCAAATATATTATTTTCTTCTTAAATAAACAAGAAGCCTCTGTAGAGTACTAAATTCTGAAAGGCCATTTGCTGCATTCAGCAGTCAAATATTTTGGACTTATGGCATTGTTATTTCTGTTTTTAGCACAAAGTTTGACTGAAGTGCCTTAAAATGCACAGCGTTATTCAAAGTGTTAGGCTGCGTGTCTTTCAAAGTGTTTTTGTGCAGCAGAAGTCGGTGGACACGTAGCCTTAATGTTTCCACTGAAACAGGAAGTCAGGACAGGCTTCATCAAGCGGCTGGCTCATCTCTTTTTTGTAAATAGCTGATATTTTCATTGTAGCCAAGCACACTGTATTGTAACAGACACAGTTTTATAACAAATTAAGTCTAATAGATGCACCATTTAGATTCACTGTGTGTGTGCCATTGCAGATGTTTGCATGACACTGACACAAAATCAGATTTGATTAATCCCAACAAAATCCATATTTACTAGAGCTGAAACATAGGGCTGCACAATATATTGAAACATTATCGTTATCGCGATGATTAGTACATGCATATCGCAGAATGAAACATACTTGATTTATCACACATCTCTGCAGTATGGATATTTCATTTACTATTATCCTGATAAAGATCATTTTTCAAAAGCATTTGACAACAGCCATTATGAATTAGAATTTCCGCTGAGGTTTTCAATCATTTGTGGTGTTTTAAAGTCTAAATGTTTGCACCTTGATAGCATTTTCTTCTTTTTCTTTTATTAGCACAGAAAAATATCTAATACCTGTTTATCTTAGTATGAATATTACATAAATAAATGATTTTGTTTTTAAATTGCTGATAGAAAAACATTTTGCAAGTTAGTTACATCATAAGAAAGATTGTTAACGCAACACTCAACAACAATATTACATATTCACCCTAATCACCCATTTATTGAACTACGTGCCATTTATCACAGTAAGCACCATAATAGCTAGCATTAGCATATTAATTTATTCATATTAATAACTACATTCTGTTGCAAAGTACTTTAAGGGCAAAAACTGCACCTGCAAAAATACATAAAACTACCAATTAAATACAATTAAATAAACTAGTGGAATGTAAAAATTCATGAGATTGTCAATTTATGGCATCTAAAATCTACGAATACGGCATATAAATTTATTTTAGTTATTTCGCAGTGCTGAGCCTTATTACCAACAGCACACATTTCATTTAAGCTTATGAATGCAGCAGCCAATCAGAGCATGCTACTGTTTGAATTCTTCAACTCTGTTATCATAAAAAATATAGTAGTGAAACTTATGCAAGTCAAAGATTAATTTGGCCGCCTCTGTGATTACACCAGAGGTTTTTTTTTTTTGCATAATTTGTTCTTTATTAACATCATGGACCAATCTGTTTTGTCTGTAACATTAACAATTATTATTACAATATCAAGTGATATTAAGAACAATAATTAACTTTTACACTGCATTAACAATGAGTCACTGTTTTAAATGTACAAAATTAATTGATTATTTTACTGTGGTTTAATTAGTATTTATTCTCAAAAGCCATGATTTAATCATTTTCCATATTCTACATTCCATCCATATTCTGATTACACACTGTATTCATTAGAAATAGATAATATACTGGTCTGTGGATCGTATTTTTCTTTTCATTGATTCATCATTTGTAAATGAAATTTTTAGAGATAACAATATATTATGATTGTGTCGTTGAAACTTTTATCGAAACAAAATGAGTTATTCATTTTATTGCTATTGAAAACATATTTGAATAGCCTATATTGACATGATTATTTGATTAACATATTTGACAAACGACAAATTTTTTAAATGCCAGAGCAAGTACATTTCAGATCAGGATAGTGATAAACTCAAATTTGTGCTAAAAAGGAAAGTTAATGTAATGCACATCCCTGCAGACACATAAACAGGTATAACAGGAGCCATATGTATCAATATTATCAATTAAAAGTTTCAATACATGCATATGTGCAACAAAAACAAACAAACAAACCACATCCACTAATGCAACCCTCCTCCTCCTCCAAACCCTCACTTGACATCATGGGATGTTCATGACAGTTTTCAGTATAACTTACAGTCTACTGTAAGCTGCGAGCCTGACATTATTAACCAAAACGCTGACAGTCATCTCTTTATAATAACGAAATCTAACGAATACAAAACACAAGAGCACACAGAACTGAGAGGACCAACAAACATAACAGAATGTCCTCATCACCCCATGCTAATAAAAGGCTGCGGCCCCTTTAAGAAAGCAGCTAAGATGGTGTCTCTCCGGCGAGCTGCATTCGGCGCGCTTCCTTCCTGCCTTCATCGCTTAAAAACAGCACTGCAGACCCGCGACGGCTCTGACAGACGAGCCTCTCTTTCTCTGTGACTTTAACACAGTTTGTTCAAACTGTTTTAAATTCACCCGAGCTAACGTGTCAGGCTCTCGAATAAGCACGGGCTCTGAGGCGCATGCACGGGAATCGCTCAGATGATATTATCGGCTCATTACGGTTAACGGCAGAGCAAACCGAAACCGGGTAACTGCTCACAGATGAGAAACTCCGGCGGAGTCTTGCAGAATAGAAAGCGGACAGCGACAGCCGTCCAAAGCTAGGCTGCAAACGAGTCGATAGCGAACGATAAACGGACTTACTTTTTTGTTCCGAGTCTCCGTGTGCATCTCGGTATCTAAGCGGCGGTGAAGGGGTGGAGTGGAGGGGGGGTCGGTTGGCTCGGGCGGGGTGAGATTTGAATAACAGTCAGTATTATCCGCCTCAGTATTAGAGAAGAAATGTGCGCTCGTTGCCTCGGAGGTTCACAGAAATCATATCCCCGGCGTCGAGAAATAAGCCCTCTTTCCGTCGCCCCGTTCGTCTTTCGGTGTGTGTTTGTTGCCGTGTTTCAGGGTTGGGCTCGAGCTGTGAGTCTCTCCTCCGCCTCTCCCTGCTGCTGACCCCACCCTGCGTCCCCACCCCTTCACTGTGTCAATCACAGCCGCTGCAAGTGTGTGTGTGTGTGTGTGTGTGTGTGTGTGTGTGTGTGTGTGTGTG